>KN714665.1:277508-371669 GCA_000812005.1 Coccomyxa sp. LA000219 | reverse complement strand
CCCGCCGCCCCCCCCCCCCCCCCCCCCCCCCCCCAGTACAGGTGTGTGTCCCACATACAGAGGTACTCCAAGTGGTGTCCCCTATGCTTGCCTCAGCATGTAGGTGACATGCATCCTCAGGGGGGCAGGGCTTGTGGTCATGTAGAAGGAGCACATGGCGCACATGCCCTGCTCTTCGGAGGGATCCGCAGTCACCTCATGACTGTGGTGATGGGGCTGACAACCTGTCACCCCTAAGAATGCTGCTGCAAGGCCCAACTGCAACATTCCACAGGCAATAGCTGTCTGCCCATGGGCCCACAAATCTTGAGAACCTTAGAATTGATCTGCATGAGGCTCATGCACCCCCTTGTTACCTGAGCAGGCTTGGCCCCTGGGGCGTGGAGTATCATGGGCCGGCGGGGCAGCGCGAGCAGCAGCCGGGGGGACCTGGCGGCGCTGTGGGGCCCCCAGCAGGAGCTGGCGATGCAGGGCTCCTGGGAAAGCCTGGCCGCGCTGCTGGGGAACCCGCTGCCCCTGCCCCTGGACGCCATCCCCTTCCCGGAAATGCCCCCGCCACCGAACAGCAGCTGCTCCAGTATGGACCCCCACCTCCTGGTACGCGCCTCCCAGGCTTTGCCCCATGTTAGTGGCCGAAGGCTTCTTCTGAATGACTTGCGTGAAGGTTCTGTGCCTGAATCTGACTATACTGCATTGATGATGCTAATGGTAATGCCTCTGTGCATGTGTGAAGTGTCCTTTGTCAGCATGAACATCAACATTCAGGCATTTAGGCGGGGATTGGCCAGATTAGATGTGCTAGGAGATCTGTGGGCATGCCGTCATGTGTACTGACATCATGATGCAAACTGCAGGAGGATCAAGCAGAGAGCAACACTCAGTCCAGCAACTATTTGATGCGCTCTGGCAGGAACAGCATGGACCAGGCCCCAGCTGAGACCCTCCCCATCCAACCTGATCGCATCAGCAAGGTGTGTTCCCTGTGGCTTCTATCCTTATTGGATGCCATCTCTCCTAAGAGGGCTGCTGCTCGCTCTTATATGGCCTGGCGACAGTGTTGACACTCTGAATGCCACCATGTTGGGTGTGGCCGACCTTTTATGAGGAGTGGCACCTGCTCCTAGGTTGCCTTAGCATGCAGACTCCGAGCTTGCTTCCGCTGGCCACACATTACAAAGAATATCCTCAAGCACTGCAAGCACTTCCATGCTGGGTGCAGGTCTCTTATGCTATATCTGCAATGCAGGTGATGACAGTGGACATTCAGACAGGGGACAGACATGTGCGGGAGACTGCTCCTGCGCCTGATCTGGCGCCGGGCACGCCCCCTCGCGCCCAGGGCGCTATCCCTTTGAAGCGCAGCCTGCAGAAGCGGCTGGCAGCGCGCAAGGCCATGGACGTCATTGCAGAAGGCGCTGCGCTGGGCACGCCTGCCGGCTCTGAGCGGCCCTACTTCAAGGTGGGTATCGCAGCTTGTGTTCACGACTGTTCGGGCTATTGTATGTGTTCTCCATATCCCTTAGAGCAGATGTCTGGGCTAGTCATCCTGCTGAAGGGGATATGGAGAGCAGAGCAGCCTAGTTGCCGCTTGCAGGCCAGACTTAGTGCTGTTGCAGATCCCTGATCTGAGGCCTGTTGGATGTTTTGCTATGGAAGGTACATATGCTTGAGGGCACTTCTCTGTGCTGTACGGACAAGAGATCTGCATCTTTAATGTAGCTGGAGAGCCTGTGTTTGAGTCCTGAGTGTGTGGTGTGTGCTGCAGGTAGCCCTGGGTCTGCCCCTGCTGCCCAAGGTGCCCATAACCAAGGCTGAGGCCAAGCGTCGGGCTTCAGTGAAGTTGCTGCCGCTGGGAATGGCCCTGCTCGCAGCAGAGTCCTTTGTCCAGGAGCGCCTGTACAGTGCAGATATCTGCAAGAATGTCCTCGGGAGCTGAGTGAACAGGGATGCACAGTGAAGAGGCCTGCACAGGACCTAGGCAGGTCTTTCTTGCGCAGCGTCGGCGAAGGAAGTTCTCAGAAGGTGTCCGAACAGGACGTATGCATGACTTTGAGTGAACTGTCGCGCTGCAAGTAGTGGTTTCTTCAGCTGTTAGAGGCTGGAGCACGCTTGCAGCTGGAGTGTCTGCAGCTACGTATGTACACCAGATTGGAATGGGGGATGAAGTCAGCAACACAAAGCAGAAGGGGGGGCGGCAACTTTCATGTTGCTGCCATTAGCCCACCGGAGGGGGGCGGATTGGCTGTGCTCTTTTTATGCAGCCGGTTGCCTTTGCAGAGGATCTGTTTGACAGCGTTTTACGAGGTCCGGTTCTGCTAGCTGCAACCACAGGCTCATCCTGCTATTGCAGGGAGCTGTACAGCTCAGCCAGAACGCAGCGGCAGAAGAGGGGAAGCTGTGTGCAGGCTCTTTGGCAGTTTGTCAGAGCTGCGCTGTGAGATCCGTGTGGAGGGGGCGACAGACATGTTGTGAGGCCCTCTGGATCTACTCCACCAGGTGTCCATGGCCATTCAGGTAGTTCCCATACCCCATGGCCTTGGGCCGAAGGCCTTTTTTGGCACCCGGTGATGTGATATGTGCCGACCCCGCAGAAGGGTCTCCCAGCACTTCAGAGTGCTGCACCGGAACAGAAAATGCATTGACGTAGCTGTCAGGTGAACGGCTTGGGTGACAGGCCTGTTTGTGATGCCTTAAGGGCAGGAGGGGAAGTGATGATGAGCTATGAGCGAATGTCGGGCTGTAGAAACTCTCTGGAGCATGATGTGGTGCGAAGTGGCATACTGGCTCTGGCGGTTCCATTCATGCGAGAGTTACATGGCTGATATATGCTCAAATGCATGGATGTTGCTGATCAGGCCCTTCTTGCCAGTGCTGTATTGCTCATGAGGAATTTGCATGTCAGGTGTTGTTTCTACATTTCCGCGAGCAGCTGCATGCATGCTCTTTATACTCTGGTACCTAGGTGCATCTTGTCGTGCATGGCACTTACTTATTCTGCAGATGCGCTTGCCTGCCGGCACAGTTTTGGCTCGCAGCGTGTTGCCGCGCTTTCATATGCACTAGGTAATGGGACTGCAGATCCCTGGGTTGAGTCTTTACAAGACAAGACACGTCTTTCTGCTGGCCATGACTTTACTGTCGTGAGATCTGTCTTAGGTGGTCAGCTTGGGACTGTGTGCATATGAACACAGAGTGTCATCATAGTTTGTCTTACCCTGTCAGGAAGCAGCTCTTTTACAGGCAACTGTGGTCTGCTTCGTCGGCTGTTTATAACTTATCCAGGGGTAATTGTCTGTAGCTATGAGGTGAACAGGGTGGCAATGCTCTGTAAAGGTTGCTTCCACATAGGTGGCTCAGATCAGCACAGTCTTGCAGCAAAAGTCTTGCCACTCATGTGCATTCATCCCCGCTGGTCACCCAAAGTTCTCCCATCACGTCCAACCACCCTATCAGATCTTTGATGTGACCCTTGCTCTCCTTCTTACTCCCTGCGCGTGTCTGATGGGCGTATGTGTCTTGTAGCACAGCTCCCTTTGACTGGCAATAGGCTGATCCGGCAGGCTCAGAAGGATGCGCTACTGCTAATGTACACCAGTGCAGCGCATCAGCTGCTAGAGGAGCTGGCCTGCGCATCCTGGTATATCCTGTAGGCTGCCCACGCACAGGTGGCGTTGCCCAGCACGGTCAGGAAGGCTTGCATGGCCACCAGGAAATCCAGGTCTGATGAGTTGTAGAAGAAGTGGTATGTGCATGCTGACATGGCCCCGCCCAGCAGAGGCAGCATTCCCCACGTCAAACCCTTCCACCGCTGGTTGCCTGCGCATGGCAATACAGGGCTTGCCCTCTTCGCACTGCCCCTGCAAAAGGCGTTGTCCTGATCTGCAAATGACTGAGAAAGCTAGCTGAGCAGGTCATTAAGTCTACTGTGCTCAAGATGCGAGCCGTGATAGTCAGACATGAGGTTGCCAGGCGGTGTCAGAGGTGTGACGTTCCTCATACCACAGATGGGAAGGAAATGTCTCAGAACCCCCCCTCAGCAACCACCCTTTGTGCAGCACCTAGAAGCAGATGCAAGGGGGGCCTACCGGTGACCTCTGCATAGCGCCAGAAAAGGTACATGGCGGTTCCCCATTCCACTGTGCTGGATACGTGGACGGCCCACGTGGGCAGACTCAGGGCATTGGCTGGCTCTGTATGGATTGCTGCCAGAGCTGGGCTGGCTGGCAGCAACCATGCCATGGATGCAAGGCCTGCTGCTCTGGGTATATGGCGACATGCATGCTGGAGGACGGCTGTCCGGCTTTCCCCTGGATGCAGAATCATAATTGTTATATCCTGATCGTCAATTTTAAGGTGTCTCTGTGTGAGGACTGGGAAGGAGGTGGCATCACCTCCGCATGCTTGTTGCGCGGCTGCTGTGCATCCGATGCGCCCCTGACCCAGTACAGCGGGTCTCTTTCTAGACAGAAAACATGTGTGCGGTCTGAAGCTTCCTGATGCAAGTAAACCCGGGCACCGTGTCATCGCTCGTGTAAACACAGCTTATGCGAGGAAACCTGTACAAGTGCGTTCTGCGCTGCAAGGCTCCTCCTGTTCAGCCTAATTCGCCCTTACTTTTCTAAAATGTCTTGCCTGTCAGATAGGATAAAAGCATGTGCATGTCCTGGCACAAGATTTTACTGTGTACGGAATGACGTCATGCCACGTGGATTCTAAGCTCGCGCTCCAAGTCGAGCAGAGGACAGAAGAGAGATGTGCAGCTGCAAAGAGGAAGATAATGATCATAGAGGCAAACTTGTGTAACGACCTAGTTGTTCGGGTGCCGTTTGAGTCCCTGGGATTGTGACGTTTGTAGGAAGGGTATATTCGCCTTCAGGACAACGCTCTGCAGAGCTTCCATTTCAGAGACCTTCGGCGTTCGAGACCACTCCAGCCAGTTGCCTAGACACATACATCTTTGTTGAAAGCCCTTTTGCAATACGAAAGGGGCCAATCGTATTATGGACGAAGCTGACTCTCAGAGCAGCTCAGGCAGCGATCATGAGCACCTAGCAAGTATAGCCGGAGCATTTCTTTCGGATAACATCAGATCAGTTGCAAAGCCCTTTCGTCAGCTCTTGGGCAGATCGAAAGCCTCGCAGAGCCGATCGGTGCTGCACCCTCTTCGACAGAGCTTGGCCAATGCTTCAGCCTCGGAAGCAAAGTGTCATCCTTACGATAGGCTTGATGGCAGCATGTCAGCTAGTGAGAGTCAACGCAAGCTCGTGAAGCATCGTTTGAAGCCTCAGGTGACCCGCTCACCCAGGTCTTTGACCAGGCCAGTCTCTGGCTGCAAGGTCTCATATAACATGGGCGTTCATACCTCCCTAAGCCTGACGCAGCTCAGTACATGACTCTTTGTCTCATGACATTGACTCACCGGTTTTGCTATTGCTGCGCAGGGTCCTGGGAATAATGATAGGAGCACAGCTGAGCGGTTGGTCAATGTCCTCACGTCTATGCCGTTCATTGTTGTGGGGCTGCACACTCGCAGGTAATCCCACTACTGCCTTCCTCTGCTTAATGCCCTACCCAATTTACTAAGCTTCTTTGCAACACCATAGCGAGGCGGAAGCGTCATGGTGAAGATCCTGCCGGATTTTACTTGACGGGAAATCTATCATGACAGGGCAAGGCAGACCCCTCAAGGGAAGCGCTTTGGAAGCACAATGGTGTCAGTGGGTGCAGCAGCCACGGCCTACCATGCGGCAAGGGGCGACCTCAGATGCGCCCTGAGAAAGCTTGATTGTGAGCCCCTTTGCCCTAATCCCTTGAAAGGCACTGTGCCTTAGAGAAACCCAGACATGCTCTCGTGCAAGCTCAGCAACGCCGCTGGGCGTGCAAGCTCTAGCAGCTAGAATTGACAGCACACTTTGTCCTTTACTGGTCCAGCCTGCGTTGGCGCATATCCCTGCGGTACCTTCTCTCTGGTGCAATGCACCTTCAGTAGCCACAGCTAAGGCCCATGTCAGGCCATCCTGAGCCGATTGTGATGTAAGTTTGGCTTTGGGCATGCAGACTGGACCATTGCGCTGTCCTCGACCCAGATGGTGCGGGCGCTGTTCCCCACCGGATCGACTAAGCTCCGGGCGCTGAATGCTGCCAGCTGGGCGCTCATGCCCTTCCAGCCCACTGCTGTCTCTACTGCCAACATTGGCATTGCTGAGGTGAGCTCTGCTCCTGCTGCTGTAAAGTCCATGTACTCAAAACCTCTTGTGGTTCAGTGCCGTGTCCGGGGGACCGCGCAGGAAGGCCTCTGTGGTTGCTGCACCCAGCTCAGAGATCCCTTGGAGTATAGCGATGACTGCGTCCTGAACCTGTACACATCACCTAGGAGTACCCCATAGCAGCGTTGGGGTTCTCCATAGCACGACACCCTGGCGCCAGCATTGCACTGAGATCTGTGCGGGTGCAGGTGGAGTTCCTGAAAGCCAGTTTGAGGGACAGGAACCTGGCGCGCACATACAAGAAGCACGTTGCCATAGGCGGACTGGGGCTCTGCTGCTTTGCGCTGGAGGATGTGGCCATCTCGCATGGCCACCACTTTGTGCACAGCCTGTGGCACCTGAATGCTTGCTACGCGGTTGCCAGCACAAACGCCATGATGCAGAAGCGGGAAGAGCGCACTTGAGACCTGAAGCAGGCACTTGACTGTCTTTGACAAGCCATGATCATGAAGTCAGATCAAAGCATATGATGTACAATGTTGTGCGGCCCGTTGACAATGCTTATAGTTGACTTGACCTCTATGTCAGCCAACGTGATTGACAGTGTAAGATTGACCTAAGCTTGAGAGCTGTTTGACATCATTCATGCACTCGACACTACTCTGCACTACAGGTATGCTAAAAGTGCCACACCGTGATAGGCTTTCAGAATTGTGATGAGACTTATTCCCTGCTACCACTGGTGACAACAATCATCTCACTCTCACGCTCTCTATCTTGTCATACTTCCTTGACTTCAGGTTCTGCTGGGTGGATCAGTAGGCCAAGCCTTCAGGGCACTCATTGCCCCACTTAGGCTGTATGCCCTCTGAGCTACCTTGCCTGCTTCTTACCTTGAGCACAGGCTCGCTTGTATCTAAAACTCGGACTTCAGCCCTTCACAGTCTTGAACACTCCCATCAAAATGGGAGCAGAGGTGTGACGCTCACTGTACACATGCATTCAGAGCACATTTGCACAATCTCACATGAGCCCTTGCCTGCGGGCGTTCGCAATAGCAGTGTAACCATCCTGGCACTAAAGAAAAGCCTCTTAACAGACACAGCGTACACCTTATTCTCTACACGGGCTGTCCGTATGGCCAAACTTAGTGCAGCGACTGTCTCGTGGGGTTGACTGGCCTGCCCATCAAATGTGCCACATTAGCTGATGCGCATAGACGGTGCAAGAGCTGTCCCAGGCGCATCAGAGATTTCCTGGACAGCCCAGAAGGAAAGCCTATTGCACCTACCTAGGATGAGCACTAGGCTGATTATCTCATGAACGTAAAGATAGAGCAGTTCCAGACAAGCAGGGATTAGGCCCCAGTGCGATAAGGTGCAGATGAGGGGCCCAGGCAGGGCTCTGCCCCTCTCAGATAGGATTCCATGCACATGTGCTATAGGCAGCATGCTGCAGCTGCCAGCTGACAGAATGTCAGGAACGAACAGCCGTCTTGCAGCACAGAGCGGCTCAATGCCTCTTGGCCGTTGACGCCCCTGTTATTCATGTCGAGCGCTACGCTCATTCGATCAGGCTCCATATACTTATTGGAGTCACAAGTGGTTGGGGCGTGTCGGTCTGACTTTGGCTGCTGATCTTGGCGCTCTTGTGGGAGCCTCAGCACAGCTTCTCAGAAGGGCTCGTCAACCTTGAACAACCCCGCAAAAGGGCCTGGAGCCCGCTTAGGGCTTGACGTCCGCTGCTCTCCCAGGCCCTGAGCTGCCCCTGCAGGGACCGAGGCTCTGCGGGAGAAGTGATCTTTCGACGCTGCATGCCCCTGGGCGTCCATACCTGCATATGCGCATGTATATTGTGAGAGCTGCAGTTGTCTAGCAATGGGGCCAGTCTTCTTGCCTGTGACCTACCATGCCTCTTTGTCTATGTGTGCAGCTGGCTGCTGTCACAAGTCTTCTGCATGAGATTCCAGGCGACACAGCTGCATTTAAGCATGATAAGCACAGCTAAGTCGCAGCTGGAGAGAAGAATCGAAGCTGTGCACACATGGTGCACAGCTGCGTTGCTCCCGTTGCCCGACCTAGCTATGCTCAGACGCGGTAAGTGTGCCATGAGACCAAACAGGCTGACCGCCTGAAACATGCTGGGTAAGACAACAGCTCCTAGATGCCGCAGGTAAACAGGCAAGGGGAGCCCAGCCGCAGCGCACCTTGTGACTGGCTCCTGTCGATGGACAGAGCGCGGCCGCTGCGCACGCGTGGCATGTTGGGGGGCGCCAGCTGGATGCTGTGGAAGGCGGTCCAGGCCACGCGCGGCGCCTTGCCATGCTGGCGGGACACCAGGGGAGCATACCTGCGCATGCATGCCTGCTCGCGTCCTGCTGAGGCAACTGAGGATGTCACTGGATACTATGCTTCCGTTTAGACCAAGATGATTAATGCGGCTTCCAGCATCATTTGGGCAACTGTTTAGCCAAATGACACAACAGAAGCTCTGCAGAATCACCTTGGTCTAGTTGAGACGATTGTGCAGCCTCTACTGGCTGTGATTGACTGGGACGGCAATTTCCAATATCAATTTCATGTGATGGTGAATGTGCAAGTCTGGTCGTGCAGGCGAAGGGATGTGCAATTCTGACCAGGCAAATGGCACAGGCTGCATGTCCTTACCTGTAGCCGTACTTGACATGTGAGTGCACGGGGTAGATGCGCTTCGCCATCACTGCCTTGCTCTTGTCGTACTTAGTGGCATCCACCTGCAGCAGTGTGAGCAATCCTTATTCTACTGCACATGCCCTTCCTCTATAGACAGAGCCTTCACCCCATGCCCCCGTAGCATTCCTCATATGTGCACTATGTCAAGCGTCATCCCATCTCGGGTGCGTGACCAGATCGATCCAGATGAGACCTGGCTTAGAGAGACTCCACTTGCGCACAAACAAACCTGTGACAACTCAGCTGCATGATTCCAGGGACAAATGAGAAGCTTACCACAACGACAATCTCCGAGCTGGCGTCTGCGCCAACACCGGATGGCCCGCTGCGCCAGGTGGCGAGCGGGGAGTCCTGCGTGATGCGGTGGCGGACCACCATCGGCAGCCGCAGGCACAGCTGTGACGGCGTGATATCCAGCTGGTGCATCTGCGCACGATGCCTAGTTGAGCGCCTGCTGTTGAGAGTCTGCTGGGAGCGCAGAATCTGTTCACGGTCAGACAGGCACTCTTACAGGCACGGCAAACTTCCATCAACAGACCCTCGCCTGAACAGATGCACATGAAACCTTAACAGAAACTGAAAGCACTGTTTTTCAGCTCAGCAGGAGGAACCATACAATCTGTTCAGGTGACAGCTGGCACATTATGGCGGACAAATTGAAGGCAGATCTCCTGGTTGCTTACCTGGTAGTGAGCGTTGCCGGGGTTGTCGTCAGTGTGCTCGTTCCAGCGGTACAGGTACATGCGCGCAGTCACCTGGACCATGTTGTCCGGGTACACATCCCCAATCCTGCATGCATTGTACCTCATGCCACCCCAATCCGCGTGCATGGCAACCCAAAAGAGCCTCCCATGCTTCAATGTGTATGCCACTCTTGTACAGGCCTAAGCGCCCATTGCCTGATGAGAACAGATCGGAGCCATGACCAATGTATGGCGGTGGCAGTTGCAAAAAACTTCATGAAGGATTGGGGAATGAGCGGAATCACGGGCACCTCAAGAGGTGCAGAGGTCCCCTACCTGACCATGAGGCTGAGCTCATTGTCGGGAGTGTCTGCAGTCCCCACCACGGCATGCTCCGACAGCACCAGGGTCTTCTCGGAGAGGGCCGGGTAGGGTATGAGGGTGTGGTTCCTGCGCAGCAGCTGCTGCGAGATGACCTGCGGCGGGGCCATCAAGGCCAGGTCCTTCTGAGGCTCCACCTCATGGAATCTGCATGGTGTCCGGAACAGCTCAGCACCTGTGGCCATGCTGCACTTGTGTTCAGATACATGCAGTCTGTTCCTCCCTCTGCAGCAGCTGTTTTGTGAGGACCTGCAGCGAGGCCATCATGGCGTGGCCTTTCTGAGGCTCCACCTCATTGAATGCGGACAAGGCCCAGCCAAGATCAGCTGACACAACAGCATGAAAATAACCTCATCTGCTGAGCAGCTGCTGCAAGATGATATATGCCACTGGTACCTCGACTCATGTTGCCATCCAAGCCAGGATTTGCAATGGTGCTTACTTAGAGAGGTCCACGGCGTGAAAGCGCCCGGCGCTGTTGCTCTGGTGCGTGATCTCGCTGAAGACGTAGCCCCAGTGGATCTCGGTGGGCAGGTAGCTGCGCTTGCCGCTGAACAGAGCTCCCGTTTCTGTGACGCCCTCAAATAGCACCACCACCTCGGCATCCAAGGCCTGCAGCAGCCAGCAGCCTTCATCACATCCCCGCGCAACATTGACAAAGGGCTTTTATGGAAGTCACAGCACACACGTGACAGCACTGCACATCCCAGCACGCAAAGCCTGCAGCAGCCGGCATGACAATAGTATCAGCATGCTGATGGCAGGAGACCCTGCTGTAGGTGAGGGAAGAGGGCAACGGATGCTTGACAGTTGAGCCACCGCCCTATCACTGGTGAGTCATGTGTGTTTCTACACATACTTGCAAGGGCATTTGTTGGAACAGTGTGACTTTGCGTGCTGATCAGGGATCCTACTCTCGCTCCAGGCAAGGAGGTAGGAGATGCGTGTAGAGGTTGATGAGAAGCGCACCGTCAATGAGTCATAGGTGTGGCCATACAGGGGGCTGCGCTCGTCAATCTCATGCTCCAGGGTCAGGGGAAGGACCAGGGAGATGTGATCTGCGTGCTGCAGCTCTATGGGGTCCATTCTGAAGGGGATGTGCTCGCCCTCGGCTGTAGTCCGGCCCCCGCCCCAGGTGTACAGGAAGGCCCTCACCCGCGGCGACACCACCTGCACGGGACTGCCTGTCAAGAGTGCCAACACAACAGGTGGGCAGTCAGCTGGGCACCAAGTGTGCCAGATTGGGCACAGAGTTGGCAGTCAGATGGCCTGACTGGGCCCACAGGGGCAGCTTCTCTGCTGCATGCACTCAGGTGGGGCAACGTGGGTTCCTTTGAACTGCAGAACTGCAAGTGGGCTCCATGGATCAGGGCTAGCTACTGCACGTGCAGATTTCAGGTGAGTTCAGGCATCTGACAGCTGCAGCCGCTATAGTAAACCCTGATCCATGGACCCGAGCTCAGAAGGTGACATGGAACAGACACGTTCAATTGGGCCCTCTCTAGAATTGACAGGGAGTTCACAGGCGGAGGGGTGGAGCACCTGGGTCTGCCGAACGTCCGCAACTCGGAACATGAACTTCAGCGCGCCGTCGCGGCGCGCGATGACGGCGCTGTCGCTGATGAAGACGGTGCGCGCGCGGTTCTTGGGGTGTGCAATGCGCGCGAAGATGATCCCTAGGGTCACGGCGTCCAGCAGCTGCCCGTAGATGACCTCCAGCGCCACCAGCCAGGCGCTCAGCCAGCAGTCTCTGGGCCTTCGTCCACCATACCCTGCGCAGCATTGCTCTATCTGCAGCAGTCTAAAGAGGATACCGCATGCCCTTGAATACTCAGCCAGCAATCACTAGGCCTTCGTCGACCATACCCTGAGCACCGTCATCCCGTCAAAGCAGCATCACTAAAAGATATCATGCCCTGACTGGTGCTGCAAAGAGGGATACCCAGTGTGCTCAGGCTATGGTCAGGGACTGTAAAGTGTAGGATTTATAACCCAGTCCTGTCTCACGCTGGTCTGCGCACGGGTTGGCTAAGAAGAGTTGCTTGCTGGTGCTGAATGGCACTCACGAAGTGGAGGGCATCAGCGTTTGCCTGGAAGGAAGATAGAGCAAGTGAACAGACAGGCATTCAGTGCTTGCTGGACTGCTTGGAGGGAGCCTCACCAATGGTCTGCTGCGTCTCTGTGGCAAACATAAAAGCTGAGACCACTCCATGGTAGCGCTTCTCAAAGCCGGCCACACAGGTCTTGTCATGCCTGCAGCATGCAGAACGTTTTCAAAAGGAAATGAGCACAAGCATCAGACTCGCACATTCAGATGTACAACTTGCTGGCTGCCAGCCTCCTTCTGAGCCTATAAGATCAGGGAGTTGCTCACCAGTACACCAGAAGCCAGATGAATCCCCAAAAGAAATAAGATAAAATGTAAATAGCAATCATGCCGCAGATGGCCACCGGAAGCTTCAAGTTCAATCCCGAGGTGAAGAAATCTGCAGGGTCACAGAACTGCAGTCAAGACTCCTTGTGCGGTCAGTATGCTATGTCGGGTGTCAGCGACAGCAGACACTGCGCAGAACATTGAGTGAAGGCTCGGTGCATTCTGATGATTTTCTGATGATCTTTGGTACACCATCATCACATGGCCTGTGTACGCAACTTGGACTGAGGTGCTCGTGCACGCTTGAAGGAACAGGGATAGAGCACACACCTCTCTTCCAGGCATGGTAGCCCAGAGCATGGCCCCCCAGGCCGTAGTATGCTACGCGTGAGCGGCCCGCATGCCTGCATCAGGACACCCTAAGTCCCACAACTGTGCTTAACTGCCACCTTGGCGAGCTGACATGACCATGTGCTACATGAGGAGGTCAAGACCTTGTTGCTGCAGCTGCATATTCTGCAGGCCAGGCTGTCAGGCTGTCCATAGCACGTCCATAATGCCATGGGCCAGCTGCCAGCCACCCTACTCACTGCCAGCGCATCAATGATACTAGTCTGGAGTATGTAGACACAAGGCAAAGACTATGCGCTGTGCATCCTGTCGAGGCTGTAGGTTCCCATAAGTCTGCAGGGATCCCACCTGCCCGTCTCGACCAGGCTGGCGCGGCCGAAGCGCTCGCGCTTCTTGTGGTAGAAGCCGGCGCCCCTGTCCGGGTGCCTCATTAGGGAGCTGTTGGGCGTCAGCACACTGGAGCTGCCTGTCGATGCTGCAGCAGACAGCAGACCCAATCAGTGCATGTGCCATGTACTACAAACAGTTGTGACGATGTTGATGAGATTCCCTGATCCGGCGACTGTAGGGATGTCAGCGTGCTGGAGCTGCCCATTGCTGCTGCAGCAGGCCGCTCCACCTATCACTGAATTCACAAGAGTGCTTTCTTGTCTGCCACAGCCTCATCTTGCCTCACCAAGAAGTGCGTAGGAGCTCCTCAATTCAGTGCTGGCTGGCCTCAGCCGCGTCAGTGCAGGACAGGGGCCCTTGTCTGTCACAACAAAGATCTGCATGCCATGCCTATGAACCACACTCAAAAGCCACACAAGGGTGCACGAGAAACTCTTGGCTACCACAACGCTAACAGAAGTATTGTACCTAGTTCATGAAGCCTTGCCATGGGGTTGGCCCTGGCAGGAACGGGGCGGTCAAGCAGAGCAGGGGCGTTCACTGTCAGCTGCGCCGCGTCTGTGTCATCAATCGCCGATCCGCTCTTGGGCAGCGTCGCAGTGAGCTGCTCTGAAGACAGGTTGCGCTCAATGACCAGCCCCTCCAGCAGGCTGCTTGGGCCATCCCCTCTGGCTGTGTCGTCGTCGCGGAACATGTCCTCTGTCTGCAGCAAACATAACCTCCGCTCGGTGTGATGCGCTTGTGTGTGCATGCACTACGTGTATAGCCACAGATGCTGCTCGTGCCAAACACCTTGGGTGCGGTAGGTCGAGGGCGCCGCCTTTGCGCTTCACAACGTGGAGCTTCAGGGTTGCGAAATTGGTGGATGATACAGGGCACCTCTCATGAAGTTATGAACACACTCACTCTAGATGATGGCCCCGTTTAGGTGCACTTCTGCAAGCTGCAGCTGATGGCAGCCTTGCAGAATGCTTAAGCACGCTTCAGGGGCCTCATGAAGTGCCTGGCTTAAGAACATGCTGTAAAATTGGACCAGGCTCTGCTGATGAAACCATGTGGGGCAGTATGCATCCTTCACACCAGGCCAGGAGCTGAGACGCACCAAACTGGCTCGCCGGAGTCCGTTCGTCGACGTGATGGTCATGGTGCTGTCTTCCCGGTCGTCTTCCTCTCCCTCATGCTGAAGGAGTGGGGACAGGTGTGTCCTGTTGTGAGGGCCGTTGTCACGCGAGAGCCATTTGGAGAGGCTCATATGAACGCTTTGACCTCCCTTCTAACGTCTCTGGGTATACCTCTCACTCTGTCACTCTGCTCTGGAGCATGGATCAAAATCGCGTTTCTAGGACTCAGCTTGTCATAGCTTTCTTAAAGCTGCGATCCACGCTCTGTCAATGCCATAGAAAATCTCCACCAAGATCCGATGGTCTTTGCTGACGTCTCAAGCCAGGCGGGCTATCAAATGAGGAATGTCCTGAGTCGATCCTTCAGCTTGATCGGTTCTGCTGGCAGCCAGATACCACCCACGATGCTCGGCTGGGCTACACAGCCGATATTATTTTGGGCTTATTATATATATGTGTCGCTTGCAACGCCTAGGTGCTGGGATATGGGCCCACAAGGTCCAAAGCACCCTGAGCTGCCAGGCCACGCAGCTATTGGAGCTGTGAATGCGTTTCTACGTGAGCTTCAACGTTACAGATGCATAAACTCGCCAGCCTTAATTCACTGACGACATGATAGAGGTCCGCCTGGAAACAGCACATTTGCAGTGTCATCCCGCACGTGAGAACCCGTGCCTAGCATATGAGTCGCGTCGAGACAGTGATCGTCTCTTGACGCAAAGCATATTTCAGGATAAGGACATTCTCTCTAGTAGTATAGCATACATCTCACGCTGCCAGCTTCACTTTTCAAAGGCTATCTTAGGTTGCGAGCTACGCTGCTCAACTGTTGGTAGCAGGCTCCAGACTGCAGTTGTTGCAAAACATCGCCGAGATAGCAATGCAAGCAACTTTAGCATGAGCCATAGCGTTCAAGGACAGCCATCGAACCAAGTATGGCTGCCGAATATGAAGGTGTGTGTGTGTGTGTGTCTGCAAGGTGGTCTCGGAGAGGTAGCTGCTATCTGACGTAACATTGAAGGCAGACTGCAAGACACCCAAATGTAGCAACGCTCATGCAGGTATGGGCAAGAATCCCAGATTGCTCCACAAAGACCGCTGGGAACCTCCCGGTAACGAGACAGCCAGGCAACGCAGGTATGATAGCCTGTCTCACTGCACTAGCGGGATTTTGTCCCCAGAACAGATATAATGCGCTAGGCTGTCAGTTCTAAAGCGCCGCAATCCGTCTAGGGACCCTGTCCCACTGTGCGCAGGTGGTGAGGCAGCAGTGCCACAGCAGCAGTATGGGCCTGCAAGGCAGGCAGCCGTCAACTTGGCAGCAGAAACAGACTCGGATGTGGAGTGTCTGGAGCCGGACAATACAGGGAGTGAGGAGGACAGCGGTCTACCGACCTGCCCCATCTGTGAGCCTTCCACACACCCATTCACTGTGCAGCTGAGGCGTATTTAACTGAGTAGACTCTTGCTCTTCTTCGGGAACCATGGAGCTGCTGGGTTTCCAGCCAGAGTAAGAAGGCTGCTCCTGGGTAACTTGATGCTGTGCTGAGTGACAGGCTTGGGGGACATTCTTGGGCGATGGGACAAGGCAGTAGTCAATCCGTGCATGCATGTCTTCTGCCTGGCGTGCCTATCACGCTGGTCTGCTCTCAAGAAAAGCTGCCCTCTTTGCAAGGTTAGCCATTGGCCCAACATGCCCTCCAGCTGCATTATACTGGTGCATGCTGTGCGGTGCTGACCTGCTTGGCGCTCTGTATTGCAAGTGCCCAGTCCGGTGCGACTGTGGGGTGCACACAGGACTCCACCAATCTCTCCAGGCCATTTTGAAGGGCGCAGCTGCCTGATTGTTGCCCTGGTCTCTTGTGCAGAGCCGCATACAAGGCTACATGTACAACATTGTCTCAGAGACGGACTACAGAGAGCAGATTCTGCCGGCCACGCCACCTCGCGAGAAGGAGCCCAGCCCGCCCAGAGCTGCCCGGCCCGCTGGCGCCCGGGCAATTATCGATGAGCCGCCAGCGCATCACCGCGCTGCCCAGCCGGGCCCAGCATACACAGCAGACAGACCACTTGTTTCGAGCCGCGCTGGAGACCGCAGGGCTGCTTTCAGGCAGAGTAGCAACCCGCAGGTAGCGCCCCATCTTTGCAGTGCATTGCAGCAGACGCTGCCCTGCAATCATGTGGTATGCGTGACACTGATGGCAGGCCCGAATGAGTGTCCTATGCATATAGCAGTCTGCTTGGTGCCTATTGGCCAACGAGTGGCATTCCGACAGCTCGATGTCAGTACATCATGGGAGTGGCAATCTATTGAGAGCACCAGACTAGGAGCACTCCAATGATGTGAGTGGGAATGCTGTGAGAACACCAGACCATGATGCTGGATTTGGGGTGCAGAGCAATGAGTGGGTGTATGGGACGTGGCCGCCCAGGCGGGCACCCCGGCAGCGGCAGGCCACAAGCAGCAGCAGTCAGCAGCGCTCTGAGCCCCGGCCCTACTTCTACAGGGTGCAGGTAGAGCGCGAGACTGAATGGCCTCCTTGGGCATTCTATAGTTCTGTGATGCCAGTGCTAAGGTACAGGTCAGGTTGAGCTGAGCTAGCCTGGTTGCATGCTGAGCACTCTGTCCAATGGTTAGCTTCAAAGGTGTGGTCACCAGACTGGAGTACAGACATAATTAAGGCTCTCTCACACCTGAGAAATCTCCAACAGCGAATCACTCGATCCTGTTGGGTGCAGGCACAGGCGCAGTCTCAGGCCCAGGCAGCTGCGAGGGATCGTGCTGATGTGGCCAGATCCCCACAGGATGCAGCAGAGGCCTGGCGTAGGCACATCTATGTTGAGGGCCTGTACGCCCAGCCTATGGGTGTGCTCCTGCCCCAGTCTGTCTGAGAGCGAATACAGGCATCCTATCTGGCCCTGTTTGTGCTGAGGCTGTGCCATTATGACTTCCCGCCGTTGTGCGTGATGCCTGCCTGTAGGCCTGCCACGCAGCTGGAAGCAGCATACCTTGCACCCTCATGCACAGCAGAGCTACGCCTGTCGTCATGCACAAGAAGTGCATGCAGCACTCCTTGGCGGCAAGTTGCATGATAACGTTGTGTGCGCAAGAGACAGAACCCAGGAAAGCTGACTCTGATACACTAGCTCTCACAAGGCATCTGTGATGCATGCAGAGGGGGTGCCGGCAATGGCGGTGCCCCCCATCATGCCCGAGGACCGCAAGCAGCACCGCCTGGAAGCCTGGGTGGACCGCGAGCTGCGGGCACTGCTGCAGACGGATGACGTCGCTATCGTGCGCGCATATGTCATGGGCCTTGTGCGCGGCATCGGCTTTGTTGGGCAACAGGTGAACCTTGCTCAAGCTCACCGCTGTAAAGTGTCTTGGCGCAGGTAGTTAGAAGCACTGTCGATTGGAAGGAAGCCCTCAGATGCTCTCAGCTCTTGAGGGTATAGCTATTCACTACGTGCTGCCTGGCGCATATAGGATCTTTTGTAATCGCTGAATGATGTGGTCGCACCCTGACCTCTGGCAACTGGCCTTCTTGATGCTGCGAGTCCAACCACCATCCTAATTGTCAAGATGTGGCAAGACTTCAATTATGCATGTCGCACATCAACTGTGATTGGTATGCTCACGGGAAATTTGGTCCTGATACAGGATGGTGCTGAGGGGAGCGGAGAGCAGGCAACAAGCAGTGCCAGGACAGATGCTACAGCCGCGCTGAAGCCCTTCCTGCACGAGCATGCGGCCCACTTTTGGCACGAGCTCAGGTCAGCCCTTTACAGTCACATGCATTTGATGCAGCCACAATACACGACAGATGTCGCCTGCGATGTGCAGCCAGAACATGTGTATGGACTGGTGCCCTGTTTATCATCTGGCACTACAGAGCTCCCTCACCCCTTCTGAAAGTCCGATCAGGGTTGATATGGAGATGGCTGCACGCTGCAGATATTTGATTGCGGTTTGCATCTGCAGGTCCTTTGCTGCCGTCTCTGTATCCATGCAGACGTACGACAGGCTGGTTGTCTACAGCCCTAGGCAGTCTGCTGACGCTCACGTCAGCCAGCCCAGCACAGCACATGCCAGCTCATCCTCAGAGCGCCACCTCAGCAGCTCGCAAGAGAGATGTGCATGCGAGAGGAGCCAGCAGCCAGCCCGCAGCAGCAGAGAACCCTCAGAGCATGGTGCAAGGCATGTGCAGAGCCGGCCTGCTAGTGTAGAAGCGCAGCCGGACTCCAGCACTGCCAGGCAGGGGCACTCAGCCAAGGGACGGGACGATGTAGGAGCTTCAGAGGACAGAGAACCCCATACATCGTCCTATAGGAAGAGGCGGAGATTCTCTTCGCGGCAGCCTTCTGCTGAGCCGGATGACCGGGGGAGCCTTTGCAATGGTCATCACCAGCCTTCTGAGAGGAGCCATGAGGCTATCCATGAGGCGCAATGCTTATCTGAGCGTTCACAGGGAGTTTCAGACAGATGCAATGAGAGTGGGTCAAGCAGGCCTTCTTCAGCAGCTCTGAGGATTGACAGCCCAGGCGCCGAGGCAGGAGACAGCACCAGAGCACTGATGCATTGGAGCAGAGGTTGCAGCATAAAGCGTCTCGAAAGCGTTTATAGGAAGGCTGGGTCAGAGAGTCATGGCGAAGCGAAGAGGTTGACTTCTCCAAACAGTCAGATGCTGGCAGAGCTGCGTGAGAAGGCTCTGGCAGCTTTAAGGGCTCACAGAGAACATGTGTGACATTGGGACTGCTGTTGGTGCAGCATGCTACTGGCGCTTGAATCAAGGTGGAAGGTTGAGATTGGACATTGGGAGTGGATTGCAATTGGAGGTGTCATTGCACTTCCAATTGATTGGCTATGAGTTTAGGTGCTGTTGTAACACATGTGTACAGCGCGCAGCGGTGGTTCCTTGTGAGAGCATGTTACAATCCTATTGGTACTTGAAAGGCTCGCATATACTCTTACAGTCTGGTCTGGTCAATCTCTCTTCTCAGACATCTCTCGATGCACATACTTTGTCCCTTGCACAATGGCAGGGTTAACTTGTGATCTTGCTGGATACCCTAGTGCCAAGGCGCTCTCAATTCAGAGTCCTCCTCCGGGGGAGACAGGCGTTGTGCTCTTGTGTGGCCGCTGCATACGTCAAAATTGCAGTGCTGCCCCTGTGCCCGTGCTGCTGAGCAGCCGCACATCTACCGGTAGTATGGGAGGGTCTGGGTGAGGATCCATGCCCATGCCACTCCTGACAGGCCACCGACAAACCAGCCGGCGGTGAATCTCTGCCATCCCTCAGACGTCTGCATGAGCACGTACGGCTCCTCAACCACACGGCATCATTCCTAGGAAGACTTCGCTGCAAGCATCCCTTCAAAAGCACCTACAGGGATGACAAGGACTCCCAATGTGCTGCTTAGTACGCAGCAGATGCTAAGTAGTCGAAAGCTATTGCCATTGCTAGAGGTGCAGATACATCTGAAACCCAGGAGCAGGCCATGTCACGCTGCATGGCATGCGCTCATGCGGGGGGACCCATGGGCGTACCTGGAGGGGGTCCTTCTGCAGCTCGCGGCCGGAGAGGGTCTTGACACCCATGGGCACCTGGTCCACCTGGAAGGCAGCTGCGCCGTAGATGGTCAGCGCCACGGTCAGGATCACCACGAGGCCGGCAGCTGACAGGCAGCCGGCGCGCTCCGCCACTCCCTGGCCCACGTTTCTGAGAGGGCCCAGCTTGATGAAGGGACCTGCATTGCAAGCAACCTACCTCGTAACGCCCAGTCACAGTGCAAGCTGCTGGTCTGGGATCTGGATGACAGAATGTCACTCACAAGGATATCAGGAGCCTTGGAGACAACACAGATGGGGTGCGTGGTGCTAGACACATTCAGACATGTCACAGCAGGATTAGAGCGCAGCGCGCACAGCACAGGTACCCTGGTCTGATGTGCTGTGCCAGGGAGACCGTCAGACTGCTCCAGGATCACATAAGGCTCTAAGCACGGATGGTTGACATCACACTGGCCGACAAGAGGCTGAAGAGTACCTGTGACAAGGAGGCCGTGCACCAGGCCGATCTCAACGCCTCTAAGGAGAGGGTTCACACCAATCCTGTATGCTGGCAGGTTGGAGAGGAATCCAGCCACAATGGGTGATGAGGTGACTGGTGTCTGCAGAGAACAGTCCAAATTTGGCCTCCGTAGGCCAGCAAGCAATGCCAGGTTCAGGCAAAGTATTAAGACACCTGTCCACAGTACGGATATGCAGGTTTGCTAAAGACAGAGGACTGGGGCCATGCACATACCTCCAGCATACCGATGAAAGGGTCTCCATTGATGGGCTGGACGACCTGTAGGGTCACAACGCAATGCTCAGCTCATGTATATACCTCATCGAGATAGGCTTGTCCAGCCTCAGCAATGCAGAGTGCAAAACACTGCTGCTTCCTGATCAAGCATACTCTCAGCATACAGCAAAAATGACAACGTGTCGCTCCCAAGTCTGTCGCGTGCTGTATATGCACTAAAACATTGCTCCAAGATGGCTCCATTTCGTGGCAGTAACTCGATGCTAATGAGGACTCTCGCAATGCTCTCGAAGGCTGAAGCTAACCTGCGGCTTCTCGGCACGCACAGTGACTGCCCGTCTGCTCTGCCTTGTCCTGAACACAGGTGTCAGGCCTGCGATGCTGCCTAGGCTTGAACGGCTGCTTGCTACGCGTGTGGATGCGCAGGGCACCGCGAGGGCGCTGGAGGTGGCAGCGATCTGCATGATGTCTGTATGAGGAACAGTTTCAGGGCTTACAAGGATACGAGAAGCAAGCGCGATGGCATTTAGGGAAAGGATAACTTTCTGATTTCGGAGCCCTGTCGAGCGGCGTGCCGTACCCCGCGGCAAAGGTCCTGGGCGCGCTGGGCACCTCGGCTCATTGAGACGCATAGAGGGACGAGTCCCTCTGCTCTAGATTAGCAGCGATGCCCATAGACACACGATTCATGTGTCCCGGTGCTTTGATCAAGGGCATTTTACACCCACTTGCTGCTCCCTATCCAGTGCAGAGACCACAAAGGACCAGACAAAGGGACGCTCTGCAAAGATCTTAGGCAGTTCTACAGGGAATGTTCGCAGATCCCATCAAACGTTGCACACATAGCCTATAGATTCAGAGACACTCACACACTACCCGGGGCACTTAGCCTTCAGCAACCTGGATCTGATGTTTGGACGTCACACAGGACAAAGCAAGTACATAGCTAACCGCTGAAGATGTGCTTACTACCCCTATCCTACCTTGACTCTCACCGTGCCAAGACTTGCATCTATGCCCTCGTATGAGACTGGATTCCACTTGAGCTGCTCATAGTGCTCTCCACATTGTCACCAGTCTGAAGCTCATAGCACACCACAGACATGCCCGGCATTGTCACGTTGAAGGCTCCAGATGAGCCCGTCAGGGTGATGTCCAGATTCACATGCGCTGTCTCAGTCTTGATCTGCACAGCACCAAGAACCCTCCTGCCACACATCTTGCCTTGGAACTTACACCACAGTGACACCATGCTATAGCGACTGAGCTGTGACTGGCCATGCACCTTGCCGATGATGCATGCTTGGGCATGCTGTGTGAGAAGTTTGAGAGACATTGGCGCCTCAGTGCTCACAGACAAAGATGACCCGTTGAGAGAGTGTAGAGCGCACCAGATCAGGCTGCTCGAAGGAGTTCTCGGCCTGAGGAGAGGGCCCGGTGATGACTGTCTGCTTCGCTACAGCAGACAGTGGACCTGACGAGATGTTGTGCAGAACCACTGGTACGTCCTGCTCTGTTGGCGACAGGTTGACAATCTGCCGACACATTCAACTGTCAGTCTGAGGAACATGAACGCGAAAAAAGTGTCATAACAAGCAGGCCCTATCACAACCTATATGACACCTCAGGCTGAAACAGGCATTTGCACTGATCACCACCAGCAGCTGCATGTGCGAACATCTCTGACAAGGGACATTGAGCCCTGTTGGCTTGGCAGCGATCACCTTGAGGGCGAGATGTTTACAGTCAGCGTCTTGACATGTGGTGGAGGCAGCCAGGGTCCACTCGTGGAAGGGCCCCTCTGGCTTCAGGTCCACATCAGTCCGAATGAACTGGCTGCCCTGGAACTGCGAGAACAGCTTCTGCACCTCATACGAGGGCGTACCGTACACCCTGCACGGAACAGCAGCCTGTGTCAGCACTCGCTCTTACATACGTCAATGGAAGTCGCCACAGTGAGCTGTCCAGAAGCAGAATGTACTGCCCAGTGCTGCACTGGTCAACGTGATGCAAATGTAGTGAGCCACTGTGTAGAAGGCACGCATGGACTGCAGCCAAGTTTCTCATGCCTGTGCCCAGTACCTTGGCGCTTACATGGGCTGTCTAGTGAGATAATGCAGGTAAAAGGAGTCCATGCTTGCCTGTGGTTGTCGAACACAATCATGTCCGGGTTCCAGGCGCGGTCGTGGGTGTTGACAAAGAGAGGCGCGTACGCCGCCATGTTCACAATGTCTGACTTCCGCTCCAGGCCAGTCATGAAGCCTGCTTCTCCTACTGCTGCCTACAAAGCCAACCAAGAGGCTCTCAGCTTCCTCTCATCCCAGTGGCCTGCTTACATCAATGCATTGAGCCAGGTGACTGTAGGGCCAAACCCCCAGCGCAGCTGGCTCTGATGTCCATTGTGCACTGGTGGCTGGCTATGCTGTACCTTGGGCACTGCTATGGGGTTCCTCTTCTCGGCAGGCCATCATGTAGCTCTGGCCTTGGCAAGAATCCAGGCACCGAGTGATGCATGCATGGCATATGCATGGTGGAGGTGGGGTTGCTCGCACCTTGAGGTTCCCCCAGCCAGCAGCAATATTGACAGCGTACTCGCTGACAAACACCTGCGGGTCCCTGCCTGGCACCATGGCATTGAAGTCATTCCTCTTGCTGAAGAGGTCGTCTGCGGTGGTGTACATGTGCCAGTCGAAGATCTCTGTGGGCGCCGCGTCGCCCAGCGGGCAGTTCGCGATGAGGCGCAGGTGCGGGTAGTGCGCCTCGATGGTGAAGTAGAAGGAGATGTAGTTGCCTAGGTAGGCTGGGTGCCCACAGTCCTGCGAGCAGCAAGTTAGCATAGATTGTACTGCAGCTGTAAGTGCAAGAGCACTGATGACAGCACTCCGGCAGTCAGAACACAGACAAGCTGCCTGCCATGACACGACAAACTTTTGCCAGACAGCTTGCTACACTCATATGCTCTACATTGTTCGCTAGTCCCTAGGATCAGTGCATGCTGAGCACGCCAGTGAAGGGTGCTCTGCATTCAAATTCAGCCTTCTGACTACTCACAAGGGAGGGGTCATGCACCTCATTGCCAATGGCCATGTAGGTGAGGTTCCAGGGTTCCGTCCTGCCCATGGCTGCGCGCTGTGATCCCCATTTTGAGTGAGCCGGCCCGGAGATGAACTCAATTGAGTCCAGCGCATCCTGCGCTCACACGCGTATGTGAGTGCTGCTGAGCAGCCTTGCACAGATAAACTCCACCCCTCGTGTACAATGTATAAAGAGTCCAGGCTGGCCATATTTAGATGCATTGACCTGATTCTCTGGCTGAGCGCATCAGCTGCATGCACCTGGAGTGTAGGCAAGGCCAGCACAATTGTGCACAGATGCAGGGATCTAAATGCCTCAGCAGAGCGCATCAGCTGAATTTACCTGGATCCAGGGGGCAATCTGCGAGGTGGGAATGTCCTGTTTGTGAGAGACTCCAGCATTGAGGACCCAAACAGGCTCAGCGCCCAGCACCTCCGCCAGCAGCATGTACTCATACAGGCCCAGCCCTGCGTGAAAGTCTCATGATGAACCATTGTCAGCATTGCCATGACTCTGCTGCAGCACACAGTCCTGAGCAGCTGCTTGGAGCTAACCCGCTGCTGCATCCGCCTGGGGAATGTCTTTTGCATGGCCAACTGCTATTCCAAGATGCTGAAACATCAAGTGCTGCCAGCAGCACACCCGCAGGATCTCACATACTAAGAGCCAAATAAAAAGGCATGATATGAGGACATATGCCCTGTGGCTTTATACAGAGGCAGGCGAAGGGTGGAGATGCCACACACACCATCAGTGCTCCAGTATCCCCAGTTCTCATTGCAGTGGCCAGGGCGGTCCACAGCCGGCCCCAGAGACTGCTTCCACTGGAACCTGTCCTCAAGCCAGTCCCCTCCCTCTACATAGCACCCTCCGGGAAACCGCAGAAACCTGCAAGCCAGGTTTGATTGCTCTTGCTGTATCTCCACAGGGGGTTTGCCCATTGGGTGTGTCCCAGCCGATATGCAGACCTGTGGCCTTCCTTTCATGCAGGGGCATTGCTCTCTGATGGGAGGATGGAAAATCACTTGAGCCAGGATGATTAGAGGGCTTTGCATCTGCAGCCCAGCTGAAAATCTGATGTGGCTATTCAACTACGGGCACCCGCACGGAATGCATGTAGGCCAAATTGCAGAACAGGAGCCATGGACAGGCACCCACCGCGGATTTAGGGCTTTGAGCATGTCCAGGAGGTCTTCCCTGAAGGGCCAGGGGTTCTCTGCACCCTCCCTGATGTTCTCAGCTGGAAAGAGGGATACTGCGTCCACTAGAAGCTCTCCTGGGCCCTGCGGGTAAGGTGGCACAGATCTCAGGTGTGGTTTGCCTCTTGCACCAACACCTTCAAGAGCGGCATGCACAGGGTGCAAATCTGATGCAGCGACTTCCTCTGCATGCCTGTCCTGTTGCAGAGCTGCCTGGGAGGCGCATATGAGCCAGAGGCCTGAACAAGCAAGCACTCATGGAAACAGGCAACTCCTGGTCTGGCCAAACGGGATCAGTGCAGACAGGGAAGGGCAGTAAGCTTTGCATACCTCAAATGTGATTGTGAGCTTGGCCGAAGTGTCTGTCTCGTGAGGGGACAGGGTGGCATTGTACAGCTCCCAGGCCTTGGACGTCCCGTTGACCATGAACGTGGTGGAAGCATAGGTGGTCTTGCCATCCTGCAAGGCCAGCGCTACCCTTACCCACTGCTCCTTCTTTGCCTCTCCACTGGCTTCTTGTCCCTGCGCATGCATTCCCAGCCCACTCACATGTTTGGCATGCTACACAATGGCCATGCACTGCTGTGCGGCAGTGCGACTGCACAAGCCCCATGCCCATGCTTGTGCTCAGTCAAGGTGTCTCAGCAGCAGTGCACTATATCCATGCACTTACAAGCAGTGTGAGTGCTGCTCATTGCATTGACATTGGCTGTGGATGCACAGGCCACCGCGCTCTATCCAGCGCCGGCTAGCACGTGGGAGTTGCAATACTTGCCTGTGCGGCTGAGAGGTACAGTGACAGCGCATACTGCCGGCCAGCTTGGACAGGAATGCCCCAGTAGCCCTCATTGCTGATCCCTCCCACAGCCTCCTGCGCCATTCATTCCCAGAGAATCACCCTCTCCGGTCCTATCATGAATGTCATATCACGATGTACAAGCAAAACATAAAATGGTCATTGGACAATGCCCTGACATTATGGTTTGCATCATGCTGCTGGTTGTCCCAAGCCATAGCATGTGGCATTACAGGCACTACAGTATGTATAGGGATCTGCCTGCACAATGCAGCAGGAACTCAGCAGTCCTGTGGGTGGGCAGACTCCCGGACCGTGCTTCAGACTGTAGAATTGGTATGCTGAGAGACTTCAGAGAGCCGGCACAATGGTACCAGGCCAATGACTTCGCAATGCCGCCTCACAGTTGTGCGGACTGAAAAAGCAACTGGCTTGGCAAGAACATCCGGCTCTCTGCGAGCACCTTATCATACAACTCTTACAGTCAGTGGAGCCAAAAGGAAGAGCAAGGGTGCGGCGTCAATGCCACGAGAGATGATGTGGGAGCTGCACCTTGGTGATCAGATGCGCGGCATGTGTGTTGGTACTGCTCACAGGATGGGCTGACGTCAGCGCCATGTCAGTCCCCGCCCATGGCTTCCAGGCAGATGCATCCTCTTCCAGCCTGCATGCATGGCAGATGCACGGTCACTTGTAGGTGCATACTGAGTCAGAAAGCCCAACAGTCATGGGGATGTATCCACACCAGCTCTGTGTGTAATAAGCATACATTTGAGGCAGCATGTCTAAGCTCCAATACAGTGCAGGTCACTTACCCTTGGAGGCTTTCTGCGGATGCTTTCTTCCCTTGGTAGCTGCTGCCTAGAGAGGCGATGTGTGCGACTTGCGTGATGTTCTGGATTGCGCCTGCCTTGGCTGTGGGGAATGCAGCCATGGCTTCAAAGCTGTGGTCCCTGATCATTTCAGGGTACAGGCCTCCATCCCCTGCATGATTGATCTGCATAGACAGAGGATCTCTCAGCACCCAGCACTGCAGAGGACACAATTTTTCTGCAACAGCCAAGGCAGTGCACTACCTGAAACTTGATGCAGTGGGTGATGAGTTCCCACAGGGTGTGCATGGGCGTAGACTGTAACACAGCATCGGGTCGACCAAGGTTGGGGGAGCGCACCTCTTCAAAGAATATGCCGTACAGGATGGGACTTATATCATGCGTCTCGTTGCCGTAGATGTTCACTGTGAACTGCTGCATGGTAACGCTGTTCACATTCTGAGTGCTGATTGCTGCAACCGCCATGATGGTGGCCACCAGGCGGCCAGATGTTGAACGGAACATCTTTTGAGAATTGCTGTGGTGTCCAGAGCCTAGCTTGATGGAGCAAACATCGTCCAAGGATACAGGCTGAACAGCTTTGTCATCGACTTCGCCCGGGACAGTGACGTAGGCTCAGCGGTCATATGAAGTTCTCAGGGAAGATTTGCGTATCTGAAATCACTGGCTGGGTGTGGAAACAGTGATGCGTTCAATGGGAGCAGACTTTGCCATCTCAGATCATGCATCCAGCAAGCCCCCTTCGTACATCAACGAGTGGCCTTACCACTCTGGTCTATGTTCGATACAGAAAATCTCTCCTAATAGAGTGTAGATGTCTTCAGCACACAGTGGTGATGGAGACGCAGCAGCATAGTGACTGAAGGCGAGTTCATGGGTCCCCCCTCCAAATCCGTAGCGGGGGAACCTCTGTTCACAGCAACAACTTTGGACTTTCAGCCGCAGGACAGATGTCGGCACGAGTGAGCAGTTGCCATCCAGATGGCTGCGTTATATTCGCCGAGCAGCCGCCCAGTCAAAATGCGAAGGGCTTGCGAGGGGGGAAGTCAAAACGCTGGACTGCCTTTGACGGGGCCTTGAAAGCTCTGGGAGTGTACAAATGGCCTCGCGAGCATCTGTAGTATTTTATCTGCTCATGACGAAGAAGAATCGTTCCGACACCATCGCTGTGATGCACAGGTATGAACTGCCAGCAGAAGAGATCTGGGATAGCTTACAGCTGTTAGCAGAATTTCGAGCGATGTAGTGATGAGACGATCGCAATAAGCACACATGTCTGTAGGCTCTCACAAGGGCTGGGGCGCCCTGCATCCCCCAACATCTGAATGCTGTTTCGGCAGGGTTGTTCTCGCTCGAGTCGGTGACTGCCCCTCGCATGGGGCCTCAGACCTCTGTGTGCTGACGGCTAGGTCTGGGCTTGCTGCCAACTGACTGACTTGACGTGGGGCTGCCATGTCGCAGAAAGCCAGCCCAATGGACCTTTAAGCGCTGACAGTCTGGGCGCAAGATGGCAGCCCACGAAAAGGAGATGCACGACTGCATCATCTGTGCGAGTGCCCTAGGCACGAATGGCGGTACTCTCACGTTACTCTGCGGTGAGTGCTACCACAAGCCAGACCTTCAGAGTTCCATTGTCAGTCAGTATGAGAAACTCCTCCTTCCTTTCTACCAATCCCGCAGCAGGCTGTCTGCTTGTACTAATAATAATCAGCACATGTGGCAAGCGCATGCAAGCAATATAAGTCTCTGCAGCACAGCATGAGTGCCCATCATGATTTGGGCATGTGGGCGGTACGCCATGAGGAGGATACCATTGGAAGCAGATTGTCTAGAGTTGAGCAGTGTTCTTTACGTTGCAGGTCATCCATTCTGCGCAGAGTGCATCTGCAGATGGCGCCAGCGCAGTTGGCGCTGCCCGGTGTGCAGAGTGATGGACAACAGGGATCTGAGCGCAGCTGCAGGTGAGATGACAGCAGGCTGCTTTGCCACATCAGTCCCCGGCCCAAGCGGTGCTCTGTCATGCTCTTGACCGCAAGGCAGGTTGTGGGCCGCTCATTATGTACTGTAGTGGGATGTCCTTGCATCACATTGAGGGACATTCTCTGCATGGATGCGTATAGCTCCATGTATAGCGCTGGGTGCTGAGCACTGAGCGCCATTGCAGCTGCGAGCGCTGGGCGATCGGGCAATATTGGGCAGGTCAGCCGGCGCCTGCGACCCATGGCAGAGCAGCTGCTGGCCGAGAACGGAGACAATGTGCTGGATGTGCTGCTGCAGCTACTCAAGGTGCTTGCTCTGTTCACATACATCCTAACATTGCAGGCAGCAGGACCACTGTTCATCTGCTTGTCTCAGGTAGCTCCACTTTCTGATATGTGTAGGCCTTGAGTGCCTACGTCAGCACACCAACATGATTGTAAGGGGGAGTCCCATACTGCCATGCAGGGCATCCAGGATGGCACATTGCCAGCTGATGTGGAGACAGCTGTCTCAGATGCAGCGGGCAGCAGCAGCTCTGTGCGGGCAATCCCGGGCAGCGCAGGGGGCACATCCCTGGACCGCCTGGTGCTGAACCAGCTCGTGACAGTGCTGCAAATCACCAGCGCTCTTTCTGGCGCCACTGCAGGCCAAGGGGGCTCCCAGGTATGCCACACATCGCATGCACAGACAGAAGCAGCTGATGGTGGGAGCAGCTACATGGCAGATGCAGATCAGTGCAACCTGCATCTGACTTTGTGGGAATGAGCTGCATGTCTGTCCCGAGCGCAGCTTGGTGGTGTGAGACAGTTTGCGCATCTCTGCAGGCTTCCACACGGGCGTCCAGCAGCACTCGGAGGAGGAGGCACCCTTCTGAGCGCAGGAGAGTGCAGGCTGCAGTGCAGCTTCCAGTTGTGGAGCCACCGCAGGCACTCCCTATGGCAGCTCTTCCCACAGTAGCAGTTGATAATCCTGCACCAGCGCAGGAGGGTGAAGCAGGTACAGGATCTTACAGGCAACTTCTGGAAGCAGCAGCAATTTGCCCACTTTGTTCCATTCCACATGTTCGCAAAGCTGCTGAAGAGCAGATTTCCCTCTTCAGCATCAGTGCGAACACTTGGAATAGAGCAGAGTGATAAAATCTGAAAAGACTTGCACTCCACCAATGTGCATGTGACATTTGCAAGATTCAAAAAGATGGCAAGGTGCAGTCCCTTATGTTCTTGAACAGCCAGAGTGAGAGCCTCATGACCTGCACTGCAGGGCCGAGCAGTCAGCCCCAGGCGCCGGAAGCCCTGGAGCAGAGGTCGCCATTGAGGCCGCTGAAGTGCGACGCATCGACGCAGACGTCAGACTTCTCGGATCGAGAAGACCGGCGCCTGCGCGGCTCCCGGCTGAGGCGCGAGAGCCGCGGCGCCGCTCTGGACGGCGCCGTCAGCATCAGCCCGAAGCCCCGGGCTGGGCCGGGCAGCTACGACAGCGCAGTGGGGTCTTTGGCGCCCTCTGCAGCCGATCTCCTGGATGCGCGCGGCGCGCAGACAGCGTGGCCTAGCAGCAGTCTAGCCCCTGAGAGCTTAGCAGAGGAGGAGCCTCCAAGACCTGCAGCGGAGGCGACCCCAAGCAGCGGAGGGAATGTAGCAGCTGTAGCAGCGGGCAGTAGCTTGAGCATGCCCTCTGCAGCCGCAAAGAGAAAGGAGCGAGAGACTGCTGCTGACCACATGGTCTTCACAGCAAGTCCTGGGGTCACCAGTCCAGGGCAGCAACTCAGGCGTCTGGATCTGCCAGAGACGAGCACAGTGAACAGAGAGGCAAATGAGGGAGCGTTTGCAGAGGAGGTCCTTGCCACAAATGACCCCAGGCCGCAGGGGGCAAACAGTCAGGAGATGGGAAGGGCTCTGGAAGAGCAGCCAGCGGCCGGCTGCAGCAATGCTGTGGTGGCGGCTGAGGCGCCGGCACTGGACTTCCGCCAGATCAGGCGCGCCTGGGAGGAGCGCTTCGGGCCCAGCAGGCAGTCCACAGCGCCGCCGCTGCGCAAGCGCTCCCTTGAAGGCCAGAGCTTCTCGGGCAGCACCTCTGGCTACAGCTCCGCCAGCTTTCCAGCCAGCGGAATGTCCACCCCTCTCCTGCCTGGCACCGGGCAGCTGCCGGGCAGCACAGCCGCTCAGGCTGTCCCCGTCAGCGCCCGCACACTGACATTTGAGGCACCAGGATCAAGTGTGGGCGGCTCAAGCCCCGATGCAGCGCCTTGTACGGCGTTTGGGGCTCCAGCGCCTCAACAAGACTCCCCTGTATCTGTCCCCGAGTCACATTTTCCAGTCAACGCTAGCCAGCCAGTAGCGTCCCAGGTTTCAGCTGCCCCAGAGCAGCAGGGAACCAGCAGCAGCGGTCTGGATGTCAGCCCAGACCCTGACCCAGCACTGCCGGGTCAATCACTACAGCCGCTTAGCATCCAGCCGGCGCAGCGGCAGCCCCTTCCGAGCGGGGCTGGACAGCACAGCAGTGACTCCTCCGAAGCCACCATCCCGTCCCTGCTAGAAGCTCCCGACACAGCCACGCCCAGCGCCAGCGACGAGAGCCTCGGGGACCCTAGTCTGGCTGATGACAGCACCTTAGTCGCCAGCCGGGGCACATCCCTAGCGCGCACCCTCTCCCCTGAGGAGCTTGCCCTTGCGGAGATTCCTCACAGCAGCTCCTCAGGGAGCGCTCTGCCAGAGGTATGCACTTCTGAGTCCTTTCATGATTGATAGGACTTGTGATGTGACACTCAAGATGTTGAAAGTACAGCTCAGGCCATGGAGCGCAGACCTACTCAGCATGATAGGTCTGCATCCATGTGCATACTGAAGCTGCACTTACAACATCTACCTGACATCCTACTGACAGCATGTGACGATCACTTTGGTCCAGTCTCTTACCGTAGGGGTGCTGCTAAGATGGATGCGTACTGCTGGCAGGAGACGCGTCCCTTGGCAAGCCGCGACAGTGCGCCAGCAACGAGCATGCGGCTGCCCACGTCCCTGCTGGGCAGGAGGCGGACCCGCTCGGAGGCCGAAGAGGCCCGAGCTGCCCGGCAGCGGCCCCAGCTGGCGCCGCCCAACACCGCCATGCAGTCGCTCGCCAACTCAGGCTCCTCGTCGCCCCGGACAACGCTGGAACCCATCTCAGCCTCTGTGTCGCCGCCTTTTGCCTCAGGCAGGCCTCTCACGCAACTCTTGCTATGCTTTTCTGGATCATGTTCACTGCCGGACCAGCAACGCAATGCAGGTGGCCTTCCATACGTGCAAGATGAAGAATCCTGGTGGTTGAATGATGGGCCTCACATGCCTCCTCGGACAGCACATCTAGTGCCTGACAGCCACTCATAGAAATGTGTCTCTGCAGGCCCTATGCAGGCCGGACAGAGCCCTGGCGGTGGGTGTAAGCCCTTGGAGTCAAATATGCCTCGCCGCACAGGCAGGCCGCAGGCGGCTTCCCAGCACAGCCTGGAGCGCGAGCAGCTGCTGCTGAGAGCAGTGGACGAGGTCGAGGTGAGCCTGACCTAGATCAAAACTCCCAAGCTTGCTCTAGACATGCTTGCAGAGATGCCGCTGCTGGGGGTAATGCTGTGTTTGCTTCTCTACCAGGTCCAGACACCGCCGTCAGCTCTGGCATCTTGACAAGAGTGTTTAGGGATTGAGCCTGATCTGCTTCACATTCCCTCATTCTTCCCTCATTCTTCCCTGAAAGTGTCTGGAGAGATGCTGATAGACATGCTCCATGCTCCATGCTCCATGCACCAAGCCAAAGCTTCTGTGGAGAGAGAAGTCTACATGGCAGATGTCTCGTCTTTACTTGAAAGCTAATTTGGCTGTGCAGAACCTGGTGGACAACTTGCTGGCAAAGTGGAACAGCCTGCCGGTTGCAGAGCAGCCCCCGCACCTGGGAGAGCGCCTGGAAGAGCTGTTCCTGGAAGCCAGCATGCTTGAAGCTGTGAGCACCCCTCTCCCTATGTCAGGAAGCAAAGTCATGTGTTATCTCCTGTAGGGATACCACAGTGGGCGATCCTTTCAGCTTCATCTCCTTCCAGTACTAGGGGTCAGCACAAGGTCCTGCCTGTCAGGCAGCAAAGGTCTGCACAGTCGACTGAATGCACAGCATGCCATCATGGCACCTCTGACAACATTCCCTTTTCAGACTTCACACAGCTGGAAGGATGGCCATCTGTGCAAGGCAGTACAGAGCATTCCAATGCAATGACGCAAGGAATCCCCTGTGCAGGTGCGCAACAACCAGGTGCCAAAGCCAAGGGCGATGGTGGAGGACATTCTGGCGCGAGTGACGCTGCTCGATGCTGAGCTGGGCACCCACATGGGCCCTGTCCCCCCTCCCAGCCCCACCTCCAGCATGGGGTCCCCCCACGCCACTGGCGCCCGCTCTCAGGTACAAGTCTCTGTAGACGATTGTTGTGTTTACGCCACATGCAGAGTATGGTTTTCTGAGTCACTATGAGGTGCGCTTCCTGCATAGGTCAGTCATGCTCTCATACCGAAGAGCAGCTACAGCACTGATACACCAGCAGTTGTCACAAGTGTGAGACTCCAGTCGGGCCAAGTGAAGTGCCCAGGGTGCTGACATGCCTCATGTGCGAGCAGGTGCCATCGTCAAAGCTGCTAGGGTCTCCTGTGAGAGCGCATCCTGAGGCGTCTGAGATGCAATCGAGCACACCCGGGCAGCCCGGCCTGCCCAGCTCGCAGCAGCCAGGCCAGCAGGCAATACCAGCCATTGTGGCAGCGCCTGAACTTCCAAACCCCGCTCCGCCGAGCGCGCCTGAGCAGTTACAACAGGCGCCAGCAACAACAGCGGAGGAGCAGGCGTCACAGGCACAGCAGGCACCTGCAGAGGCCCCGGGGCCACAGGCGCCCATAAGGCTTCGGGAGGAGCCCCAGCAGCCTGTCTCTCCTCTGCCTGTGGGCCGCATGACTCAGGTAATTGCACCCAGGACATACCATCTGCTACAGACAACACGTCTTTTCGAGGACTTTTGCTCAGAACATCAGTCCTCTGGTGACATGCTTGAGCCTTGAGATACCACCAGCCTCTTCAACTTATCTGCATAAGTAGTGACAATCAATGTTGAATGGTTTTCATCATGTCAGTGCTCTCTGGCCTCTGGTGTATCCCGTGAGATGACATGATGTTGAATGGGCTGGATACGTGTCATGCTGCTGCACTGTAAATTGTCTAGACCCGGATTGTGAAGCGCACAGCCCAGAAAAAGCAGGCGGTGACAGTGTGCCATGCTGCTGTGCAGGGGACGAGCATGCGCTCCGGGCAGCGCCCGGCCTCGGCCCGGGCAGGGGCGTCGGAGCGGCGCGCCCGGCGCTCAGCCGCCGCGCGGCTGGCGGCCGCGCCGCCTTCCGGGCAGGACGCAGCTGAGGCGGAGGGCGCCCTGGACCGCTTCACCACTTTCCTGGAGCACCACGAGAATGAGCTGCAGCCCAGAACCAGACAGGTAATAACCCCCTTGCTTCCACCCCTTGCAGATGAGGGCTTAGCTTAGGAGGAAAACTCCTGCTCAACCTAGGGGTCCAACCTTTGAGCAGTTGAGGAGCGTGATCTACAAATGAGTACTGGTGACCATGTCTGAGAGATGCAGCTGCTCTCAAGGTACACTGGATGTGACTGCACTCATGTGCCTCCCTGACCGTGCAGATTGCTGAGCTGGCCCTCACGCTTGCCCGGCTGTCCCTAGTGACTGGCGCCTCGGAGCGGACGGCCCGCCCTGCTGCAACCGCCCCATCCGCCCCAGACCCGCAACCTAGCGTAGCGTAGTGTACTCTGGACCATCGTGTGATCGTAGCAGCAGAAGGCTTCCCCAACAATGCTTGAAACCCATAGAGTATCCCGGAACCCTGTGTGACCTCTTTCTTGCCCTCTCGCTCCCATAAGTGGGCATGCAGACAGCTAGAGCTAGCTGCTTGGTGCCCAGAGACAGGTACTATCAAAGGCAGCTTGTCGTTGCCTGACTTGTGAGCCTCTGCAAAGTGTTGAGAGCACCTCACTCCGACTTTACAGTTGAAGCCTCACCCAGGCATAGCTTCGGAGCGTCCCTTACATGCCAAAGAGCAGGAGATTCTTTCTTGTCAGACCCATCCTTTTCCTGCCCATGAGAAGTTTCTCTCACAAGTGGCCTCACAGACAAGGATCCCAAAATGACAGCCTGTAGATAAGGACTACTGACCCAAGGAAGGCAATATGGTCAGTGTTTGCTGCACTATTGCAGCTCTGATGCCCGCCATTTCATGGCTTGCACTCCTTTCATGGGTTGCGTCTGCAATGTGTGTTGGCTTGGCAAGGGAAGGAGTAATGGGGAGCTGACATTCAGCATTTACAACCTAGCAGGCGCTCTAGACTTGCCTATTCTCTGAAGACCTCTTACAGCTTGCGTGCAAGCGTTTTATGCATCATGTAGAAGTAGAGACACTCTCATTCATCGCCATATGCAATGGCCAGCGCTGCCAGATTGCTGCTTGGATGTTGGCTTGCCACCCTCTGCTGCCTGCTTGACTTTGCAAAGGCCTCCTCAGATCAGTGCCATGTGAGGCTCCCAGGCTTGTTTAAGCAAAAGCAGGCGGCCGCAGCTTGCTGCCTGCCACTCGGCCCTTGCGTTTCTAAGCGTCATTGCTGTCCCCATGTTATGCCTGAGTTTGCTGAGAGGCTCTTGGTGGCTGTGTGCTCCGTGCACCTTTGACCACGTCCAGTGCTGCATTTGACATGTTTGCTGAGGGGTGTGGCCCAGCGTTGACTGGTACGTTACTCATGAAAGCACTGATTTCAGTGCATTTTGCAAAGAGGGTGAGGGGGCAGCTGTGGGGGAGAGCTCATTGACGATGACGATGTTACAATCCGTTCAGGGAGGTGTGCCAGCTTCAACTCAAAATGCCAGACTATAGAAATGCATCTGGGGACTGGAGCATCACCCTGTAGGGATGCACAATACAAGCAGCAATCGTAGAGTGGCTTCCAGATAGGTTTGACTAGGGAGAAAACGCTGTTAGTGTAGTTGCCATTCCAGATCCGTCTGCTGAAGAGTCTTTTGTCCTGGACCTTTCCAGGATGACACTGGCGAATTGCAAATACACTGTAAGGCATTTGCAGGAGTCATTATCGGTAAAGCATTCCGGATCCAACAAGGTGCTCCGATCCCATGTCCACATGCATATATGGGATTACTGGCCATCATTACTGGGAGATCCTTCCTTGGCGCCATGCAGCATGGTCAGTCACAAGCTTGAAATCCTATGTGCATGCACGCATGTGGGTGTACACATGTGCATCTGACAGAATTTTTGAAGCTCAAGTGCAACTTACACCCGGCTTGTCACGTACATCAGGAGGACTTCCTTGAGAACAAAAGGACATGCGGACCACAAATTACCTGGGAATGCAACAGTCTCAGGTAATCATCTTCAGATATTCATCTTCTGGGTTCGCACACAGAGACTTTTCTTGCCCTTCACTGACAGGGCTGGGTTGTCAAGCGACCTCAACTCTGTCTTTGTGTACAGATACACACAACCAAGTCTGTCTGCCAAGGAAGCACCCCCACGTTTGACGCAGTCTGCACACCTCACATAGCAGACCCACAGGCGTGAAAGCACTGGGCTAAGGTGTGCCAAGCACACAACTGACTGCTCCCTTAATCAACACATAATGCTCACACCCCATGTCAGAGACCCTTCAAAGCACTCCTGCCTCACATCCACTCCCAAGCCCTCGCTGGAGGGCACTCAACACGTTCCGTCAGTGGGACGTTACTTGATCAAAGCAAGCACTTTCATGCCTGTAGCACTGCCAAAGCCTTGTTGGTCCATATTACATGGCAAAGAGGGCTCAGTCTTAGGTAGACGTCAGGACCCAAAACAGGGCAACAGTGTCCTTTAAGGCCTTTGCGCACTGGCATGCCATACACATTATCACCACAGGGGCACATCCCTTGGCAGGTTGTACACTCTGAGGTTGGAAGCTCGCTGTCACTCAGAGTTGTCCTAGTTGCTGGCACCATACTGTGCAGTGGGACCCTCCATGTCATCAACATGTAGTACTGAGCGCGCATGTAGAACGCTCCTTCATGACAGAGACATATGTGTTCATGGGCGCCCTGGGCCTGACTTAGCTGAGATCTGTGGCCGCTCCAGCGAGAGATCCGGGCTCAACAAGAGCACCAAAGGTGGTGCAGAGCCTGATGCTGAGCTGGCGCAATGATGCATGCTACCTCTGGCAGCTGGCTGCAGTCCAGCACCAAGGTAGCGCACTGCCTCGTGCTGAGCTGGCGCGGCGCATGCTACGTCTGCCTGAGGGAGACGCCATTAGCCTGCTCTATGCATGCTATCTCCGCCAGAGGGACACGCCGTTGGCAGGCTCCATGGTCTGGAACTTGAGGCCGCGAGGCCGCTCCTCAGCAAGGCGCGCTCTCTTGGGGCTCACGGGCGACCCGGGAGATCCGCCCGCCGGCCGCCCTGGGCCTCGTTTCTGGGTCCCACCTGCGCCATTCACCCACACACTTCATGCCATGTACCCGTGTGCATAAGGAGTAATACGTGTCATACCTCCCATCCCTGCCTACATTACCGGTGTATGAGTGCACATGTTCTGAGCCTGTGCAAAAGGCATGGATGATTGCATGTGATCAGCAACCAGGAAAATTCACTGTCTGGAGGCATACAGGGAAGAGAGCCTGCCAGCATGGACAACAAAGCTTGTGCAGGCCTATGCGGCCTCTGCTCACAGCATGAGGTCCCAAGAACGGGTGAGCCTCTACCTGTGCTATTTTTACTGTTCCGCACTGCTGTGTGCGCCCATTCCTGATCTTCAATGGCAATGTGGGAGATCTCTCACCGTCTCTGGCGCCGTTCTTGAGGGAGTCCTCGTCATCGTCCTCGTCCTCGCCGTACTCTACAAGGGAGCTGAGCGAGAAGCCCCCGGTGACGACCCCGGGCGGGCGCGCCACGCCGTTGCCCACTATGCAGCTCATCGTGTCGTTCTCGTCGTCATCCTCCTTGAAGTAGTCCTCCTCGTCTGCAGCCATCATGAGCCCTGTCATTCCACTGATCACAAGAGCCGAGCCACTCCTGTGGCATGCATACATGCAGGTGGCACAAAATCCACATCAAGCGCTGCAGCGCAAGCCCATCAGCAAAATTTTGGCCCTTCTATGAGTTGAATGAGTGCGCATTGCTCTAAGTAGGACAGCACATGGAAACATTGCTGGGCGACACCTTCTGACCAGTCAGAGTAGTGGATGCAGCCAATGCAGTTACCAAGGTTGTGAAGGCGGGAAGTACCTTTGTCAAGGGCACGCTCGTCTCTCCGCTGCCGGGACTGCGTCAGGGCCTGCTGCGCAGCTGCTGTGGACGCTGTGGCCGGAAAGGACCCCTCCTCCCCATACCCTCCCAAGCTCTCCTGCAATATTGCAGCACACACATGCTACAAACCCATTGATAACAGCATAGAGACATGACACAGTCTGCAAGCACCAGCGTCTGGCACTACTCAGAGCTTAGCAATTAGGCCACAGGAACAATCATATGCTGAGTATACGATTTCCAAGATGAACCACATCTAACAAAGAAAGCTTAGGCTTCACATTGGCACCTACATCATGGCCTAGCAGCAGAACAGACGGAGGGAGCAACTCAGCTTGCATGTACAAGACACCCTGTATGGAGGGGTGGGTCTGCAAGCTGGTTGCATGCTGCCCCGACACTCTGCTGCTCGCTCCGTGCTGTGGGAGCCAATGCATGCAGCTTGCTCTGTCAATGTGGCAACATCGTAAGCTACCCCTGCTCAGACTTCCACCTAACAATTTGCAAAGCTGGTGGTATCAGTATAAGAGGACATGCCATGTGGGGCTGACCTGGTTCTGCTCAAACTTGAGCTTGAGGGCAGCGAAGGTGCCGATGTAGTCGCAGGGCTCCAGCTGGGCCCCGTACTGCTCCACGAGGTGGGCGATGATGTACTTGATGTTCTCCTTGCGGATGAACTCCACCATCTCCAGCACCGCGCTGTTCAGCAGGTTGTATCGTGGCCCGTTCCTCAGGAACACCTGGATCACCGGCTCCAGCAGATTGTTGCGCACCTGCAATCACGTTCAAATCACCTCTCGAAGATTGATGATATATATATTCTGGACCAAGGCCCGTTCGTCAGATGGATATCTGCCTCCAGCAGGTTGCTCTAAACCGACATGATGACAGGTGGACCAATTTCAGGGACACATGAATTCCATGTGCGGATCAGGCTGCACATTTCATGTAGTGCAGAGAAGCACCAGTTGGGGTGCATACGTGCAAATCCTGAAGCTTCTGTCCACAATTCCTTAGACCCTAGAGCTTAAACATTGAGGCTTGGACCCCGTTGTAGCCAGGCTGCAAGCTGCACACATGGACTGGACCAGCTCGAAGGCTGCGTCGGTGGGTTCGGCTCTAGAAAAGTTGCTCTCTCTATGGCATGACGTACGAAAGGCTGTTACTTGAGGAGATGGGGTCATGTGCGTACCAGGTAGCGGTTGTAGAAGTCGTCCTTCAGCCCTATGCAGGTCCTCAGGAAGCGCACAGCCGCCACAACGAGCCACTTCTCTCTTCTATACAACAGCCGCAGCACCTTCTCCACTACATTGTTCCGCAGCACATAGTACCTGCACCATTTTTTGCAATTAGGCCAACTCCCAAAGCCACCAGCTGTCAGGAGGCAGGCCAGTAGCTGACAGCAGATACCACACCCTGCTGTCAGGAGGCACAGAGTTTCTTGTTTCTCTCAGTGCCTGCTGCCAAGCATGCAAGCAACCTAGCACAATGTGCTGGTTCGAGTTAGCTGGCTGTAATACTGCACACTCCAGTATGACACAGGCTGCGTGCACATGCATCTACCAGCCTGCAACTGCAAGGAGGGTGGAGGCTCACTTTATTCGGTAGCTGTGATGCTGCACGCAGAAGCAGAGGAGGTCCACGATGATGGCCAGCGCTGAGGGCGCTGCGCCCGCCTGACCAGGTCTGCCCACCTGCCCGGCCTCGCTGGCGGGGTGCGATGAGGGCGCCCGGTTAGGCTCGCATGCCTCCGCCAGCACGCCTATGAGCTGTGAGATGTACCTGTCATAGAAGAGCTCCAGGAAGGCGTTCTGCTCTGTAGCAGTAGCCGCCTGCAAGACATCAGGAAGCCATGACACACCGCAGAGTGCATGAGCGCCTCTACAGCTCAGAGGAATTGACTCCTTCTGCATCTAACATCAAAGACACATCAAAGGGCGTCCTGGCATCTGCCGCGAATAGGCCAAGCCTGCTTACAAAGGCCAGCCATCCTTTTCCATCTGCATGAGGAGGTTTGGGTGATGCTGGAGTACGAAGGAGGGTGGTACCTTCATGGTCATAGAGCTGGGATCTAGAAGGGCTCGCAGTATCTCTAGCACACTCTCTTGCAAGGCCACCTCCTGTCCGCTCAGAAGAGGCCTGCAGGACAAAAATAGCACTGTCAAAGCTGTGCAAGGGTCTGACAGGTGTCTGCGCTATGTGAAGTGATCGCTGTCCTCCACCCTGGTCATGACAGTAGCTACCACAGGCGAAAATGAGTCCTGCAGGGTGAGAGGACGCACAGTGCTGCACCACGAACTTGGCTTGCACCTCAGAGGAGTAGTGCTTGATTGGCAGTAGACGCACAGATGCTAGAAGCGACATGGCTCTGGTGTGAGAGCGAGCTGATACTGAACATAGTGTCACGCTAAAGTAGCGCAAGGGTTGAAGAAACTCACTTCAAGAGGATGCGGAAGTCATCGCGCTCTGCATGCTCGGTGAAGTAGTCTCTGAGCGGCCCGGCGTCGTGCTGCACCACGCTCAGGAGCACGTCCGTCGCTCTCTGACACATGTCATTCCCGCCATCCCTCAGCACTGTCATCATCACCTGCAACCACAGAGAGGTTCAGTCTTCTGACACAAATGCCACTGCCACCTGGGCCCAGAATCGCCATGCTCATCAATCCCTCAAATCTTATGCTGCCCTGGCTACTCCAGGAGAGAAGATATCTTCCTCGCAACTCAAGCAAAGGCGCAAAGTAAGCTGTCTCATGCGTGAAGGAATCTCCTGAGGCATGCATGATACTTTTATACAGGGCCTTGGAGGCGAGCATCCCTCAAAGCATAGCAGCACACCAGCTGCCAACAGGAAAGCGCATTTCGACCTCAATATATTCAAGCTTGATGAGCTTGCTGAGGAGCTGAGCTCTGTCGACAGCCTGGAGCGGACTGTGTGACATGGTTCTTGTGTAGCAGTTCGCAAAGAAAGGCGCCTTACCTCAAATAGCCCAAGGTTGATGAGCTTGCCGAGGAGCTGGCTTCTGCTGGCGGCCTGCAGGTGCTTGCCCAGGCTGCAGAGCTCCTGCAGGAAGGCCACCTGGTCCAGCCACTCCTTGTCGCGCGCCTCCGACGACTTCAGCCTCTGGAACAGCTCCGGCAGGAACTTGGCGTCTCCTTGCAATGCCATGACCACCTGCATGCAGCCCACCACATGACATATGACATAAGCGCTGCCTCATGAGGTGATGAGGTGCCAGCACAAGTTCTGGCGTTTCCAGAGATACCGAGGTATCTGTCTGGAGTGCAGCCAAGACACATGTCAGTGCCTCGTGACGTATTTTGGCTGCACCCTCCACAAGTCCCTCGATCTCTGCAAACGCTGCTGAAACCCTCAAGCAGGGGTGAGGCAGCTCTCGCGCATTGCAGGAGGTCAGGGTAAAAAGATTGGCATACCTCCACATTGTTGAAGAGGATGAGCGAGGAAAAGGTGGCAAAAGTGGCGTCATCCAGCACCCGCGGCAAAACTACGTCCTTGAGATACGCCAGGCGGTAGGTCTGGTGAATCTTGGCGCGCAGTGCCGGGTCAGAGATGGGCACGACCTCCTTGAAGACGACCTTATCCCTCAAGAAATCCCTGTGGTGCTGCTGTATAACCAGCTCTGGATCGTACTCCAGTGCTCCCACCTGTCAGCACAGCAATCCTTCAGAATAACGTGCATCACTCCTCTCTCAGCCGAGCTAGCTGCCCAGCAGCCCGTTCATGGCTGATCCATGTGACAACCTCAGACAATTCGTTGCCAATAGACCAACACTGCCTACTTTATCCAGCCAGGAGCGACAGGCCTCATTGCATGCACACACACACACCCACACACATGCAATGCAGCTAGGGCAAAGCAAGGTCAGCCCCCACACGTATCTGCAAGCTATATGGGCGCTGGAGGAAGAAGCACCAAGGATGAAGTATAGCATGACTGTGGGAGGACTCACCACATCCATCACATTCTCCTCAGCCAGCAAGAGGTCTAACAGATTGGCGTCATTCAGCATGATGGCGCCTCTAATGATATGGTACAAGTGCCGCAATGACTCCCCATCCTCTAAATCTTCACATTGCTGCATGGAGAGACAACATGTTAGCTTCAGGCGCATGCTCACTCTCGTCCCTTCCCTCGGCTGCCATAAATGGTGCAGACTCGCATGGGGCCAACCACAGTGCATGCAGCCACAGCTGCAGGTGTCAGAGAGGTTTGCAGGACTCCATGTGTACAGAGGGTTGAAGAGATGTGAGCAGGACAGGAGGCCACATACCTGGAAGATGTCTAGCAATGATCTAATGTACCCTGGTTGCAACATCTGGCCTGCCCCTCTTTCTCTCTGGAATGGCGACAGCTCGGACAGCACCTGCATAGAGGCGGGACCTTCATACAGACAAAGCTCCTCCTAATTTTGCCTCCCAAGCCATCCCAGTGTCATGACTACAAGGCTCACGAGGCACTTCAGGTGCTGAATTAGGGTCTCACCTTTGCCAGTGCCGGCAAGTTGCCCATCTCTGCTGCAGGAAGCTCCACAGGCCCAGCGGGCGCTCCATCAGGAAACTCCCCTGCAATCAGGTATCTTGTCAGGTCAGAGGGAGCGGACTACTCTTGGATGCTGGAACATGTGCATCCACAACATGCCGCGCTAGGCGCGGCAGCCACTGTAACAGCAGCCGATGCACTGACTGCCACATATGTCTCGGCCTGAGCAAGGCGTTGCACGGCACACATAGCAGAAGCCTGCAGCTGCTCGCACCTTCTGCAACAATGGCTGCTTGCTCATACTCGTCCACCACACACCTCCGAGCTGCTGCCTCTGGCGCTCCAAACTCTGCAGGGACGCACACGAGCCGGTGAGAGCGCTTGCGCATATCAGCGCACGCAATATTGGGCGCTGCCTTGCGCGCACGCCTTTGAGATTTGCGTGTCACTTTCATCAAGCGGCTTGCTGGTGATGCTCTGCCACATGCCACATTGGAAGGACAGCCATGCCATGACATTTGTGTTGCGTAAAGGGTCCTGTGTTGAAGATAGTTCGTGACAGAAGGGAGGAATACCTTGGTGGTGAGGACCTAGCTTCATGGATTGCTGTGCTTCGTTGATCCGCTCCCTGCATGATGCACAGCATCAGCTACGCTGAAGGAAGCATGCTGCACGGCACCATGCTCGTAAACACACAGCCATGGGTGACACAGTGCCTCAAAAGCAAGTTGAGGGCAGGGCCTTACCAGATGAGGCTGCATCCTACTGACTCTTGAAAGCTCAGCGCTATGTCAGTCCCAATCTCTGGGTCAGACCAGGTGATGATGGTATCATCTGCACATCCAGTCCATAGCTCAGTGCAGCCCAGAAACCTTGTCAAACCAGAAAACAGGCAGAGCAGGCACCTGTGAAAGAGCACATAGGCTGGGGACTCACCGCCCTGGCGATAGTATATGTCCTCAAAGACTATTCTGTGTATCAACAGGGTCCTGTGGGTATCCTCCTCAGATATCACCACCAATCCCAAGGAGTCTGATTGCTGCAGCAGCACACAGAGCAGGTGAGAAAGAGGGTTATTGATCAAGTCAAGGCACACTGAGGCGCATGCCCTGAGAAAGTTGCTCATCTATGTATGTCATTTGCGGTTTCTCAGACTGGCCCGTGAGGCCGAGGGGGTATCCCCGGCAGCCAGGACTTAATGAGATATAGATCATCGGATGTTTTCGTCTTCCGTGCCCTCATTGTGCTACACACTTCCAGAACATAGTCAACAAATGCTGGCAAGGCCTTGAAAGGTATCCTCAAAGACGTCGCTGCCATAACACGCTGCATCAGCAAAAGAGGAAGGCAGCAAAAGCCTTACCTCCAGGTACTCAACCGACACATGGCCGGTGCCCTTATCGTCCCACAGACCATCGCTGTTGAGTCGATAGACTTTTACTCTTTGCATCCCTATGCTCTCCCACCCCCTCCTACTTCTCGCGTTGCGCTGCCACTTTGCAACATCTTTAATCTCGGCGTCTCCACAACCGCAACCATATCCTCCTCTAAAACATTATGCTGCACTACATGAGCAGCATATATCTCTCACGCTCTCATCAGAGCACACGAAAGGAGCGGCGTTTGTCCCACAACTTCGTGTGGTGCTGCACCCTCTTCTTACGTTTACTCGGCGTGCGATTATGCGGAGCGGCCGCCAAACGCAGATCAACGCTCACGCTATTATGAAGGTACTGAAAACACTGTGAGGACCTTTCTGTTTGGAACTCGGCAGACTGTGTTGCAGGCTGCAGCTGCACAGCTGGGACGAAGTTGCGGTCCCCCCGCTGACTACATTTCATGGGGGACCCAATGGCACTCTGCAAGAAATAGTCGGCCTTCATGTGCTTCGCTTGGCGATGCAGTGCGCACTGTGCACGATGAGCATTGCCTGTGAGATAACACGTGGAAGCAGACACCGGATCCGTAGTGTGAAGCGCTAGTCAAGAGGCCTCGTGCAAGGATGGCCAAGGATGGGTGGGTGCTTGCCACCTTGAATGCTACAGCCATCTCTAGCTTATTACTGCATCATGCATCATTATTCGAACAAGGCGGCAACCAGCATGCCCTATGGAAGTGCGATGATGGCTCTGTACCAGGTCATGCGACATGACACATGCATGAGATGACAGTGAGCTGAGGTAGTACAGCATGCATGCAGGAGCTCATCAAGCAGTTCATCATCCAGCAGCAGTGGCTCTGGCTCAGGCTCAGGCACATCTGGATCAAGCTCATCATCCTCTCAAGGAGGGAGCCCTCCTCAGAAGCCAGCACAGCCTGCCAGGTCAGTCAAAGCTTTTGTCACAGCCATGTATTCCTCACCAAGCTATGTGCTGTCAGTTGGGTAATGGCTGAGAGGGCATGCATATCTGGGTGTCCTCATGTGTCTTCTCTGCATGTGCAGGTCTGCTAAGAGCAGCGAGAGAGATGCTAGGGAAACTGTGCGGAGGGCACGCAGCCCCAGCAGGTCGCCCCGAGCACTGAAGCGCAAGCGGGACTCCCCAGTAAGGTGCGCACCGGAGGCCGCACCTCAACCTTCTCAGGCGGATTGCAGCATGCATGCTGGGGCCCAGCCTGAGAGATCTGTGAGGGATCAGGAACAGCTACATGTTGTCTTCATTGCCCTGGCTCACATGCACTGCAGTTTACCACTGTGAAGCAATGCCATCATGCCCCAAGCTTTGTCGGGAACGCGCCAGCAGTCGTGAGGAGAGAAGGACATGTGCAGGGGCAGCCGGTACAGAGACGACAGCCCGCCGCGGCGCAGGCGCTCGCCGGCGCCTCGGGAGCGTCATGACCGCGGCGCAGACGACAGGCGACGCAGCAGCCGCGACGAGGAGCCGCGGCACAGCAGGCGGGACGATGACCGGCGGCGCCGCGGCAGCCCGGACGGGCGGCGGGCAGGGGGCAATGAGCGCAGACGCGGCGGGCAGGCTGAGCACCAGAACGGTGGGAGGGAGCTGCCGCCGCCGCCTCCTCTCCCAGCTGACAGGTGCGCTGACACCTCCTCTGTCCATCATGAGCCCACATATCTTGGGGTCAGGAGCGCCATAGCTGCATGAGGTATCTGCTGCCGATGGAGATATGGGCCAAGTTGACATTGCATGGCCATGTTATCAGGATGGTCAGAAGGTGACAGCGTCAACTGCATGATGCAGGCATGGCCGTGGAGGTAGGGATCGCAGAAGCGGCTTTGGGGAGGAGCCCTCTGAGGAGGTGCGGCAAGAGATGGGCCATGCAGAGGGACCCCCCGCAAATGGGGGAGCTGCCCCGGTCGAGGGCAAGATCCACCGCAGCCGGGCGAATCGCTGGGAGCCCCAGGATGGCCAGCCCTTGCCGGGGCCGCCCGGACCTCCACCCCAGAGAGAAGGTTTGTAATGACACTCATGCCATGGACTTGTTGTATGTGGCTACCTGTTACTGAGGCCATCGTGTAGCGGGCTAGGATCCGACATGACAGGTGGTGATGGCGGCGATGACAGCTGTCTCACTTGCGAGCTACAGCATGCCTTCGCCTCTTGGCAGTATGGCACAGCCTGTGTTATGTGGCAGTGCGCCCTTGGCATCCTGTCTGCAGGAATTGCACATCCATATGAGTGTTAGCCGCATTGAGAGGTGGAAAAGAGATTGAGGTGTTCTCTTGCAGACCGGGATTGGAACCACCAGAGCAAGGAGGAGGCGTTCCCTCAGGAGGACAAGCCGCCGCCAGAGGCCAACTTTGCGCTGTCTGGGAAGCTGGCCGAGGAGAGCAACACCGTCAACGGAGTGGTGCTGCTGCACACAGAGCCGCCCGAAGCCAGGCGCCCTATCGTGCGCTGGCGCCTGTACACCTTCAAGAACGGTAAGAGGCCTGTCAAGCACCAGCCAGCAACACACTCCAGCGATACAGCCTGCCATGTATGGACCCCCTCTGCAGCCACCTCCAGAGCGAAGTGCACTGCTCAGCAGACCCGTCATCATGTAGATTACAACTGGGATACAGGGCAGCGAAAGGACTGGCACCACTGTGAGCTACATCTACCATGAAAGCACTCTCGCTCATGTATGCCCTGCAGCTGAATCTAGAAAATGGCACGGCTGTCAAGATGAGCCTGCGCTGTGCGCTATAAGCGTGCTCAGGGATATGATATGTGCCTGCAGGAGACATGTTTGGCGAGCCTCTGCCCATCCACAAGCAGACGTGCTACTTCTTTGGGCGAGAGCGGCGGGTAGCTGATATACCCACAGACCACCCTTCATGCAGCAAGCAGCATGCCATCCTGCAGTACAGGTCTGCAGCTCGCACCATGTGTGTCAGCCCCTTAAGAAAGACATGCAACATTGAGCAGACATTTTGTATGGACACTTCTTCTGTGCAGCTGATGTAAACAAATGAGATTGCACGAAATCTATCTGGCAGGCAAGACAGGTCAGGCCCTCTGCACTTGGTTGAGCTCAGGCAGGTCACAATGCTTGTGACATGAGCATTGTAGCCTGTTCCGGCTGCGATCAAGTACAGTTTGCGTGCAACATGATACTAGCAGGGAAAAGGTGAGTACGCCACATGTGTGGCCAACGGATGCTGGTGAACACACCTTTGCCTGGTTGCGCAGGCTCACTGACAAGGAAGAGGATGGCATTCCAATAAGCGCAGTGCGGCCATACATCATGGACCTGGGCTCCACGAATGGCACCTACCTGAACAACGAGCGCCTGGAAGCACAGCGCTACTATGAGCTCCTCCCAAAGGTGAGAGAGAATTTGCATGTGGCGCTCATTGAGGGAACCGCGGCATCATGCAGCTGAGAGGCTGATGTTCCGCTCCAGACTTGTTGCAGGAGAGCTGCGTTGGCCCTTCACAAGATGCAGATGCATTTATATCGGATTAGATCGGTGGGCAGACACTGTGCTCTACAGGTCAATGTGATGAACTGCCCTGCACAATGCAGTCTGTGGCTGAGGCTTGTTGCTGGCTGACCCGCAGGATCTTATCAAGTTTGGGAACAGCAGCCGAGAGTATGTGCTCCTGCATGAGCGAGCAGCTGAGGAAGCGTGAGCATGATACACGACGCAGCAAGAGCACTTTCAACTGGCAGCCATGCGCCACACGCTACCTTGGGCAGGCTATGTGACTCTGCATTGAATGCAATTGAAGCAAGCGCTGAGTAAGCATAAGACTGTGGCCACTGCTGTTGATAACATGCTCAACCCTGGTGAAGCGTTGCTGCGGTGCAATGATCAGTGCACGAGCTGTGCTACTCTCAGATGTCAGCAGCGCTCTTGTGGCACGCGCCCATTGGCAAATTGCATTCCGGGTTGACACTCGTGATACTGCATGGCCCAATGTATTACATAATCCTGCTGGCACGCTCTCACCCTGTTGCACTTCTACTCACATAGGACTTTCTTCTGCATGCTCTTTCAAGTCTCTATAGATATCCTTCCACAAACCTTGGGGTGTTGCCATTCCAGTAAGCCTGATCATCTCATGAGCACACCATGATGCAGCTTCCAGTACACCTTGATAGCCTGGGACTTTGAGTTCACCGAGGGAATCAGGCCTGTGGTAATACAGTTTCTGATTGTCCACTGGGTGGCATACTTCATGCAGAGCTCGACTTCACAGTACTTTACTTCAGATGATACCAAGGAAAAACAATCCTCACTCTCCAGCTGGCCATGTGTTAGCGATGCTGCTCTAGAATGCACAGCTGCAACGCCTTCAAAGCCTGAAGTTTCAAGTGGCACACTCACACTGAAGACCCATGTGATACAGCATGTACATACCATCAAATACTCCATGTTGTGAACACTTCCTCCTTCACTTGTCTCAGGCCTTGGTTGCAATGCCTCACAGCTTGCTCTTGAATGGCTGTCCACGACGACAAAGGTGCCTCAGCTTTGCTGTGTAGAGTGCTGAGACAAAAGCACCCAAAACCTTCCACCCTGGCCTTCCAGTTGTGCCTATGCGGGCTAAGGCCCCTTTCTAAGCATTCTACAGCGCCCTTCATACAATTGGTTTGATCTTCACAATGCATGCCAGGATGAGGTGACACCCATGGCGAGAAAGCCTCATAAGGCAAGCAAACCCAGTGCCTGCGCAGGGCAAGGCCCCTCACATTGGCATGCTTTTCATGGCAGGATCCACCGGGAAAGGAAGGGCAGCATGCTGCTGCCTACCTGGCTATATTCTCACTTGAGGCCTGCCCTGTCTAGGCCCCACACCATGACGATTGATAGCGGGTAGATCAGCAGCACTGGGATGGCCCAGAAGGTGGCGAAAGTGTACTTGAAGTATCCCAGGGCGCCCACCAGGAAGGTGGCAACTGCAAACACCATAGGAAAAACTTCAACATACAGGCATGCTTGCGAGTTTGTGTAATATGGTATAGAACACCCAACTTGTTACCGGGATGCACTGATAGGCTTTGAGCCCAGGCCTGTTGGATGGCACTCAATAAAATTGACTCCAGATCATGCTGATCTTGCAGGCTCTGGGTTTGCAGTCTGCCTGCAGCGAGTGGGTCTGTCCGTGCGAGAATCCCTAGGCTTGAACAATGTTGTACAAGGGGCTTATTTTCGAATGCTTGTGATAGCCGAGGGGCAGAGAGAGAGGGGCGCACCAACAGTGGTGATGACCTCTGAGGAGTACCTCCAGGGCAGGTCCCGGATGTGCATGATCAGCAGGAACAGGCCCAGGCACAGCGTGTTGTTCATGGTGACGGCACCATACACCTGCATGCGCATTACAAGCTCAACCCTGCTGAGGCCTCACATTGCCAAACTTCCAAACTTCCAAACGGCGCTCTGGGCAGATTGAAGGTGCTGGTCCCCAGAGCGCGTCAAATGTACATCACAGGGTAGATAGCGCTGTATGTTGGCCCCATGCACAAGGAACATGCGCAAGCAGAGCAATCGTCTCAGCAAAGCCTGTCTAACATGCTTTCTTGTTGTCAGGGGGTCTCTTCCTCAGTATTTTTTGACCCTTACTGAGCAGCACGCCACTCCTGCCACTACCGTGTGCATCATGGAGAATGTTGCTTCTGTGGGTGAGGCCCCACCTGGCTGAAGGTGAGGGAGATGTTCTTCTTGTGCTTGCGCATGGCGAAGATGAGGCTGGACACCAGCTCGCTGGCATTGCTGGCGTAGGGCGTCACCACAAACGCCACATAGAAGGCCGGGATCTTGGAGGCCTGCAGTCACCAGCAATCACTTCACGAACACATCCCGGTGCATTGCATAGGACCACAGCCTTTTTCATGCGTCATGAGCGGTGCCAGAGTAGGTGCTTGGGAAGTGCATGCATGTGTGGGGAGTCTGATGCCATTCATAGCTGCAGGCGGATGTTCATTCCTGTGACAGTCGCATAGCACAGCTGTCACTGGATGCGAGGCGTCCGCCATGATGCCTTGCAAGTTGAAGAGACATCGAATGCACCAGGGACATCTGTGAGCAGCTGCACACCTTTGAGAAGTTGGAGACAGCATCCACCATGGGGTCCGAGATGACCGCGCAGACAATGGTGCCGGCCAGCAGCATGAGCACCGCCTTGGTGACCAGCTTCTTGGTCGACATGGCCTCCTTGTCCTTCTTCTCATCCTCGGCCTCATCCTCTGCGTCCTCCTCCTCCTCCTCCGAGTTTGCTGCAGACTCTGGCACCTCCCTGCATGGCGCAAACCTCGTGTAAGTCCATGAGCACAGCTGGCATTGATGAGCATCTTGCTATACACAGCCTTCTACTCATTCTTCTCATCCTCAACCTCATCCTCCGCATTGTGTATCTCCTCCTCCGAGTTTGCTGCAAACTCAGGGACCTCCCTGCATAGCGGACAGACTCATAAACACTCTGTCAGCACAGGAGTGTCTGCATGTTCAGGAGCCCGTGCTGGACCATGAGACTACGCAGGTGCATGTGGTTCCAGCATGCACAGGCTTCAGCACTGCTGATATTCTAGAGACCTGCCGATGCATGAGTGCAGGTAGTCCAACGATGGCTCTGCTGCACTGAATGCTGGGGGAACCCATGCATTCTACTTTGCACAAAACATGACCTGTGCCTCTAGAGTTGCCCCTTGAGGTGCACGCATACTGTGACAAAGCGCCACACCATGTGCCCACACGATGCTTGCTGACACGCAGAGAGGGAACAAGCAGGGTGATGCTGGATCGGCAGAACAGGTGGGGTGAGACAGGTGCTCACGAGAGGAGGGGGTCGACGGTGATGTTGGTCTGGGGCCCTGCGGAGCCCTGCTGAGGCGCCTGGCCGTCGTCGGAGGGCTTGCGGAGCCCCTTGCTGGTGGCCTCCTTCCTCTTCTTGCGCTGCTCCTCCTCGTGCCTCTTCTTCTTCTCATCGATCCAGCTGCAACGTGGAACAGTCCCACTGTCAGTCTCATGTGGAGTCAAGAGAGGGACTGTCCTTGCACACGTGATTCTCAGCTCCTCCTCCTCATGCCTCTTTGCCTCCTCATCACTCGAGCTGTGACATAAGCAAACCCGCGCCAGTCAGATGACGACCTGCAAGGGTACTGTGAACCCCTTTCAAGCTTGATAGCCGAAGGCAGTGCAGTCATCAGATCAGTCTGGTGTGGATTTGCCCATGGTCTGAACACGCAGTCGTGATCTCAGCAATCCAGGAAGGCAGCGGAGTGACGTCATCGACTCCGCAGAAGGGTGAGAAGCAACATCCTCTGCTGCCATTTTGCTCTGAGAGCTGGAGTGGGGAAGGGGACCACGATAGCCAACAGGCAGCAGGAGTCACCTGCAGAGCGCCTTCCGGAACTCTGGGTAGGTGATGCTACCGCTCTTGTCCGTGTCAAAGGTCTTCATGTAGTATTGCACGGTGTCCTGCAGGGAGCTGGAGTCGTTGGAGCTGAGGGAGATCCCCAGCAACAGGCCCTTCAGCTCCTCCCTGTCTATCGCCCCGCTGTTGTCTGTGTCGAAGCTCTTGAACAGCTGCTGCAGCACCTCGTCGTTGACGTCACCTGGAGTGCAGAACACACAGAATGTGAGCCGGAGCAGCAAGAAGCGGTGTGCTGTCACACAATGCATGGCAGCGGAACATGAGTAGCGGAATACCACTGCTAAGCTTTGTTGAAAATTGATGACGCCTCCCACCATTCCAAAGCTGCCGATGGTGCTCCTAACTCTCTATGCAAGACCGGCACAGGCTCAGACACGGCAAGGAGTGGGCAAGCCGGGCAGGCCGGGCGCGCACCTTGCTCGGTGAGCATGGACCCCATGGGCTGGGCGTGGCGCTGCATGGCGCGCACGGCCTCGTGGCGCCACTGGCGGTGCCGCGCCCTCTCCATCTTGCGCTTCTGCAGCTCCGGGTAGGCCACCTGCGTACGTCTTTTCCACTTCAGGACGCCCTCAAGAGCAAAAACCTGTCTTGGCACATGTCTACTGCCATCGCACTATTGTGCAACTCTGCAGCACCGAGTATGCCATCTGTGCTTGTTGATGACAAGCTCGAGAAGCGCTTGAGCACTTAGCTGTTGCGCGTGCATGACAGCAGCATTGGCTCTGTCTCGCAAAGCATGCAGATCCAGGATCCCTGCTTGAGGCTTCTGCTATGATCTCAGCCTTCACAGGTCAGGGGATTGCGGAACCGCCATTACCTGGAAGACGCAGTAGGCTGCCAGGCAAACCAGACACACGATGCAGCCCGCAAGGGTGGAGATGTGGTCGCTCGTGCCTGCAAAGGCTGGAATCTGCACAGACATGCAAGCTGCTCAGGGAAGGGGAAGCCTGTCGACAGCACAGCAGCTGCGTGCAGCATACCAACAGTTGGCATGTCAATCAAGACCCCTGTGTATCCCATGGTCAGCAAGACATCCAAGAATGCTGACATCCATTGTCTGGACAGTACGCATACTACTCCAGGACATCATGTTGCATCCCCGGAGCTTTCTGCTCAAGACATGGACAAAATGCCCTATTCAGCAGTCACGCACTGAGCAGATTGATATCTGCATTGTAAAGCAAGGCAAAGTGTGAATACCTGGATGATTGCGTACAGGAGAACTGAGGCCACCATGATGGCTGACCCTTTGGGCGTGAAGTTGTCTGTTGTCACTCCCGTCTTGAAGAGGCTCCACTTGTGAGTCAGCTTCTTGTTTATTGCTTGCCCCTGCAAGACACGCTCATGTACGTCTCTCCCTGCCTGTCTCTCCTTGCAACAGATGGTGTGCGCTCCTTGTTTAGCTGGGCCAGCCCGCTGTCCATAGATGACACACGGTCACAGATATAGACTTTGGTAAGACTGGACACCAAGCCCTGAGCCATATAGGGGCAAATGAAATTCAGGCTGGGACCATGCAAGATGATTGTTCTACAGGGCAGGGGCATGCCTTGTCGTCCAGGTCACATCGCCCAGCAATCAGTGAGCCTCCCCACGCCACCGTCAGCAGCATGATGGTGCTGCCTGCTAGCGTTCCTATGCCTACATTGACCTGCAGCACCGATTCTTGCTTTATGCGCCATCAGATGGGCTAGAGCACTAGTGGCTTTGAGTGAACATCCTCCACATGCCTCACGTTCCTATAGGGGAAATAGACCTGATGGTCCTTGAGATTGGCCGGCCACAAGGATACAGAGGCGGAGAGTGTAAGGGTCCAATGATGTGGTGAGATTACCTGTTCAGCGGCTTCCTCCTTGGTGCCTCCAAGCCCAGAGACGACAATGATGAGAGCATCTGGCAAAGCTCCCAGGATTGGAAGCAGCAGACCTGCAGTGGGCATCAAAGCTGAAGGAGCAGAGCTTCAGACAGCCCAATCTGCGATGCCCCTCACTTGCCATGATAGGGATTGTGAGGGAGGCAGCAGAAGAGAGTTAGTCCAAAAGAAAGCTGCAACGCCAGGGCAGGAAGAGTTGTACTGACACAGGTGCATGCACACGGCTTGCAGGCAAGGGGTGGGCACATTAGTGCTGGCTGGTTGATAGAGGCCATATGTTTCAAAGAAGATGGGGAGACTACCTCCAATGATACCAGGGCTGATGACTTCCAGCAAGAGCTCGCTACCATTCGAGAGCAACTGAGCCCCTCTCAAGAGAAGGTAGCCATAGACGATCATAAGCACAATGCTCCCAAGCAAAGAGTCCGAACTGCGCGGAGCACAGTGTGTTGAGCCATGCCACGCTATTACAGGATAGCTTACAATGTTATCGCTTTCGCACGCACTCAAAGTTGTCAAAACCAGTACAACTAAGAGATCGGCGGGGCCCTCTGCTTACCATGGGAATATCCCCCACGTCTCCTTACACATGGCTGTGTATCAGATCGGAACTTGGGGCAGCTCAGGCGGATAGGCCCTCCATACTAGCACAGTGCAGGCAGAGCCGTCGGCCACAAAGTCGCAGCACCCTTCACACAGTACAGACGTACTATCAATGCCGTCGCAAACGCTATCTAGGGGTTCCTAGCTGCGCTGTGAGGACAAATTGGGGAGTTGATAGCCTCAGGTCCAACGACAGCTTCTGGCCAGCTGGTCAAAGCTTTGACCGGAACCTCTGAGTCAGTCGCCTAAGCGCATCCACAAAGATCTCTGTCTCTGATGGAGCATTTTCCCTCACATCCTGCGAACTCTAGCACAGTGGATCTGACATGGTGCATCCTGATGCACGGGTGACTGTGCGTGTCAAGGTTCACCGGTATTGAGGGTGAAGTGATCACGAAGCAACCTCATCTCAGCCTCACCCAGAGAGCAGTCACAAGGATCCCGATAAGTGCATATGCGTGACACGCACGGCGAGCATCGTCCCTGAGGAGTGCACATCACTATCAGCCAAAGACGCAGGACCGCATCAACTGTGCACAAGGAGCAACACCGTCTTTTACAATTCTGGCAAAATTTAAGCAGGCAGGCTTCAGAATAAGGACCGACAAGAGAAGACCCTAAGGAGCTCCTTTGAAGACACGGTACGCTGCTCCAAGTTGGACTACCTCAGCTTTGATTTTACCCAAGCTGGCTATCCCACTGGATAGCAGACGTTCAGTGAATCCAATCTATGCTTAGTTGATTGTCGCTTGAGCAGCCTGCAGCGTTAGGACTGCTCTTGACGATCACTGGAGCTATGGTCCAGTTCTGCTACAAGGACAAGGCATCAGTCGTCAAACACGTCAAGGGAAAGCTGCATATGGTCATGAAACACCATGACGCGGTCTCCGCCAAGGTGCACTTTGAAGAGCGTGCTGAGGGCCAGCCTGCAAAGCTTGTCCCACTTCCCCGTGGCTACAGCCTGATCAAGACTGACACCATGACGGCACCCGGAATGCTAGGCAGCTGCCACCACATGATTCACCACGCGCGAGATTACCAACTGATCAGCAGCGAGGGGGTTGTGCTGAGGATCACCAACCCCATGGTGCATGTCATCGAGTAAAGGCAACGGTAAAGACAGCAGGAAGCATCAGCCAGGCCAGCATGGTTTGACACAGCATAGCAATAGTCAGGTATACAGGCAACCAACAGTAAGATGAGGAATTCTCATGTACAGTGATGGACATCGATGTGATGCATAGAACAGCATAGCAATAGTCAGTAAGGAGGCAACCAATGTTGAGACGAGGATTTCTCGTGTACAGTGATGGACGTGGGTGTGATGCATGACAGTCAGAGCTTGGAGCTCAAGTCTTGAGTGCCTCTGCATTCTCTAAGTAGGGCCGACAGTATGTATAGGCATGCATGACGATGCTGTAAAGAGTGCACAGAGTGGATCCAAGTGCTCAATGCTTCAATTAGTTGGGAGGTCATCAGCTTTACAGCATCAGGGTGGTGTGTTACCACTGAGATCTTTAAGAGCTATCTACAACCTCAAAACAGTCTCAGCGCATCCCAGGGCGATGACTATAGTAACTACAAATACTAGCAGGCCCTGTCAGCAGCCCATGCACTCAACATGCTGGCCCAAGCAATTTGTACACAACGGGGTTCTGCCAGACTGCATCCGCCTACGCAAGCCTCAACTTCTGTTTCTCACTCTGCGGGTGCTCGGGGCGGCGAGCCAAGTCTGGCCGGAGCTGGTGCCACCTGCAGGCATAATGCCATGTTGATGCAGGCCCAAGAGTGTGCACAGCAAAGGCATCACCTGCTGCTGCAGGCGCCATGCATCACAACCTTGTGGGAGACGCACATGCTGTGTGCTACCTCTGGTAAGCATGCAGGCACCCTACCACCTCACGGCAAGCATAGCCTGCTGCTTGAGACTGCCGGGGCGCTGTGGGGCCTAGTCAAAAGAGCTCTATTATTCTCAGACTATGTAAGGGCCTCTTCTGAGGCAGCAACAATGTGAGGAAGGAGCCCTTTCTGGACTCTCCCTTTCTGAAAGTTGGTGGACATGGGCCAATGCTCTACCTGGGTAATGTCTTTGGCGCCCTCAGCAGCGCCGGTGTCCGTCTGCCTGTACAGCTGGATCTCCTGCTGCTTGAAGTATCTGCGGTCCTCCTCGTCCACCAGCACCAGGTTCAGGTAGTACTTCACGCTGAACTTGTTGTGCACCAGCTTGTACGTGGGCGTCAGGTCGTAGGGCGACAGGAACAGCCTACGGGCAAGCCACAAAACTAAAATTCTTCTGTCCCCTGTGCTCTGATCTGCACACCAGGCACACACCCTCAGGGTGTTCTCAGGATGCGTGAGCAGGCCCAAAGATCCTTCTATAGCTTAAACTACCAAAGGACGTGCAGGCCTGCTTAAGCACCCTACACAGGGATGCGCCCTTCTGCCAAGCAGCTTCACCCTCTGTTGAAGTCGCCAGCATGGCAACATTGCAAGACAGCAGTCTCATGTTGAGCAGCTTTGTACACAGGAGTCTGACCTGATGGGGATGTTCTCTCCTCTGACTGGAGCCCCGTCCATGATCTCGTACTTGGCCAGCGTCTCGCTCTCATTCCGGGCCGAGCTGCCCGTGCCCGTCTGCTCCCGCCGCCGGATCTCTATCTCCATGTGCTTCAGCTTTATCCGCACCTGCGCCATGCGAGCAGCACTGCAGAAGGGTCTCAGAGAAGGCCAAAAGAGACATCCAGACCATGCGATGTGTTAGAATGAGAAGGTTGACAACATTACAGATGCTGCAATTGCCAGCATCTGTAGTGACATCCTCTCCATGAGCAGATGCTCCCACAGGGGCAAGACTGCCTGGCTTGAGGGTGCAGCAGAAGTGGTTAGGACTGACACTCACCAGGAGGAAGTAGATCTTCCCAACGACTGTGTCCTTCAGGTGGTACCTGCCCTTGTCGTACTCAAACTCAATATGCAGGCAGTCCTCAATTCCCACCTCCATCTGCAGGGCATGCACTTATCTCATGTTCAGCACCAACCCTTGGACAAGCATCATGCATGCAGCTCTGGGCTTTGAGAGCGATTGTCAGAACATGGCCTCCTTCTGGGGAGGTTTCAGCATCTCATAAGTGTGTAACCTGGAGCTGCCGTGCAGCACAGAGCACATCTCAGATGTTGTTGTATGCCTTATGCCCAAGCACGAGTCACATGCACAAGACACCAGCCTTGACATGGTCGACCATGTAACTCTGAGACAGGGCTTCATCAAATGCACCACCTTGATGGGAGGGTGGTTGCTGGGAGGCGGTGGCGGCGCGTAGTTCCGGACCCAGATGAAGAAGTCCTTCTCAGTGCTGGCGCCATACCCTCTGGTCACTGTGACCCGCAATAGATACCTGCAGAGCATCAAACTTCCTTCATGCTGTTTCATGCTGTCACAGTGTGACAAGTCCTCCACTCCAGCCCAACTCCAGGCCCGGACCCCTGTGTGTAAGAGGGCCCACACCGCTGCAGAGATGCATTTGCATCAGATGAGAGTGTGCGCCAGTTCCCGCACATGAGGCACCAGGGGCTGATAAGAGTGAGTCTTGGGATGCCCTGCAGCAACGCAATGGCTTGCAGTATGGTAGGAGAGTGGCTTGTGATAGGGCAAGAGAGGGCAGAAGCATACCGCAGCCGGACTTGCAGCCCTCTGTAGGAGTCGTACTGCATCTCCGCATTGGCAAACTCAAAGGGGTGCGTCTGGGGCGATGTCAGCTCCCCAGGAGGGGCCAGATCTCTCACTGCAGAGCAGAGCCACACCTTCACAATCTGACCACAACTGCCTACGCCACCCTTTCAGATGATTGGGTCCGGGAATTCACAAAAAGCAGGATGTAGTACAGAGGGAAGAGGGTGCAAAGGCTCGCTGTGAGTACCTAAGGAGATGAAGGTGTGAGGATGTCCTCGCTCTGATGCAAGCTCTATCTGCCCAAGGAGCTGGACTTTGATGCCCTGATGCTCCACCTTCTTCCCAGGAATATTGGCGACCTTCACCTGTGAAGCAGCAGTCTGTGTCAGAGTGCAGGCTCGCACCCCGGCACATTGTTCATATTATGGGGCTACATTCGAGACCAGGCAGGCTCCCCTATAAGCGGCATCAGCCCTCTGCCCCTGATGCTTTCATGGAGGATCACCTCTCCTGTGACCGTGCTCTTGTTGCTGTAAAGGGGTAGGGTCTCGGTCTCAGCGCCTCCAGCTTTCACTGTTGCCGTCTTTGGTTGCGTGCCGTCTTCTGTCTTGAAGACGAGCTGCACTGTGGCCCCCTGGCCCAGCCCCAGACCTCCAAAGATGTTCATCCTGCACACCAGCGGGCTCCTGCTACAGACGTGAGACAACCACGACGTGATAGGTCTCATCTATATGACACACGAGGCACACGAGTGAGCAAGGCCTGTACCTTCCTCTAGATGGAGTGCGTCAAATGCCTCCTTCACCTTTCCCCATGAGCAGTCCGCCTGCCAGCGTACTCCGTCAAATTTCTCGTCCAGGAAATGCAATGTTACAGGGCTGGAGCTGCACACAATTGGCAAGAACAGCACATTCTGATCTGCTGACTGCAAAGTGGCGATATGCACGCCCTGCTGCGATGATGCCTCTATGTGAGAGAAAAGATAAGTTTTTTGATGACTCTTATCTGGCTACCTTGTGCTAGAGTACAGCACCGAGAGATCCCAACGCAACATGCACACCTGTGATGACAAACGATTTCATAAACCTTGGAACGATTCCCAAAGGCTGTGTCGAGGTGTTCCGGAGAGGCACCAACGCAGCGTTGATGAGCTTTGAAGCCTTTTCGGACAATTCCTCCAGGTAGCCCAGCGCAAAGCGGTGCACTATTGTCACAAGACTTTGCCTTTGTCTGGTACATCGCCTTGTTAACACCAAGCAAAGCAGCTGGGGCCCCTCGGAGAATATCAGCAGCAGCATCAAACATAGCACGTCATAATGCACACATAGCGGGCCGAACGAGACATCTGTAGAGCTTTCTGGGAGTATACATTTGCTCTATGAAAACAAGATTGCAGCTGTAAGTCGCGATGTTCAAGCTGTAATGGGCTAAGCCCCCGTTGAAGCTCATGGATACGCCAAGAATGTTGAAAGCTGCCGACGATGGCCTGGGTTCGCTCAGCATCCGAGAGGTGGTGGAGAGTGCCCTGGAGCAGGAAGACATCATGCCAGTGGTAGGCACCCCTCCCAGAAGTCTCAATGTGCAACAAGGTCGGACCAAAGACAGTTGGTGTTTGTATTCCCAGCCAGGGCCTTGTCTTGTACGAGAATTAGTACCTGCTGCAGGATATTGTGAGCGTCGAAGGTGTCCCAAGCAGCTCACACACGTGCAGGCAGACCTGCAGGAAATTCTCACTATGTTTCCTACCTTGCTGAGGTTGACTGAGCTCGTGAGGTAGTGTGACCCCTTGCTGCAGGTGCGGCTTGTGTTTAACGCTCCAGCCAGCACAGACAATGCAGCGCAGAACGGAAAAGAGGCGCCTGAAGCGCCTGACAGCGGCTCTGAGGGTGACAAGGACGAGGACAACAGCGAGGCCTCTGATGACGAGGACCAGGAGGACGAGTTTGAGGGCGCCAAGTCCCGGCGCCACCGCAAGAAGGACAGCAAGGAAGCCGAGGACAGCAAGGTGCAGCTGGTGCTGAAGATGCTGCAGCAGGTCTCCGAGGAGCAAGTGGAAGAGATAGGGAGTGTCTGCAGGTATGGCCTCCCTCACAATGTCTGGTCCTGGCTCCGTGCTAGGACTTACTGCATGAGCACATCTTCTTTCATATTTGTGAAAGCCGCAGGACAAAGCGCAAACAATGCAACTACTCCTATGTGTCAGGGCGTATAGCAAGCTACACAGAGTCAAAGTGTCTACCATCTTGCGCTGGACAGCCTGCCGTCAGGACAGAATTTGGTCACACGCTTCGTAAGTGCTTGCTGTGACGGGGCGAGGCACAATGAACACTGTAAGTGTGGTGCATGCAGGTCGAATGTGGATGAGATAGCCAGCAGCATGCAGCATCTGGATGACATGCAAGCCAGCGTGGACGAGCTGCGGGAGCGCATGGCTCAGGCGCACGGGGACCACCAGGAGGCCGGCGAGAGCCTGATCAAGCTCCTGGAGATGCTGCAGGAGGCCACTCGGGTCCAGGCTGCCATAAAAGAATCCCGCCAGGTCAGCTCTTCCTAAATGTGCCAATCTCCGATGGGAACGCAATGGCTGGCTGGACACTTGCTGTGAACTGAACTTCCTCTGCCCCGTCGCAGTGCACTGTCTGGTGTGGGTCACTTTGCTCTATCCTCGGCCCAAGTGCAATCTCTGATCTGGTTCATCCCATGCGCACGAAAGTCACCATGTTGCCAGAGATGCAGGTGTCTCTGTATACCCTGCAAGGCTTACTGTTGTGCAGGGTGTGGAGGTTGCCATTCGATTACTGCAGATGACAGCAGCAGCAGGGCACTTTCTGCAAGAGAATCGCCTCTACAAGTCCTTCAGACTGCTGCAAAGGGTCAAGGAGGCCCTGCCTGGTCCTAAAGTGGAGGAGGACCATCACAGCAGGTGAGGTGTCATGGTGAGAGCTTGTGATTGCAGCCACCAAGGTCACACTCGTCCTGCGGCTTCTGTTAGGATCTCTCTCAGGATTGGACTGAGCGTGCTCAGCCAACTCCAACACACTTAGCCCAACCCTGAGAGCATTGCCAATAGGAGCTGCCATGTCAGATGTGATCGTAGTGGGTAGGCCACAGAAGCACAGGCAGCCTTTGACGATTAGATCAATGCTTGAGAAGGGTTTTACCGAATTGAGAACCCAGCAGCCGTATGTCAAATGTGCTGTTTTGTATATGCGCTCAGGCGCCTACATAATTCGGTTACAATTCCCTCAGCCTGCCAATGTGTTCCAGCAGATGTTGACCATGTGAGCGGCACTCTTCATGGTTGTACGCAAGTGAACTCCCTGCACTGTGCAGGCTGCACATGAGCTCCACCAGGAGCAGCCTGCCCAGGACCATCTCCAGCAAAGGCCACAGCGCGATGCTGCGCGAGCCCGCCAAGCTGGCGGGGGCGCAGGCAGACAAGCCGACGACTACGCCCAACGCAAACCTGGGCAACCTGCAGAACTTCCTGCGAGAGCGCGTGGCGGACCTGACGAAGGCTCTGGAGGCCAAGGCCTCTGCTGACTTCCATGACTGGCTGGTAAGCCTGAGTCCCCATTGTGCGGCAGCTTCTGGGTCATGAGCCGCCTTTTAGGGCATGTTCAAACATAGATTAGCTCCGGTCAGCGAGCCGCCTGGACTCAGATAGTCTTCAACTTGCCAGGACAGCCCCAGCAGGTCACCTGCACAACATCGCCAGCACATGCAAGTAGTCCGCATGGGTCAAGCTCGATCTTTCGGGGTGCAGGTGAGTGTGAGAGCGGAAGCAAGGGCAGTGGGGCTGCGCGTGCTGCGGAGAGCGGCAGCTGAGCGGGCCAGGGAGGAAGCTGCCGCAAAGGAGCGGCGCCTCGTGACCATGCAGCTTCACCACCTGGGCGAAGCCTCTCAGGCGCCCATAGCTCCTACAACTCCCAAAGGTATGCGGTATGCCAACGCAGTCTCTACGGCAGCTCCTCGGCAGTATAAAGAAGACACATGGCTTTAGGGAACATCTTCCAGGCATGCTGCATTGGAACAGCGCCAACGAAAAAGTCACTGACGATTGCCATGAAGGTTGCAGTATGTGCCGCAGGTTCCCTCACAGCAGAGCACTTGAGCCTTGATCCCAAAGCAAACCCTGCGGCAGCGGAGATCCTCAAGCAGCCTGTTCAGGACACCGAGAAGAGCCTGCTGGGCTCCATCAACATGACCCTTCTCCTCAGGTTGCGCTCTCCCCTTTCAACTCAAACCATGCGCAGCAGATCTGAGGTGCTACAACTGTTGAGCAGCCATGTCCAGGATTCATGCCTTCCCCTTGGAACCCTGTGAAACTGCAGCAGTTTGAACACCCAGAACAGTTATAGTTATTGTTCTGGGTGGTCACCCAAGTGCAATTTCACAGGTTTTCCGAAAAGACACCAGAGAGTAAGGCATTCTAGTGACACAGCGGGTTTTTCCGGCTGGCTGAGCCATTGGTGTGGCTGCGCAGGTGCACGCAGGTGCACGGGTGTCTGGGGAAGCTGCCGGAATTCCAGGAGTCCTACCAGCGCAACAGGCGGCTGCAGCTGAACTCCGACCTGGCGCCGCCCGCGCACTTTCTGGAAGGCTACCAGGACTTCATCGCACAGCTGACCGGCTTCTTCATCATTGAGGACCGCGTGCAGCGGCGCTGCGCGGACCTCTGCGCAGGCGCTCAGGTAATCCAATATGTTGTTGCCTGTCAGCCTCTGCATCACACATGGACAGACCCTATGCTAAGACCTTGTATGACTACCTCTTGAGGTCGGCAGGTGGATGTGCATCCATAGCGCCTCTGATGACTGCCATTTCTGATGATACCCATCGTATATGTGTCGGCTATGAACTTCTATCTCACAGGGTTGCCTCATGTAGATGCATGGCCTTGAAAATATGGTGCATCAGCTGAGTGCATCAATGAGAGCAGTGTGTCAGTGCGCGATGCATCATGCAGGCGGATGCCGGGTGGGAGACGGCTGTGGCTGTGCTGAAGACAGTTCTAAACATTGCTCTAGACACAGTGGCCTCTCCCTCAGTCATGCTGCGCCTGAAGGACTTTGTCCTTCTGGTGTGCTCAGCTCTAGGTAAGCCTCAACACACCTTTGGCTTCACCCAGCACATCTCAAGTCACATAGTGCACCCGGACAGAAATCAGCGGTTGCCGCAGTGATTGTCTGCCAGCTGATGTAGTGGCACGTGCTGCAGGGGTCTGTGGCTACCATGTGGTGCCTGTTCAGGAGATTCTTATGGCCGGGCGCACAAAGCACCAGGAGTTGCTCTGCCATCAGCTGTCCTCACAGCTGCAGAGCCAGGTGCCCATTCCTCTCGGGATGCTCATGCTATGTATCAGGGCAGCATCTTTGTCATGTGTTGGCATGAAAGGAGCTCCAGTGCTTCCTTACTGGGCTCTGCTGCTGAGAGTGGAGGTCTTAGTGTGGAGGTGCAAATGGGTGCATGATATAGCCGAGGCCTGCTCTGCATCTGCTCTTTGCTGAATGCCACAACATTTTCGCACCCTCACTGACCACTGCCTGTTGTCTGCAGCTGGCGCCTCCAGCAGATCCTGACAAGGCAGCGACCTGGGCGTCGCACGAGTCATTGCTGCTGAGAATGGATGTTAAGGATCAGGCTATGGCCAGGGAGCTGGCAGGGCTGGGGCTGCCCCTGTCCATGCACCCTGGAGACACCCCTGATCCGCCCTTCGACACGCCTTTCTCTGGCGTGGTCCACTTCCTAGCCAAGCTGACGCGAGGGTGAGCATGGAGATTGATACATCCCCACCTGTAGGCCAATGTGGATTTTGTATGTGCATTGACATGGACGTGAAGGGTCAGCTAGACGCAGCATGCAGAACCCCATTTATTACACAACTACATCAATCTGCACTTGGCTCACAGAAGCTTTGGGGATCTGGGACATCAAGCCAACTCCCTGCTGACTCACATGCAGCATGTAATGTGCAGGTTTGTGGATGACTGCATCGCTTACCTGGCAGGGCTGGTGTCCATGGCAGAGGTGCTGCCGGTGGTGCGCCAGCAGCGCGACAAGATGCTGACAAGGGTTGTCATCGGCGCGCTGCAGCAGACGCTGGATGCTCTGGGCGTCAGGGACTTCAGCAAAGCCATGCAGGTGATGATGATGGCATCAGTCTACAAGTGATGACAATGCTTTCTCGCAGCAGGGTGTGTTTTGAAGAGGGCGTTCTCAAATACTGCAGTGCTAATGTTCATTTGGCCATTTGCAGGCGGTGACGGATGCATGGGCCCTGGCGCAGACCATGCCAGCACTGGACGAGTACACTGTGCTACGGGTGCGGTGAGTGCTCTGCTCTCTGCGCCCCACAGCCTGGCTTACATAGGCCTGTATGGCTCTGAACACCCAGGGTTGAATACTGACGCGCCGCCATGATGGACGACACGCAGGAGGGATTGGAAGCAATGCCTTTTGGCACTGCCATGTTGTTGGCTGCCATGTCTTGGTAGAGATGAACGGCCTTCCTGCAGGGGCGGGGAGCTCAAGGAAAGGAGCGGTCAGCGCTCCCCTAGGCGGGATCAGCGAGCGCACGCTCTCGCAGCGGGGGCGGCGCCCGGCGTGAGCGCTCTGGCCGCGGCCTGGCAGACGCTGCAGGAGAATGCGGAGCGCATGGCGGTCAAGGTGCTGGCCGGGCAGGCCAGCAGCATCCTCAGCCAGGCCCGGGCGGCTGCCTGGCTGCCCGAGATGCCCCCCAAGGGCAATGCGCCCGTCTCCCCGTACATCGCAGAGATCCTACAGTACCTGGACGTAAGCTACCGCCGTCACTTGCCGTGCCTGAGTGTTTTCTGCCAGTGTCCATTTTCTTCTTGCCCTCACGTCCTTCATCTTTTCACATGGTTGATAAACCCACTGGATAATGTGTCGCAATACTAAGACATTATAGCAGGACCATGCCAGCTGGATGGCTCGCGTTAGCAATCCTGTTCTTTTGTGATCTGAGATACATGCAGCAGCACAGATGTGAGTCTCCAGGGAGTGGTGAGCTGACACCGGAGCAGAGCACTGACATTTTGCAGCGCATGCAGAACGCATTCAGCACAAGCGCGAGAATGATGCCGACCGAGTCGCACCACTCCGTGGCCCAGGCCGTGATGATGTTCATTGGGGACGCCGTGCTGGACCTGCTGCTGGACGCCAGCATCCCCGCCTACAACCTGTACGCGCTGCAGCGCCTCAACAGCGACGTCCTGCAGCTGAAGGCCTTTGCAGAGGCCTCCGGCATCCCTCACATGGCTGTGAGCCCCTGCTTCTCATGAGCATGTCATGTGATGCAAGTACTTCAGTCAGGTCCCATGCCCGCATCCTGCTCCGTCTGCAGACAATGCAGTCCCAGACCATGACCATCCTATAGCAAAGCCACAGAGTGCCCTTCAATGGAGATGCTCTGCAGCACAGCGTTCTTTATCCCATGATTCTTGCATGCACACATTGTACCACTGTCAGCCCGCTCACCCACAACCAGTAAGGAAGTATTGGCATGCACGTCCAATCTGTCATATTAACTGCATCTGCTAAAACAAGAGTGTGCCTGCACAGGAAGGCTTGGAGGAGCCAGAGTCGTTCTGCAGGCTGATGGTAACAAATACGATTGAAGACCTGCTGGACCCTGTCAGCCGCGCGCAGATACCCTCTGGCTTCAACTACAAGCGCCTCGTCCTCATACTGGCAAAGTACAGGTACTGCCCTGCACTAAGCTCACCAGCCTCTCCTATGTGAGCAATTCTGCATTGCAGCTGATCCGCACAAGGGCATACCAGTCACCCAGGATTGTTGTGAGTATGCTGATCCAGCATGATCGTATATCTGCTTGGCACGAGGATGCTGAGCAGGCAGAACACACGCCTGAGCCTTCTTGTGCCTGCTCTGCAGGGAGATTGGTGACAAGGCATCATACATGGGCAGCCACTCTGTGATGAAGAGCAAGCAACCGGAGGTATGCTGGCTAGCCTGTGCCGCAGTGACTCATTGCATGCATCCTGCTAAGCCTACCACCCATCTACCTGTCATCGGCAACCCTGATTAAGCAACATTCCAGGCACTCTGTGTGCGTGCAGAGCTATGTGAAGAAGAAGCAGATTGACAAAGTCATTAAGGGCATCAAGAATCTGGCTGACACCTCATGATCATGAGAAAGAGGATAACCACACCCGGGAGTCTGGACCCTACAATCAAACGCCTTGGGCCAGCGTTAGTGTCTAAGTCACTAATGGAGCCAAACGCCTTGGAACGGAGGGTCTAAACGGAGATGAACCCAACACAGCTGAACACCTGATGAGCAGTACCGAACGAGACATGTTGCATGGATACCCGTACAACAACAGGCTGTTCTGGACAGCGTAGAAGTACATGTACAATTGAGATTGGGTCAATGTTGAGTTGTCCTTCTGCAGCGCGATGCAGCCATGTATGCTGTCAGCAGGTTGAGTTGTAACTGCAGAGAGGGGCAAATGAGACAGGTGTGCATGTGATAATGGGCAGAATCCAGCGGTGACTCAGCAGAAATTCCCGCTTTCGCGATGATAGGGATGCAGCTTATGATATGTCAGTCGCGAGGAGGCTTGACTCTTTCCTTTTCTGTATTTGCTTCCTTCCCGGGCAAGAGACACATTGCGGAGCTGACGAAAGGCATCTGACAGTGCTTTAAAACCCACTCCCCTGCGGTGTGTTGTGGTAGCCCAAAAGTACTTCGCATTAGCTGGCAGAAAGACCTTACGAGCCTGATCACAAAGGGGCTGTCTGTTCAAGGCAGCTGCTGCACTGTTGCCAGCCAGTGATCGTGCTGACATCGCCATGACACTTGATGTCCCCAGCACCTCCCGTCAGAGAGTATAGGCGGCCACAGTCCACCGTTGATAGCCTAGATAGATATCAGGAGTTAGCTCCGAGGGTAGTTGTGAGGAGAGGCATCATGCGGAACAGGCCGAATCTCAGCGTACTAGACAGCAATGAGTGGCAATTCGAGTTCGCAAGCCAGAGTGGAAGTGTTGCAAACCTCGCAGTTCTTACCAAAAATCCCTCTAATGAGCAGAAGCCCCGGCATGGCGTTCGGAGGCAGACTGCAGCAGGCACACAACACATGCAGCATGGGACAGCGATGCTCACCAGCAAGCGGCAAGCTGCAGGCAACGCCTTCACGAACGGCATTGCAGCTGTTATTGGAGAAGCTGCTGCCCTAGCAAAGCTCAGCCGGCCCTGTACCGGAGCTCCCTTTGCTCACATGGGACAGCACCTCATGCGCATTGGCCGGCAGCAACAAGGCCACAGACAGCCTGTGGCAAATGATGGCAGCTCAGCACCAGCAGATACTAGGTTGCAGTCCAGCCCAGCCTCCCAGCACCAGCATTCCCAATGTGCTGACCTGGGAAGCACCTCCGGATTGGAGCAGGCTCGCATGCAGAAGCATCCCCTAGAGAGCAGAGAGGAGGCACCATGCTCAGCAGCGCAGCCAGAGGCAGCAGCTCAGCAGAGCAGGAAGAAGCGCAGAAGAGCTGCAGCGCCCTTTGCCAGCGCATCAGCAGGCGTGGAGGGCAGCTCGCCTCCCGGGGAGTGGAAGTGGCCAGAGCTGCCCAAGTGGAAGCCTCCAAGGTGCAGGCCAAGCACATAGAATATCTGAAGTTGTGGCTTGTTAAGGAGTCTGCAATGATTTCATATCCCTTCCTGCAGTACATCTGTGCTCAGCCTGTCGCATGCTTGCCATGTAGTTGTATCAAGCTGGGCCATGCCTCAGCCTGTGATGAGACATCACCTGCACAGAGTCTTACTGCCAGCACACCCCAAAGATGCAGCTGGTGTCCCAAAACAGCAAGCTTGAATGCTTGATGAAACTTGACAAGCCCATGGTCTTGCAGGATGCCCAACTTTGGAGCGCCATTGTGGGTGGTCCTGTCACCGCCGCACTGCCCTGACAAGAAGCAGCTCATTGACGTGAAGGACTTCTTCAAGTACACTGAGGAAGCAGGTCAGCATACTCTTAAGATCTTTGCACACTGAGGAATTCTATGTACAGCCGGTGTCCTACTTCTGAAGTCACAACGCTGAACTTAAGATGCTGATGTCAGGTGCAAACTTGCTGCTCTTCAACCATCTCCTGCGTTGCTGAGGGCATCCAGGAGAGGATTGAAGAGCAGCAAGCTCTGGAGTGTGCAACCGTGGACAGAAGCAGCAGATGATCTGTCTTAGTGTCTTGGCCGCGCAGGCCGGGAGTTCTTCAAGAAAGTGGATGAGGACGGGGACAACAAGATCACTGTGGAGGATGTAAAGAAGGTCATGAGGCAGAGGAAGCTGCCGGAGAGCTACGCCACCCAGTTCATCTCCGCAGCCCGGGGCGGCAGATGGTGGTCCAACTCAATCAGGTGTGCATGAGCCACGCTTTGCACTGACCTCCTGTATGTGCTGTATGGCTGTGTGGCATTCTCTGCTACATAGGTTTGGATTTCTTGATAGCAAGACATAGCTGTCCGCAAAACCTGGGACTTTGTGGCTCATATACCCAGTCTGTCAAAGCTGGTAGGGCACCCCTGTGAGTCACCTGAAGGGCCCTGCATGACTCAGTTCTGTGGCGCACTGCAGCTGGGATGACTTTCAGGCGTATGTTGATGAGCGCGAGCCGAAGATGCTCAGGGCCTTCACATCCCTGGAGGTCAACCCTGCCGGCCAGTACGACTTGAAGCACATCAAGAGTACGCTGCCCGGCTTGTCACACGAGAGTTTCCTCAGCCTCATGCACCAATGACCATGACATGGCTGGATGTACATGTATGCGTGAGCAGTGGTCAGGGCAAACATTTATGGGTGACCAATGGCCCCCAAGCGGGAACAGGATGTGAGCAAGCTTGTGGCTGAGAGCCGCAGAACTTGAGCAGCAATGTGGCATCCGGCCAGATTGTATGCTTAGGCTTCACACTCGGTAGCTATTGGCTTTCCCGCATCCTTTGGCCGGTTGGAGGTCATTGTTGCATCTCGTGAATATCACACCTGCCTGCCCGTGCCAGCAGAGTGACATATCAGGGTGTAAGCATGATTCTAAAGACGACTGCTGCCACCAGAGATCCATGCACTGCGAGTATGCCTATAGAAGTCTCCTTCCTGCACGTCCTCAAAGGCTGTGACTGGTTGCAGGCACTTTGAACAAGCTCAACCTGAGCGCGTCCGATAAGAACGCTTACGCCATGATGAAGTGCGCTTCCCCTCCCGCACCCCCTGCATTCCGCATGGCTATACTTGGCCACCAGGCTTCTTGGCCTACTCAGACAGCTGACTTTGCCTGCTTCTTTGTGCATGTGTCATTGGGCTCTCAGAGCTACCAGCAGTTGCTTGGAGCATATAAATGACTTTACCTGTGTTTGTGCATGTGGCATGAGGCTCTCAGAGCTGCCAGCACTTGCAGTGGATTAGACAGCTGCCTTGACCTGCCGCTTTGTGCATGTATCATGTGGCCTTTAGAGCTACCAGCAGTTGCAGTGAGCAAGGTGTGAGGCATGGGAGTGTTGCTGCAGGGCGCTGGGAGCGGAGCAGGACGGCTTCGTGAGCTATGGCAAGTTCAGGAACTTCCTGATATTGCTGCCGGAGGCCAAGCTGCGGGAGGCTGACCCCAGCATCGCCTGGTTTGAAGCTGCCACCATGGTGCCCTTTGGTATGCCTTCAACTAAGCCCTGCACTGCTCTCTCTTCTGGATCTGTGACTGACCGTGTGCTGTATTATTGTAATGAGCTCCATCTGAAATCTTCACCACCAGCCTGATGTGTGAGGGAAGCATCCTCTTGCCCCAACAACCACATAGGCTATACTTGTCCTGCCATAGTCCACTGTGACAAGCATGCACAGCAGATTGTCTCAATGATGGTGTTGCATGTGCGCTTGTCATATTGGAAATCATCTCTGAAAATCTGTGCAAGGCAGGCTGTTCTCGTCCTGCCAAAGTCCAGTATGACCAGCGTGCACCGCAGACTGCCTCAATGATGACCTTCATTGCGTGCTTGTCATATTGGGATGTATATTCAAATATCTTGCCACAGTGCAGCAAATTTTGCACTCCGATGAATGGTATCATGCAGGGCCACCGGTCCAGAAGGGGAGGACAAAGAAGCTCCTCATACAGGCGGCGCTGGCTGGAGGGCTCGCCAGTGGGAGCACCACCCTCATGATGTACCCGCTGGACACGCTGAAGACACGGGTGCAGAGCGCAGCGGGTGCCAGCGTGGCAGGCATCGTCCGCAGTGTGCCCAGTATTGGCCTGCGAGGGCTGTACAGGTGCGCCGCTGTGATGCTCTACTCTTGCAAGGAGTGGCTTCCAAGAAGGATGTGCTTCATCATTCTTCGCCTCTCACGTTGCGGTAGCTCATCTCTCCAGAGGAGTTCCCATTGCGCGGATGATGCAGCTTGGTGGGGTAGATAGTGCCTTTGTGAATACACCTAGCTCAGGGCTCAATACAGTTGCCTCTGATGCTGATATGGATAAGCACCGATAAGTACGGACATTTGTTCTTGCGTGCGCCGCGTGCAAAATGGGACCTTCCTTGCAGGGGAGTGCTTCCTGCAGTCTCGGGGCAGTTTGTCAGCCATGGGCTGAGAACCTTTGCCTTTGAGGGCAGCCTCACTGGCCTCAAGGCCATCTCGGGTGGAGCAGCAGAGCTGCAGGTGGGTCTGCTGAGCAACCCCCTGACATCCTCTCACAGCAACTGGCGGCACTTCCATGAAGCGTCTTCAGTCCTCCAACAGCACACCACAACATGACGGCTGTTGGACCTCGCTGTTGAATGGCTGGGGTAGATGCTGGAAGTGCCCCTGTTCTAAGCATGCCAGGATGAACTGAGTTTGGACAATTATCATTGCCTTGCCTGAGTCTGCTCCCCTACACATGATATTTGCAGCGGCTGAGTAACCCCTGTGCAGATGCAAGCTCTTGCCAGTGGAGTGGGAACCGTGCTTGGTACAGTAGTCAGGATACCCTGCGAGGTCCTCAAACAGCGCCTTCAGGTACATCTTCATACAATTGTTTCACCCCTGGCCATGAGCAGCACACTTAGTTCAACCATCATGATGGGCAAGATTTGACACATCGAGAGATTCTCTGAGCTGCTGCTTCAGTAGGAATGTGCTGGGGCATGAAGTGATTCATCTGTGGCTGTGTATACTACGGGCACATCCGAATATCACTGCTGCAGGGGAATTTGAGTACCACCTTCCCTGAAGCCTGACTCTTCATGCACAGCTGACAGCTTGAGATGGATCAAGCCTGGTGCACTTGCAGGTGGGGAGGCATGCAGATGTGCTGGAGGCCCTAGGTGTGGCGCTCAGAACAGACGGCACCAGAGGTCTGTTCAGAGGGACTGTGCCCCTCCTCTCCAGGGAGGTTCCCTTCTACGTCGTGGGCATGACAGGCTACGCCTATCTGAAGAGAGTCTTTGATGGTACGTTCATTGACGAGAGCTCCCTCTCTGTGACCCAGAGCTGCCCCTGCAACAAACCTTACAGCAGCAGGCTGTGCATGCCGATGCTGACACAGAGATGGACTGCAGCTACCTTCATGACATGTTTCTATCCTTCTGGTCTTTCCTGAGGTGTGTTGCACTGCAGGCAGCGCGTTTGGGGGTCCAGGCAGGGATCTGAAGGACTGGCAGGTCATTGCCATAGGCGGCCTGGCCGGCGCACTGGCATCCATCGCCACCACTCCTGCTGGTCAGTTCTGTTACTACACCAAAGGCTATCTGTTATACCTATACAGAGTGGTATGAAACATGCCATGAAATTGCGACAGGCCACCTGCCTGTTGCAGCCAGTGGGTCTTCTGACAGGGACTGGCAAGCTGGCGTATGCTCAAGAGGTGTATAGCTGCTGAGGTGTGCAAAACGCCATGCAGATGTGCTAAAGACCCGGATGATGACGTCTGCGGCCTCAGAGGCAGTCTCACTGGGCCCTCTCTTGGTGAGACAAAGTTCGCTGCCCCTTCTGCTGCAGCTGGCATGATGCAGATGATCATTCAAGATGCACAGAAGCAGGGGCCACCCTGCAATGTACCATTATGAGCAAAGCTGGCTCAAGGGCTCATGCCATCCCTGACTGTCTGCTATACAAACAACAGCAAGAGGCGCAGTGTTAAGTGCAAATGGTGCGCCCTGTGCAGAGGAACATTGTCCAGAAGGAAGGCGTGGGTGCCCTTTTCAAGGGCGGGCTGGTCCGGGCAATCTGGACCGCTCCTCAGGGAGCCATGAACTTTGCAGGTCTGCTGCTCCTTTCTTTGCTCCACCTCTCTGTCCTTTGATGCTTCTGCAATGCCGATCAACATGTCCAGCATATATCATTGTGAGCACACACACCTGTGAGGCTTGGCATGGCTGCACATGTGTTGTGTGCCAGGTCCGCAGATTGATGACAATAGGCCATATTGAGGTTTTACGGAAGGGTCCCACTCATGGTATGTTGAAAGGGGATGTTGGCTGTGCAGGCTATGAGCTGGCAAAGAATGCGATGAAGAACAGAGACAATGCGGCTCAGGCAGCTGCCACCCAGGAGATGAATGGCATAGATGAACAGATTGCAAATGCTGCAAAGTAGGGTATTGCAGGCGTCAAAGAGCACAGAAGTGCTTCTGTGCACTTGTGGCCAAAGAGGCATGAGGGGTGTGGCACACGCCTTTGAGAGGATGCTGCAGAGATCAAGAGGGGGCTTCTGCAAGATCAACAAATGGTCACGGCCTTTGCAGCCCCATATTGAAGCAGACGCATCGGCATGACACACTTACACTGAGGAGGCAACGAGGCTTACAATAACCCTGACTAAGTGCTTCATAAGCCCAGGATAGAGCGCTGACTGAGCATTTACTCTTTGACAGTCTCCGAGCACTGTCACATTTCAGGAGGCAGGTCGCCTGAAGTTTGACTGTGGCATTCGGCCAGGTTTGGGGATCAGATAGCTATGCATCAATGCTAGGTGCAGGTGAATGAAGCCCCCATAAGAACGTACTTCGGCATATCGAACTGTCTGTGTGAGCAGTGGCTTCCCCTCTGAGCTTCATGGCAGTCTGTTGTAACCAGATCACTACTGATCATCATGGCACCAGCCCAGCAAAGTGCCCATCTCATGAGTTAGGAATGATACAAGTGAACAATATATTAGATTGAAGCCTGCAAACGTCCCGTGCAGGCCCCGCATGCCGTCTGTCAGCACCAGCATCTTGTTACATAGCATGACCACATGACACCAAAAACAGCCATCATTTTCATGCTCAACGCCTGCTTGCCTGCGCGCAACACATACAGCGCTCGATCGTGAGCCTCCAGGTGCATGAGAGCTGTCAAGACTGAGAGAGGAGTGCTCATGGCTTGGGCTGCTGACATCGACATGGAGAAAGGGCAGGAAGGCTCTAGAAGGGCTTTCCAGAAAGCCCTAGAAGGCGCATGCAATGTATATTAAGCATCTCGGAGCCGCACAAAGACAGCGAAAGAGATAGCACGCACGATGCAAGTGAGCCTTTCAGCGCCGAAAGCCAACTCCAACATGCTTCGCACCCTGTCCAAGCTGCCTCGCAGCCGCATCACAGCCCTCACATCGCGCGGTGTATCGGGCTCAGCACGCGCAGCCCAGCAAGAGGGCGGCTCTGCAGCAGGCCGCGGCAGCGATGTGCCTGTCAGGAGGTCTGGCAGGCCTCGCCAGACGTCTGTGGTCCGTCCTTACAACCGCCCAGGCACCATGACGCCCTTCAGCCTCACCAGCGGCCTTGCACCAGTGCTTCCCACACGCTTCGACTCCCTCTTCAGGTACGCTGACAGCTATGCTATGCTACAAAGTGCGCGTCTTTCCATCAACGAGCATCACCGCGATGTTTTTGACATTGATGAGTGTTGGCTGACGCAGCGCCTTGATCTGCAGGGATCTGGAGCGAGAGCTGGACGGCCTTCTCGGCGGTGGAGCTCTGACAACCCCTACACCTGACACGTATGCTTTCTTTCAGCCACATCGCGCTTACAAACAGCAGCAAGCACTTTTCACATCTCCTGCAGCTGCCTGAAGGTGTTTCATCTCAGCCCTGCACATAGCAGCCACAAGTCCTCAAGTCATCTGGAAGCTTCCTTACCAAGCCTTGTTGTTCAAAGCTGAAACGTTGCCAACATTCAAGGCCACCTTTGATATTCTTGACATCCAGGGGCTTACATGTAGAGAGCGTTATACTGATGTCTTCAGCATGCGCTGCAGGGACCTGCCTGTCGACCCCAGAACCCTCCTGGGATCAGTGGACATCCGCGAGACTGACAAGGACTACCAGTTCGTGGTGGACGTGCCCGGCCTGACCAAGGACGACGTGAAAGTGCGCGTCTCAGGAGACAACATCCTCACCATCGAGGGCGAGCGCAAGGTAAGGCCCCGGTTCTGTATGCTTGTCCTTCTAGCTGTGACTGTCCTTATGTAGTCAAGCAGGGAGAGCAAGAGTGTTGCAGCTCCACCTAGGAGATTCAAGGGCCAGAGGCTGCGTGTGCTGCTAGCCTGCCACAGAGGACTCATTTTCAGGACCATGCATCTCACAGTCTCCATCCGCAAGCAGCGGTGTGAGAGTCTTGCCAGTCAAGAGCATAGTTGAATGATGTCCGGTCCAGTCTGGTGCCTTACCATGTTATAGCACATGCTCTGATTCACTGAGGTAGACAGGAGGTTGCCATTGACGCTATGCATGTCTGGAGACTTGAATTGAGCTGAACGTTAAAGTGCGCTGCAGGACGAGCGGGAGGAGGACGAGAACGGGTACCGCCGCCGCGAGCGCTTTGTGGGCAAGTGGGAGCGCCGCTTCCAGCTGCCCGAGAACGTGCGCCCCTCTCCCCCTGACTGCCTCCCTGAACATCATCTAGTAACTGCCCTGAGCAGAGCTAGGCTTTGCTTTTGGGGATTCCAGACCAGCATGGGTGCTCTGCTTGGCGGGGGCTGCACCGCTTCTGTTGCTGGTGGCATCTCCGTCGAGCAGAGCATTCATGCACTGCCTGAGGCTGACTTGTGCGCCTACAGCTCAGATTTCCGTCCAGCTGTATGGTTGACCAGCACATGTGTGCCCTGGTCAACTAGGCGGCCTGCGGAGTTGTCAGAGCTATCAGCGCCCATCCACTGTGTTGCACTCATGTGTTGAGAGCTACTGCATGCTGTTTTTTGGTGGTGATGCCTGCAGACTGACCCGGAGCACATCCAGGCAAAGGTGGACAACGGAGTCCTGAAGGTCATTGTGCCCAAGACAGAGAAGCACGAGCAGCAGGGCACCGAGGTGAATGTGCAGTAGACCTCACACCTTGGTAATGGTGCCCAAAACAGAAGGCATCCCAGAGTATGTTGAGACGTCGTTGCCTGGCTGTTGAGAGGCAGACCAGGCACCCAGAATGTGTGTCAAGCAACTAAAATACACTCGAGACGGTTGTGATATCCGGTCAGTGTTGTAGTGGTTGCAGCAGACTGCTATCAGCTTGGTACAAGATGATAGATACGCGTACGCCATCTGTGTGTGCAAAAAGTAGCGAGGCATGTAAGGAAGCCAGGATCTGAAGCAAGTCCCTAAGGCGTGTCTACATGCATGTGAACATATGAATAGGAAGGGGAGTGTACCAGAGCATGCAGCTTTGTGTGTCAGATGCTTTGCATGAAGTAGCTTATAGGCCATAGAACAGGTATTGATCTGCCGCCAATACTGGGGCTGCCGACTGTGAAATGATCTTATGCAAGGCATCTGCTTCTAGCTGAAGCACTTGCAAGCAAGAGATGTAAGAGTTGCAGTAGAGGCTCTAGGCTGAGAGACATGCGTACAGCCTTGTCCTATGAGGTCATTCATCTTATCAGTATCACACAAGCTCTGGCTTTGTCAGCATGTAGTCATCACTCTATAGCTCTCGATCTGATGGTCTAGCTCTGTGACATCCCACCTCCAGTGTAGAACTTTCCAGCCTGGTTGCGTTTGTGTAAGCAGCCCTATCTACTGACAATGTGCCTGAGCATGAACCGGCACGTAAATGGACGAGGCCCCTGCTCAAGGCCTGGGAGAGAATGCCGCATTGTCATGCACGCTCACTGATGCCGGCTGCAGGCGAGCTTCCAGTGCCGCTGCAGCTGCTAGGATGGCGCTCGCCTCAGCCTCAGATGTCACAAGCCTCCCCTTGGCAGGCAGCATGCCAGCCTCCTGTACAGGCACAGGAAAGCTCAATATAGTTGATTGACATTCCATTGTGCCTGGCCAGCATTGATAGGCTCTGCAGCCTGTCAAATCTGCAGTCGCTGATGTTGTTGCAGCCGAGACACTGCCCACACTTGAAGACGCGCCTTGACTTCACTATTTGGAGGGAAGGGCTGCACACCTGATCTGCTAGTGTGGCCACATGCGGCCGCCCGTGCCACAGGAACTGAACCCTCAAGTGCTTGTCCTCTTCTCGCGCGCAGTTGCCAAAGCCCATCAGTCCGCTCTTGGGCACCTAAACACCATATGATAGGTCTCTGCCAAAGTTGTTGATTGAATCTAACTTCTTCGCTGCGTCAGGGTCACCACAGACCTGTTCCCATGCAAATCACTGCACTGTTGCAGGCCTGCTGCCCGGCAGAGGGTACAGGATGGACTCTCAGGGCAAAGGCTTGACACTGTCCACAACAGTATAGGTCTGCAGAACTGGGTACATGATTGTTTTGGACATTGTTTGTCTGGTAATGGTGGAGGCACGCCCAGCAAAGCCTTGTCCAGAAGAGAAGGGTTCTCAGGTCCTCACTGGTCACCAGGTAGCAAACAAGCCCTCACCGCATGAAATACTAGGCGGCCATCCTCAGCCATGAATTGTAGCGCTGACGTGACATCCAGCCAGGGTGGCGGCCGTTCCCGGGTGCCTGTTCTGGCTGCCACAGCTGCATCAACAGCTGCGCGCTCCTGGGGATCTATGTCGCCTTCTTCGTCCTCAACATCTGCACGGAGTTCAAGTCTTAGCGGAATCAACATCAATACGCTGGAGGGCACCAGGCAATATTGACTGATAGCAGGTTGAGCAGGTTTGCGGATGCCTTGCCGCTGAGCTTTTGCTCACACCTGAAGCCTGTCTGCTGGTGGCAGCACGAGTGCTTGCGAAGGGGACCAGACCAGTCAAGTGACCACCTGCTGTGTTCTGAAATTTTCATTAGCATTGATTGGAGAGGCGCACCTGCTGCCCCTCTGCTGTCTGACTGAGGCTCTTTGGTCCTGTGAGTGTTCTCTGCACCTGTGCTGGCCTCCTCGCTCGAGCTGGCATGTGACCGCTCATGTCTGAGGATCTCCTCCATGACCCCATACCTGGCGCTGACGATCACCAGCCCATCCTGCAAGCAGGTCAGAAAGCTCTTTAACAACCCCAATGAGCACATAAACCCTCTCACTTTTGGGGTTCTGGCTCCCCTCGTCACTCCCACAAGCACTTTCAGCAATCTGTGAAAGCCTAGACGCTTGTCTCTCAATTGCTACTGCCATGAGTGTCAGAGTCGACTCTGCAGTAAGGTGTGCAGGTAGGAGCCAGTGCGTCACCTTCTCAATCTCTTTCCGGACCTTACGCCTGGCCACGGGCGCCATGAGCTCTGCTGAGTCAGCGGCCGCCTGGCGCACCTGCTGCAGCGCCTCCAGCTGCTCCAGCTCCTTTGCTGTCCTCTGCAAAATCACAGGCACTCAACTCAGCATCAATGCCCCTCAACATCACCCTGTGCATGCTGCTTGCATGCACCACACCCCAGTCATGTCTGTGTTCGGAAGAGCAGAATGTGGTGTACTGCGAGATGCCTGGCATGAAATGACCACTTCATCTGTGAAAGACACTCTGGGTCATTGCTGTGCACGCCAGATTGGTTGGGCTCACACGAGGTCTCATTCCATATTCCTGAGCACAGTGGACAGTGTTTACCTCTTTCAGGCGGCGCCAGCGCAGCAGGGGCCTGATGATGTGGCGCTTGGCCACATAGATGGTGAGCGGGGGGACCACGTAGGCGCCGACCAGGATGCGCCAGTTGGTGTAGTCCTGCGTCAGGAGGATGGGGAAGTCGAAGGTGTGCGTGCCCCGGGTGAAGCGCGGCTTCAGGAACACACCCTGAGCAGTCACAACGACATGGTCAGCTCAGAATTCCTGCGTTGCCAAGGCACCATGCTGAGACTTGGACAAGCCTCAGCAAGGGGCTACTGAGAATGCTCAAGCTCAGAAAGACATGACGGAGGCATTTGGATAGGTACCTCCATCATGCAGAGCCAGCTGCAGATTGCCGCTGAGCAGATGTAAAGCAACAGCAGGTCCACCACAGCATCATACAACACAGCATCTCGATACAAACCCAAGCTTGATGGGTTCATGATGGGGATTATCCACATCAGTGCCGAGTATCAAGATCAAGTCCATGGATGGTGAGGCGAACTCACCATGAGGCCAACAGAGACCCCCAGGCCGGCTGTGCTGAACTCTGAGATGCGCTGGGTGCCTCCTAGCTCCAGGTCAATGCCCGCTGTGCCCACGCGCAGCACCACGCGAGCTGTGGACTTGTCGCTGAAGCGCCAGATCGCTCTCCCAGAGATCGCTGTTACAGCGCCCACCTGCACATGGCACACTCACTTGCTCATCTCAGGCTCATGTGTTGCTTGGCACCATGCCACCAGGACATTACAGAAAGTCTCAATGCCATTGTGATTGCCTGCCATATGGCTGCTGCAGGTGACAGCTTTGCTTGGTGCTGCCAGAAAGCCTGGCACAGGCAGGGTAGCACGGCCGAGCTTCCTCATCAGTCTCTTCATGCTATCCCATCGTGCTTGCTTGTAGGTCGAGCAATGAGGTTACACTGATTTGTTTCTGCTGTGCGAGGGGCTCACGTCGAGGCGAGCGCTGGTGATGAGCTTCTCGCCACGCCTGCTGATGCTGAGGCCGGCCCCCTGGGCAGCCCGGGGCCCGACTACCCAGTTGAAGTCTGCGGAGGTGGTGTCGCTGAGCTGGCGCGAGCTGCTGAGCTGGAGGCCCACGCCCACCTTGGGCTGCCAAGTTAGGCCCAGGCCTGCTGAGGTGTGCTCTGACAGCTGGCGCGTGCTTTGCAGGGAGGCAAAGGTCTTCAGGCCTGCACAATCGGGACACTTGCTGATCGGCTACTCTGGTGCAGCCAGCAAGCAGTCACGTGACTTGGTGCACCATGACGACAAGTACAGGTAGATGCGCAGGCCGCGCAGGCCAAATTACAGACAAAGCTGTGAGTGTTACATGTGAGGGATGTATGCATGGTCTGTAGGCAATCACTGAAGAACCTAAAGGCGACAAGATCACCCATTTTCAGTTCCTCTGTCAAGTGCTGTACTTTCTTTAAATACCTCTTTGGTAAACCATGGGCAGGATAGCATTCAGAAATGCTCACCGACAGCGCCCTGGAATTCCAGGGTATGGTGCTCGCTGAGGACGCGCCTGAGGCCGCACACAAAGGAGCCCCCACCCACATTCCCCTGGACCGCCATCTGCCCTGCAAGCAGAGCCACAATACCCAGTCACTTCCTGCTTCTGGCTTACATATAGCTCATGCATTGCTGGAGCAGTGACTGCTCTTGAATGATCGCCCTCATGATCAAGTGCCTGTACAGGTATACTGGACTTGAGTAGCCAGCTCGTCCCGCCCAGCCAGAAAGCGCTGAAACCTCAAGTCAGCTCCTTCTGCTCAGCCAGGAAGGCCTGGCACATCAAGTCTAGTATGTGACTGAGTAGAGCAAACACAGTGTGCCCTGATTAAGGCCCTTCTCATGCTGCATGAGCAAGGTGCTGGGACTTGCGAAGGAAGCAGACGAGCGCATGCTCTACCTCCAATTTGTGGCCACAGTAACTGCGCTGAAGTGCAGTTGCCAGAACAATGCGATGGACTGGATACGTCTTTGCTGTCTGACTGGGCAGAGGAAAAGAGTGTGCCCTGAAAGCGGCCCTCTTGATACTGTATGAACAAGGAGGTTTTGGAGGAAGCAGATAAGGGCTTGCCCTACCTCCAATGGTGGCCACAGTGGAGTCGGAGAGCTGCGAGCTGAGCTGGCTGTTCATGGCCACCTCGTACAGCTCAGGCTTGCTGCGGACGCTGGGGTCGTAGGGGTCCAGGAAGTCCGTGGCATTCACCTTGAAGCTGTAGAAGCCCCGGTGCGCTATCTCCGTCTGCAGCCTCTGCAGCACAGCATCTGATGATCAGTATGCAGCACATGGCACACTTGTTGACTACATGCTGAGTGCACAACATCTGCTCTTGCCATGGCCACTCCTGAGAAAGACGGATGCAGCAGATTTTCATAGTCCCAGACTTGACTCATAGGATGCATGTGCCTATCATGTACCTTGAGTCATCCTTGGCCAAGACAGCCCGGTAGGATCCATCTGTAGCCATCCATGCTGGACATGTATTGCATTTTGGAGCGGGCTAGGCGCACCTGCTGTGTTCTAAAGCCCTCCCAATCCTTCTTGAGCTCCTCTGTGCTCTTACCGCTGGGGACAACCTGCAGGCCTGCAGCGAGGCCCTCCTTCCCATAGATGTCATACACCTGCCTCTTTGCTGCATTGCCCAGCACCTGCAGAGCACTCTCTCTCTCTCGGGAAGTTCGACAGAGACCATTTCTAGAATTGATGGCCTGCTCGCTCACGGTCTGTAGGCAAGCTGGCTCATGGTCTGAAAGCCAGTGATGGGGACCAATAGGGAATTCACGAGGCCATGCAGAGCAATGCTGCTCAGAGGACAGGACGAAGTATGCAGCGTTATAGCAGTGGAGTTTGCATAGAGGTGCTGCACCTCGTAAGCTTCCTGGATCTGGGTGAATTGGGCAGCTGCATGGGCTTTCAGAGCTGGATCAGTGTGCTTGTCTGGGTGGTACGCCTGTGCAAGCTGCCTGAACGACTTTTTGACGTCATCATCCGACGCATCCCGCGGGAGGTTCAGGACAGCATAGAATGATGCACTTTCATCACTGGTGTCATTCGCCTCCATGGTCCAATCGGCGAGGACGACTTAGTATCAGCTACAGCACTCTCCTGGGCTGCTGATGCTCATGCAATTATCGTCTGGCAGCTTACAATCCCGTGTATATGTGCTGGATCAACATGAAATTGCTTCCTCATCATCAAGGAATCCTGCATCGGCATGCAATTCTCCGCCCAATGCTGTCATGCCATATCTCTTTGGCATCGACGCGAACATTGGCACATAGCCATATATGTCTGCGTCATTCAGACGGGACGCAGGCCAGCCATGAGGGTGACGTCCTGTCCCGGGCAGCTGGCCCAGGACATGGCAATGATGGGCATGTCGGGCTCTGGGGCTGCTTTCGGATCACTGCACACGACAAGGCTCACGCGGGCTGGCTACCGCACTCTGCTCTCAGTAGGTGCAGCCGCGTCTCAGGGGTACATACATGCTCAGCTCGGGAGCTTACATACGTGCAGGACTGTGCATTATGCAGGAGGTCTTTGTATGGGGATGTGCATTCAGTTTCGCACATGCAGGCGGGCGCAGATATCAAAACTGCTGAGGGCGCATGCCAAGTGCAGGATCCTGGATGGATAGCCTGGTCAATGCTCGGTGTATCTGCTTGTCATATATAGATTGTCTGCATGCGCATGGCCGGATCAAATCCAACACAAACATGCACTGCCCTTTAGAGCATGTCCTGTTGCAGTGTGGAGTGCTGCATGTCTCGCAGTACATCTGCAATTACATGGACACAGACGGGGCGCAGCTTCAGTCTAGTTAGCTGCAACACCACACTGCGACGATAACAGGCAAACCCTCGTCAATGCTCAGTGCTTTACACCTCTCGTGTCCTGGTAGGGGATGTACACTACCTTGAACTTCCAAGGCAGTGAGCTGGCCGGTCCACACCAGCCAGACTCAGAGCCAAATATCTGTTTGTCACCCTCAGTCACATGAGGTAACGGGTAGATCTAGGATATGTCTCAGGTACTCATGTTTCGCGTTGCCTGCCTGGTACACCAGCAGGGCATATCACAGCAGTCTCCCTGTGGCCCTACTAGCTCTCAAACCCTCTCCCGGGCCCGCCTTGCGCTTGGCCAGGGCAAGGCAGAGTAGGCATTCTGCATGGTGCTGGGGTCATTGCTGATCTGACCTCTGCACCGATAATCCATTTGCACAAGCTGGCTGGTGTCCAGATCAGGCTACGGCCTGCTCTCACCACTGCAGCATGTCACAGCACATCCCACATGTACTCCTAGTCGCTTCTGGATAACCCTTGAACCCCCTCTGGGGATACCCTAGGTGAGCTGTTTGCCCCACTTCAGAAGGTCAGGGTGAGGTCGCCCACATTGTCAGTCTGAATGGCACCTCTCTGGCCAGGTAGGAAGCAGGTTAACGAGCATCAGACCTGTATAGCTCGCCCGCAGCTGCCTTGGCATACACCCTATAGGTTCACATCTCCTCAAGAGAGAGCCTGTGCTTCTGTCGCATAAGCGCCCTGCAAGGGCGGGACATGCAACCGTAACGTCCGTTGGTCACTTCCAGTCGCAGTAAGAGAAGCTCTTCCAGAATAGGCAGCGAGGCAGCAGGTTCTCAGGAGTTGCCGCTGGGCCTGGCGGCTGCTTGGGAGGAGGAAGCTGCTGCGCCCGGTTGCAAGGCTGCCGCGACTGCTGGGTCTGCATGGTCCAGCTCGCCCTTCTGCCAATTGAACAGCGGGGGCAGGTCGCGACCTGCAAACATCACGAATCCCTCCCTTCATACATGTAGCTGAACAAACGTCCTGCCCTCAAGGACATGTCAACTTGGTGGCTGGCAGGTCACAACCTGCATTCCCACCCTTCACATGGGTGTAGCTGGACAAGACATTCCGCCCCCAAGGACATGTCAGCCAAGTGCTGCATGCAGGAACACCAAGGTCAGGTGAGCTGGCGTATGTGCGTGTGACAGTGTCTGTCACCTGCGGACGCCACCACATCTGACCTTGGTGTTAGATACATCTACACCCTCAAAGCAAAGCGACAGTGCATAAGGTGCGCATGCTGCCTCGGGATAGAGGCGGAAAGCCACACGGCCGGGCAAGGTCACTGACTGGCACATGCACTGTCACACCTGAAGATTTACTTACACCCCTAAAAGCAAAGAGATAGCGTAACGTGTGTGCATGCTGTTGCTGCTAAGATGAAAACAAAGTGCCATACCGTTGGGCAAGGTGACTGACTGGTCCCGCAGCTCGTCAAAGAAGGGGTGCGTCAAGGCCTGCAGCGCTGAATATCTGCGCACGGGAGAGTACTGCAGCAACCTCGACACCTGCACGACCAAACGCGCCTCAGCGTATACCAACAAGCCCGACATCATACCATCCCAGTCAGCAGCAAGTGCTTGCCTGAAACTCAAATCCTCCTGGCCGCAGTAAGGACGACAATTAGGACAATTGCTTGCAAGTCGGCAGCGTAAGGACAACGTAATGCTGAGCACAACTTTTAGCAGCTCTGTCTGGACAGCTGCCCTCTGCAATCCCGAAAAGAAGGCAACTATCCAGACATTGCACATGGAGTTGCGCAACACAACGAGGCCGCCCTTACACCGCCCACATGGCATGAAGGCATAGCAATAATAGCACAGCGCAGCATAATCCACAATCCTGGTCATCAAAGCCAATGGTATTGCATGAATGGAACAGGCAACCGGAATGTGCTGTCGCCTGTAAGCAGACGTATCTAATAAGGATGCTGGTACCGGTTGCAATGCATGAGGATGAAGGGCGCACCAGGTCCACGGCGTCTGGGGGCAGGCGCTTGGAGAAGACCTTGGACCAGGGGTGCGCCTTGATGTGCGGGAACTTGAACTCCGTGTAGTTGGGGTTCATCGCATGGATGTCTTCCCGCGTGGGCGTCCCCAGCACCTGCAGGCACCAGCACAACATCGTGAAGCTCTATATGCTGGGCAAACATAATTGTCCTGCACAGCAGGAGAGCAGAAGATGCTTGCAAAACATAGAATATGCCTACCAGAAGGACGCTGGTTTCTGCATCTCGCCACACCTCTCAAGAGACATTCCAAGATGTGATCCCCTAGCCGGGCAACAGGGACACCCCCTGACATCCCTGTTGCAGCAGCCACCTGACAGTTGTGCCCAGGTAGACGGTACCACCAAGGTGATCATGAATGCACCTTTGCGGTCACACATGCAAGGCTGAGACTTTGCTGCGAGGCATATGTTGAAGAGGTGACTGAGCAGGGCACCTTGATGATCTCCACCAGCTGGTCCACCCCGGACTCGCCCGGGAACAGGGGCTGCCCCAGGAGCAGCTCGGCCATGACGCAGCCCACGCTCCACAGATCGATGGCGGTGGTGTAGTCGGTGGCGCCAAAGATCAGCTCTGGCGCTCGGTAGTAGCGCGAGCAGATGTACGAGATGTTGGGCTCCCCCCGCACCAGCACCTGCAGCATTGCACACTACTGTGAGATCTATGGCTAATGTGGAATCAATTTACCAGCCCGAGCTGTGCTGTCAGGCATAATAGCAATATCCTGAAAGTGTTCACGACAGATCTGAGGGCCTGCTGTCCTTTGCCCTAACAAGGCCCCCAAATGCACCAAGGAAGAGATGTCAGAGCCAGGCATCTCTGTTTCAGTGCACTTAAAGAATAACCTGGTAGTCCTTTGGGTATTAAAGACTTTCTAGCCTGACCAGAGAAAGCTGACACTGCAGACTAGCAACCCCTGACAATCTCATGAAGCGCATGGTCCTAAGGATGGCCCAACCCCTCCATGACCAGTCATGTCAGGCATGGTGATAGCCTGCCAGGGGATCACCTTTGCTGAGCCGAAGTCACAGAGCTTGAGCTGGTGGGTGTGGGTGTTGACGAGCAGGTTCTGGGGCTTGATGTCGCGGTGGCAGACGCCCATGGCGTGGATGTGCGCCAGCGCGCGGCACATCTGGAACACGTACAGCTTCACGAACAGCGTCGGCATGCGCTGCCCGCTCTTGCTGTAGTGCTTGCTGATGCGGAACACCGTCTCCGGCACAAACTCCAGGACCAGGTTGAGGTACACCTGCACAGAGGCATGACCAGTCAGCATAGCATAGCATAGCACCTCTCTCCGTTTTAGCAGAACTTCGCTGCTTGCTGCCTCACAAACACTCTCTGGAAGCGCTACTGCTAAGCTAGCTTCAGCTGTTTGCACAGCCACAGTCCGCATGCGCTCTGAGGGCATGCCTGTGTGATGTGCGCAAGGTCAAGGCGCCTCTTAGGCCACCGAAACAGCCAGTATGTTTCCTATGCAGGTGACACATGCCTGCACAATAGACATAGCAGCATGCAAGAGCAGCAGAGAGCTGCATTGTCTTACCTCCTCCTTCTCGGTGGTGCTGTAAAAGCAGTGTTTCAAGCCCACCACGTTGGGGTGGCTCATCATCTTCATGATCTGCAGCTCCCGGTTTTTGAAGCGCTTGTCCTGCAGCACCTTCTTGATCGCCACCTGCACAGCGGGCAATCATCAGCACATCATCAGATCCTTGGCATTGTTGAGCCCAGTACCCTTCTCCAGATGGTTACTGAGCACTCTGAGAACAGGCTTGCCCACAACAGACCATCAAAGGGGCGGCAACACACAATTGAGAAGGAGGCGTCTGTGGACCTGCAAAGCCCTCTTTGCACACACACAAGCACCTCCTTCTCAATCGTGCTGCTCAATAACATAGCCGTCAACTGTCAAGGCATCTGATCAAAGCTTTTCCATCAGGATATGCAGAGTGCAGGGTGCCTGCTGCTTAAGAAGGTGGTGCTCATGGATGTGCAGAGCATTGTTCACGTACGCATGAGCCACCCCTCTCCCGTCGCGCCGCTCAGAAATCAACAGTCCTCAAGTGGCAAGGCAGCCTATGAGAGCTCTTCTGCTGGGACACGCAAAGCCATTCTGTTGGGACATGCAGAAATGAGGCAGTGCTGCTCACCGTCTCCCCGCTCTCCAGGCAGGTGGCCTGGAACACCACGCCGAAGGACCCATTCCCAACCACGCGCTCTGTCGAGTAGTTGATGGTCTGCTTATTGGTCCCGCTCCCAGCCACCGTGCAGATGATGTGCCCGCACTGGTTGGGGTCCCCTTCCACAACCTTCCCCTGAAATACCTGTGAACACAGAAGCGCACTCACTTGCATGTCTTCTGGAGTACAGGGCCATCACGCAACGTGCTGAAAGCGCATGGTATGTGTGGAGTCAACACCAAATGCACAGAGCGTATGCACAGGATGTGGCATCTGGCATGGAATGTTGTCAGAGTCAGCTAGCATCTGAGCCTGCAGAGCAGAGGGGATCATAGGGGGGTGGCTTGGGGGGCTCACAGAGTCCTTGGAGTCTCGTCTCTCGTCTCTCAGCTTCAACTCTCGCATGCTCTGCACATCAGAGAGTTGTGTCAAGCCCTTTGACATGGAGGATTACACTCAGGATCGAGCAAGTCCACGTTCCGTACAGTCTTTAGCGCTAAGCTGTGGGACAGGTGCAGTGCAAAATGATGGCGACTTTAAAAATGAAGTCGCTGCAGCATATGGTGGCACGACGACACTTTGCGAAAGACATCTGCAACAAAGGAGGTCAGGACAAGCCACACCTGCGGTAAGTCTACTGCCTGATTGTTGACCGATGCCTTCTGATTGCTCACAGGTGCAGCTGTCGAAGGTGCCTGCAAGAGCAAGCCATCGCTTTCTCAGTTTCGCAAACCTGCTATCCTTGACTGGGCAGTTATTTTGCTAAGGGCAGGCCAGGAACTTACTGTGCTTGGGACCGCATTGGGCTGATTAGCGCCTGCACAGTGAAATAGTGGTCAGTGCACCCATTGCTGCGCTCACATGACCTCGAGATCACCCCTGGCTGATGAACGTGTTGCCTCACCTGATGTACCACCCATGTTCGGCTTATACCGCTTCTGACCCGCATCTCCCTGCGCATATAATGTATTTGTATAATAAAGACTGATACTGAGCGGCTTCGGCACTGTTCTGAGCACCCAGCGCTGCTGTGAAGTGGACGCGCCTCTCACCTTGTCTCCCTCTGTGCTTTTTCTACTCAAAGATGCTTTGATCCTGTCCATACAGCCCGCTAGGGCGCCTCAAATGACGCAGGAGGATCCAGGCTGGCCGATGCTCGGCTGAGGGGCTTCAGCGTTCTCAGACGTGTGACTATTCCCCCAGTATCAATCAGGTTTCTGCCAAGATGTGAGACCGCCTTTGTCTCTGTCTCCGCGCCGTGGCGCATCACACCATTCCAGTGACCCAGCAGGGTGATGCCGAGCCTGCAGATGGCGCAGCAGCGAGCTTTGTGCAGTTGTTGGCCAGGCAGAATTCCTTTATCTGACATGGATCTTGACTGAGCGATGACTGCCCAGAGCTCTGTACCGGGCTGACTGGCCCATTTGCCTTCTCACAGCACCCCTTGCTTTCGGAACCTGCATGTCCTTCTCTTGTATACTCATATAGTCCTGGAAATGGGGGTGCATATTGGGCAGGCGCCGTGCAGTTGATGGGGGACATGTCTTGGCAGGGGATTGCAACCCGACATCTGTGATGTAGGCCACTACAGGCGTATGATTGACCTGGATGGGGATATCATGATGTGAGACATCAATCGAGGGGCCCGATGGACAAGAGAGTGACCTCCCCAGGTATAACACTCCGCTGTGACTAAGCACAGTCTCAGCCTGATGGCCGTTCTACGCAAGCGAACAAGCACTCCTACCCCGAATTTGCTGATTGTGTGCTTCATCTGCAGCTGGGGAGTGGGAAGCGTGTGGCGATCGCTTCTACGAGAGGCATGAGCTGTACACCATGTCATGGTCAGATGTCAGGCTTGACCAGATGAGGCAAGCATATTCCACGCCTCCAAGCAATGTCTTCACTATTCTTGTGGGTGATTTAATACTGTGATTGTATCACTTTGCCCAAGGTGCTCACGGTGTCCAGTGGAGAGTGCACCTCATGTGGTGCAATGCATATTCTCAGCCTTTGAGATCACCCTGGAATAGCCTTTACCACCGTCATGCTCATGCTGAGCACGACCTACTGCTGCACCTTGAGGAGCTGCATGACACAAGAGCTGATGGCTGCAGGGTGGCATGCGCGCGGTATGGGGGGGCCCATTGCCATGGTGCGGGATGACAGGAAGCTGGTGGTCATGCTCACTTACCTGATGAGAGCTGCTGCAGGGGCCTGAGGAGCTGCATCTTGAGACCCTGTGTGACAGAAGCCTGATGGCTGCAGGGTGGCTTGCGCGCGCTATGGGGGGCCCATTGCCATGGTGCGGGACGACAGGAAGCTGGTGGTCATCCAGGGCGCCACGACTAAGCCCGTCGTGCGCATCTTCACGGCAGCGGGGGAGGCGCTGGCGGCCTTCGTGTGGGACCACGGCCGCATTGTGGGCATGGGCTGGAGCAACCAGGAGGAGCTGCTCATTGTTGAGGACAAGGGCGAGGTGCGCATCAGGCTGTGTCCTGCCCATGCACACATTGACAGTCACAGCATATCATCTGAGAATATTGACTCACTCATTCTGCAGACATGATGCGCTATATCAGGTGCCACTGCTTGGACATGATGGCCTCCACGTTTCATGATGGAATCTTCCATGACAGACAGAATGTTGGATTGCCACATAAAGCCTGCCCCGTCATCATTGGCATGTTTGCACACGCAACAGCATCCTTTGAGCACCGCTCATCAAGTACCACATTGCACCAAATGCATAAGGCAGAGTTGATCCTGGCCGTCGTCGCTGAAAGGCGTCCTGGTCTGGATCACAGGTGCATCTGAACAGCATGCATGGCCAGCAGCTCTCTGGGCGGTTCTCACTGGGCTCTGAGGCGGCCAAGGAGGGCGTCATCGACTGCATCATCTACGGAGACGGGCTTGTTGCTCTAACAGGTCAGCACATCTTGCATTTTGCCACATCGCTCCTTAATGATGGAAGTAGCATTCATCAAATTGGATCGTACTTTCAAGTGATAGCTATTGGTGCTCATCAGTGCTTGCTGTCCAGTACAGTGAGGAATGCAGCCTACTTAGGGAGACCTTGCATGTATGGGCAATGCAGGGCTTATGCTTTGCCTGCTGCTACAGGGGCGTACAGGCTGTGGGTGGTGAGCAATCTGGAGGAGCCACGGCCGCAGAAGCTGGCTCTGGACGGCCTGTCAGAGCGGCCGCACTGCATGGCGGTCATAGAGCCCCGCCACACCCTCTCTGGATGCGTCGAGGTGGGCGCTCTTCCCGGGCTAGCTCCATGTGCAAGACGGCGCTATACGCTCCACATGCGACCCAATGGGCACAGTTGTGAGCTCAAGTGCGCTAAGTCAAGTGGCCTTCACAGCCGCCACCAGCCTTATGAGCCCTGAGAGACTCGGATAATGAGTGCAAGCACTTTGCTGCCATATCTGAGCCCAACAAGTAGGGCCTCCTTACAAAGTCATGAGCTTGTCACACACACCTCTACAAACCAACAACTTTGTGCTCTTAGCTTACATGACTGGATCCAAAGCCAAGCTGTCATCGTCTAGGTTGTAGAAGTGCTGGAGCAGGATGCTGAGAGCCAGGATGATGTTCATCCTGAGATGGCTGCTAGTCTTTGAGAGTCTCAGAACTGTCTCAGAATTTACACTATTCCTGGCTTTGTGCATCCTGTGCCAGACCTTACACTACCTAGATGATGTGAGCAACCCACAAGGCATTGGTGGCATGTCTCTGACTCTTTGAGCGCACCGTAATTGCAGATAGGAATGCCATCAGCCCTAATCTGCCTGTGCAGGTGCTGGTCGCACATGGGAACACCGTGACCCTGGTGGACGCTGACGCAGCCAATGACCAGGAGCTGCAGCACGGCCCGATCAGGCGCCTGGCCGTGGCCCCCAACGGGCAGTTCTTGGCGGCCTTCACACACGAGGGCAAGCTCATCGTGTGGACAGCAGACTTTGGCAAATCCCTGTCAGAGTTTGCCACGCAGTCGGACAGCCCGCCAGAGCAGCTGGCATGGTGTGGCACTGACTCGGTGGTCCTTTTCTGGGAGGTGAGCGCGCTGCAGCCACCCTGAAGCATCCCTCTTGATTGTCTTTTGGAGTCCACATGTCTCGATCATGCTGATCCATGGAGAGAAGGCGCTTCAGAAGCTTTACACATCCTTGTCAACAGCTGTGCTGCGAGTCAGAGGTTTTCTTTTTGCTTCTCACATGCCCTGTGAACACAAAGGTGTGCTGAGCTGAATGTTGGCTTGTGCAGGACATCCTCCTGATGGTGGGGCCGTACGGGGACTGGGTGAAGTACAATCTGGACGAGAAAGTGGAGCTGGTCACAGAGATTGACGGGGTGAGGAGCCCACACACTCTCACATCAGTGCTGCTTCAGAAGGTCAAACTCAATGACGGACCGGTCACTGATGCCCTTGGATTGTCATCATCAAGAAGGCTTACGTGTTGCCCTCAGCCGCACAGGGGTGTGCAGCGCATATACAGAGGCACTGGACCTCAACACATGAAATGGGGTGTGCAGACCCGACATGCCTGAGTCTGCCATGACTTCAGCACCAGTGTAAGTAGTACCGCCCCTGACATGCAGGTGAGGTTGCTGAGCCAGAGCAGACATGAGCTGCTGCGAAGAGTGCCTGATGGCCTGGCAGATGTGTTCAGAATAGGCTCCACCGCACCAGGTTGATACCACGCCCCAAAGCTGTGCTCACCTGACTCAGCGATTATGGTATGTGCGGTGTGCTATCAATTGGGCAGTGAGGGAAGTGAAGCATGACCTTGAGCATGCGTGAACCTGCTCCTGTCTTGCTATGCCTTGCATGACAGCCTTGCAGATGTTCAGAGACCTTCTATGCCTTACAAGGTGCTGTCATGCAGGAGCACTGCTGTATGACGCCCGAGAGCTGTTTGACCAGCAGAACGCTAAGGCGGATGAGGGCCTGCGCAGCATTGTGCACTCGCTGCCAGAGGCTGTTGCTACCTGCGTGGATGCGGCACAGGCTGAGCTGGAGGAGCCCCGTCAGATCGCCCTCATGAAGGTACGCCCAGCCCCCACAGCTGACAAGAGCCTATCCATGAGATATCTCCGAGTCTCGTCCAGAAGTCTACAGACTTGGCCTACGCCCCTGTTTGAGGCGCCACCTAAACCTGTGATGCTCTGCGAGGAGCCTATTGTAAATGCCCTCGAGAAGTGTTTGCATCCTACAACAGGAGTATGCTCTTCATAGTGAGTCCCCATGAATAGCCAAGCTGACCCCTGTCATGAGACCATCAGCCAGCCTGCTGCAACTTTGCCTGGCCTTGCAGGCAGCATGCTACGGGCGGGCATTTTGCAGCGCGGACAGCTTTCCTAGGGACCGCATTGTGACGGTGTGCCGGCAGCTGCGCATCCTCAACGCGCTGCGGCAACCAGACGTGGGCCTGCCCCTCACAGCCGCGCAGGTGAGATGTGAAAAGTGACATCTTGAGCGCCTAACTTGCGCCCTCTGGGAACCCCTAGGATTTAAGTCTACTGCTCGGGGCACTATATGTTCCCACTGCTTCAGGGTAATGTGTGAATATGAGCAGCCTTTCTCCGGCGCTGATGAGATGAATAGGGACACAGACGCCTCTGAAGGACTAGCACCGTACTTGTGAGTAGAGACACAAGAGTGATGTGTGCCCATGCAGGCTGAGGCGCTGACGCTGCCGGTGGTGGTGTCGAGGCTCATCAATGCTCGGCGGCACTGGCTGGCGCTGCAGATCTCGTCCCTGCTGGGCATGGGGCCTGAGAAGGTGAGAGGCAATATCGTCTGGGTATAGGCGCTCGTGAGATAAGAAAGGCAGCCTTCCACTTTGGAGATCCGCTGGTACTCTTTGGGCGTCTTTAGAAGAGCAGTGTCTTAGCGGAGCCTGGATCTGATATGTGTGACAGGCTTGGCTAAGTTACAGACCTCTTCACAGTCCAGAGGTTGCTATGCTTGATTTCAGCAGTAGAGGGCCGCCCTCTGAGGCACTTTGCTGATAGGTCTGATAGAAGATATCAGGCCGCTAACATAGAATGCTATGGTGATGTTCACGAAGGCTTCAGCGTCTTTGGCAAGGCTGTATTAGGGCCAACACAGCGCTGCGCCAGTCATCTAAAGCTGGGTGTCTTCACTCATAGGTGCTGGTGCACTGGGCATGCGCAAAGATATCAGCGGCTGCGGACATGCCAGATGAGCAGCTGCGTGACATCGTCGTGGCGCGCCTGTCAGGCCACCCCGCTGTGCGCTTTGCCACGGTGGCGGCGCATGCGCAGGGCATTGGCCGGCGCGGCCTTGCAGCTCTGCTTTTGGAGTATGAGTCCTGCGCTGCAGAGCAGGCATGTCCCTGAAGTCTCCTGAAGTAAAGCAGATGGCAGTCCACCAGAGAACGTAAGCACTGGGTTCTGTGGCTGTCGTCTGGGGAACTTGTTATTCTGCTGCCATTGTCTACTACACTGCACCTGTAGAGCTCGTGTGGGCCCAGCAGTATGCATCGGGTGCTGCTGCCCGCACTGTCGCCAAGCATGGGCATGAGAAGCATAGTGTGGTGTCACTCCTTGACAGCTGGAACACCAATCTTGTTGACCTGGCAGCGCAACACACCTCTCGTGCTACTGTGTGGATCCAATGGCGTGCCATGTTGCTGCAGGTGCCGCTGCTGCTGGGCCTGGGCAAGGAGGAGCGGGCACTTGGGGCAGCCCTGGACAGCGGGGACGCTGACCTGGTGTACCTGGCGCTCTTCCGCATGCAGCGCGCCCTGCCCCTGCAGCAGTTCCTGGCTGTGCTGGCGGGCAAGCCGCAAGCGCGGGCGCTGTTCTCTGCCTACTGTGCCCATACGGTGTGACGCACAAGCACAATGATTGTGACATCCTGCATTCCCAAGCTGCAGATGCAGAGGTGATATGAGGACCTTGGCATCTGCGGGCTACCGCATGCCCTAGGCTTTCACGTCACCCACAGTTGCAGTCTCAGAACTGCCTCTGCTCTGCACTGTTTGTCATTATGCTATGACGCTCCCATTGTATCGAACACCGTGATTGACCAAGCATATCACATACCTTGTCATACACAGGTAGAATGAAGCCATACTTATCAGAAGGCTAATGCTGTGCCTTGTGTATCACTGTTTGTACAGGAGCCAGAGCTGCTGGAGCAGGTCAACATGGCAACAGGGGTGTATGAGGCGGTTGCCGCCATGCGCGTGCACGAGGCGCTGGAGGCAGCTGCCAAGTCAGGCCGCATGCGCCAGGCCGGGGGGACCAGCGCGCGTGGCGCTGAGCTGGCGGCCGCTGACGCTGTGCGGCTGCTGGACAAGGCCAGCGACCTGTACTTCCAGGTAGTGTGCATTGGTACTATTGTGATGCCTGAGTTGCCTGGTGCCTGAGACGGATCTGCGGCTGAGCCTGTGTAGACAAGCTCAAAATCTTCCTCAGGCAGCCATTCTGGTGATCTCTGATTTCAAACAGGCCTACGCTGAGCGCGTGCACTGACATCATGTCACAGCAAGATGCACCCAGCATAGGCCTATCGTGAGACGAGCACACTATGGTGGCTGCCGAGGTGGCTGAGCCTCTTACATTTGTCAGTCCCAGCAGAGCTGTTGTGTGAACCTGCCTCTGAGAGGTCAGCAGATGTTGAAGGCGCAGCTGAGTCCTTATGTCTCAGGCGGCGTAAGACTGAGTGCCTTAGACGTGTGTGGAATTTATGTTAAGAGTGATCTGGGTGCAGACCAAGGAGCACAGCTTTCATGGCAAGAGCACAGCAGAGTGGGCGCGCTTGCGGCGGCTGCAGACGGATCTGGAGGCCGAGACAGGGAACGCCTGCTTCCTGGGGCTGAGCATGGCGGACACGCTGCGCCAGTGCATCAGCCTGGGCAACCACCGGGCAGCCGGGCGCGTCCGCACAGAGTTCAAGATCTCTGACAGGCGCTTCTGGTGGATCAAGGTGATTAAGCCATATTTTCACCACGCCTTACATGGACTTCCACACTAAATGCAAGACTAGATGGATGATACAGAGTACATGCAGCAGGGCCCTTCCTGACACCGGCTGATGCAGGAGGGGTGCCTCAGCAGTGAGATGCAATTAGTGCCTTATGGCTGCTGTTGGGGTTGCAGATGAAGGCGCTGGCCAGGTTGAAGGACTGGGAGGGCCTGGAGACATTTGCCAGGGAGAAGAAGTCCCCCATCGGCCTGGATCCCTTCATCGCCGCGGCCAAAGAGGCTGGCGCGCCTGAGGCTACCCTTAGCAGGTATTGTCCTGCATCTCCCAGCACACTCCATTGGAGCTCTCTCATGAGCAAACAAGCATGGGCGGCGCATTGGGCAGGTGTACTACAGAAGGACGGTAATCCTGCATGGTGCCGCCAAGTTGCGATGGGTAGGTCTGACAGCGGATATATTGCTGCAGTGAGCATCATTTGTCATACTCTGATCTCCAGCTCGTTTGCGCATCCTTCATATTCCAGGGCACATCCAACGGCAGGCATGCGCCTGGTCTTTTGTGAGATGCTAGCAGGCTGCCCAGCTGATTGTGCATCCCTGAGGACTTACACTTGAACTGTGTGCGCAGGATCATTGGGAGGTTGCCAGATGGGAAGCACAAAGCAGAGGAGCTGGCAGCAGCAGGGCTGCTGCAGGAGGCTGCAGAGTGTGCGGCCAGAGTCAGGGATGGGGACATGCTCAGCAAGCTGCAGGACATGATAGGCACTGTGAGCCCCCTGGGAGGAGCAGTGTCTCAACTGAAGGACCGCTTGCAAGCGGGTGTGCGATGACCAGCTTTGGATGCATTTGCGAGTTTCGAGCTGAAGGCCCTGTACATGTAACACTACAAAGCCTAGGTGGGTCACGGGCCAGGTCTTTCTCATTGTCAGGACTGCGTCAGACTGTCCTGCTATTGGTTTCGTTGTGCACTTGCACTGTGCTGTAGAGGTGGCAGTAGCCATATCCTTCTTCCGACCCCCCCCC
>KN714665.1:0-276803 GCA_000812005.1 Coccomyxa sp. LA000219 | reverse complement strand
CCCCCCCCCCCCCCCCCCCCTATGTAGGGTGATCGCTAATGGGATATGTCTGGCATGATTGGCATTGAAGGCAGCTCGTACACCGGCTTGATCTCACGTCTTACATTCGCTTCGTGTTTTTGAGGCGCCTGCATCTCCAAGCCCGCGTCCACGCAAGTTCTTGGGCCCGTGCCAACTCGTGCCCATGAAGTGTACTGCTTCTTGGGCAGGTCTAACGCTCGCTCCCGTAATGTATTTTAGTACCCCGAGCTGATTCTTCATCCAAGCACAAAAGCGTGCTGCCAGTCCCTTTGCTGGACCAGGCTCTACCCACCGGCTATCACACTGCATAAGGTTGGCCTGAGCTCTCGTCTTGTCGAACCTTGATGCAGCCAGGTTTTCTACAACCTATACTTCAGCACAAGCGTCAGCCTTGATACTAGCTCAGCTGGAGCAGTGAATATGAACAGCCCCTTAAGCGTCCAGCAAGCCCTCTGTATCAGCATCACCAACACCTGTGCGAGCACCGTCCCAGAAGCCCTCAAGCCGCAGCCTGTGCGCGATGCCGTAATGGAGCCCACTTCCCAGAAGAGTACCCATAGCATCAGACAGCAGGATGTGGAGATTATAGAACTGCTTTCCGATTCGGAGGATGACCGTGGACCGCAGACACCGGCAGCAGCGGATGTGTACGACACCCCATTGATGCCGCTTGGGCAGGCAGCTCAGGGAAAGCGCAAGATAGAGTGGTCTCCCAGCCCCTCAGACATCTCACAACAGCAGGCTGAGGAGGGTCAGCTGAGTACCCAAGACGAGGGGGTCAAGGTCAGAAGGGCGCTCGCTCAGGCCCATTCTGAGGTTTTCTCTCAGGATGGACCCAGAGATGATGCAGATGCGGGCCAGCGCCTCTCGCAGGTTGATACTGCACCGGTATGTCTTCACATTATCCAGCAGTCACAGCTTTCCCAACTCCCAGTCGTGGCTCATCCCATGCATACCAGTATTGCAGAGGATGCCAGCAGCCAAGAGCAGCCAAGCAGACAACAGACTGCAGAGGCAGGCGAGCCCAGCCAAGCTGCCAAGAGGCAGCGCTGTGAGCATACATCAACTGTTTCAGCAGAGAACCCCTCTGGGCAGGGCCCATCAGATCCTCAGCAGGCAGCTCCTGAGAAACATGCAGATGAGACGTCCCCACATCATGAGAGCGTATCAGGCCCTGCCAATGCTGCCAGCGGACCGCTGACAAGAGGTCTTGACAAAGCAGCTTTAGCGCCTGCACAGCCGAGAAAGCTTGCCAGAAAGATGACATCTTTGAACGCGCACAAGACGGCAGAAGGCACTGCCGTAGATGAGTCTGTCCAAGGTGAGTCACAGTTCCCATGCCTGCAGACACCCTTTTCTGGTCTGCCTTGTCCGGCATTGCCAAACCCACCTGAGCACTGCAGAGAGGTCATTTGCAACCCCCTTATGGTGCTGCATGTCAAGGACTGACATCGTGAGCTTGCTGCAGCTCCGCAGGCTAGCCCCTCAGCTACAGATGCAGAATTCTTGAATGCAGAGGCGGATGCAGCCATCCTAGCTGCTGCAGAGGAGGCTGCGCATGGCCATCCCAGCGCGGCAGCTTTAGCAGTGGAAGCTGTTCCAGAGGACATCAGCCTGGCAGCCGCGGCAGCGTGCGCTTTCAACGAGGGTGGTGCAGGGGAAAGAGTTGGACGCAAGCAGCAAGGACCGCAGCGCAAGGCATGGAAGCTGCGGCCCGGGGCAAAGTCTGGGCTGCGCTATTTCATACACACAAGCCATCCCTTCACAGCGGGCGGAGCTGCGATGCAGTTTCTCCGCGACAAGATCAGTGACAGGGAGGATCTGCTGAAGCTCATCGAAGGCTGGTCAGCGTACCGGGAGGAGTCCTCAGGCAATCATTTCTACCGGGTCCCAGACGAGCAGGGCGACATCAGATCAGCAGTCAACGCTGTCAACTACCTAAAGGACTTGGCAAGGCTGAATGCTGGAGAGCAACTACTCAAAGGTGAGCACCCTGCGCACATATCAGACAGGATCATACCATATTGGAGCTCCCCCTCTATGAAGCACGGCTGTGGCAGGAAGCCACACCTTCGCCGCCCTTTAAGGTGCATATGGTTTGACTGCAGACTGACAAGGGCACAGACTACGCATACCGCCCAGATCAGTGTCTCTGGCTGCGGGTGTGCAATGGCAAGTGAGTAAAAGCCCTGATGTTGAGAGAGGGTGCAACATGCCTGCACTGCACCGCCGTCACATCCGATGCCTCTTGAGCAAGCGGCCATCTGCAGCCTCACTGAGAGGCTTTGCTGCCACCAGGCTGCGTCACTTTCCGAGCCACTCAGTAGGTCCTCGGTAGATCCTGAAGCATGCAAGGTGGCTGTGCAGCGCCGAGCAGGGAGCGCGCCATGGATTGCACCACCTGGCAACAATGGCCTGGAGAGGCGAGGGCTGTTGGGATAACGAAGACAGCTACAGGAACGCCTGCAACCAGGAAGGCAGCGCGCGCTCCCGGACACAAATCTATTCAAGGTAATCTTGCTTCCCATACCTGCAGGCACACCTCTTTGGGTGTCCCTCTACAGCGGCACTCTTCCCTCGACTTGGGTGCAGAAGCCCTGTACAGGTATCCCAGGCACAGCTGTGTTGCATGGCCGCGCACTGCAGCCGAATGTCAGTGGCGATGCCCTAGAGCGACCCCAGATCTGCAGCGCCACTGTGAGGCAGTTTGCCACCTGGCACAGCTGTTGGGCTACCTGGGAAATAGTCAAGCGCAGGAGATGGTAAGCACTGGAATGGCATGCAACTGTAAGTTGAGCACATTGTATACTCTCAACAGCCATGAGCATTGCCTGAGGGGCTTTGGCTAGAGTGGATGTCTTGCAGGTTGACCAGGTTCTTACCAACTAAGTAGCGCAGCCGGCTGGTCAGCTGGAGCCGGCGTCCTGCTCACAGCAACGACAGCGGCAGAAGCTGCAGGGTCCATGACGCTATTGCCGCTGATCGGCGCAGCCAGGCTTTTTGCCAGCACCTGCGCCTTGCTCACGGCAACGGCAGCGGCGCCAGCAGAAAACTCCCCAGCAACAGTGCCCACAGCCTCTGGTCCTGCTGGCGCCAAGCTGATCTGCACAAGAGCAGGAAAGCACGTGAGCATCGCGAGAGACCATCTCCAGGCATGATCAGGGAGTTTAGGGTATCAACTTGGCCAGCTAGGGTGAGGCCGGCATGTGTGAAATAATTGCTTTTGACAGGCTGAGCGTTGCTGCATACCCTCTGGAGGAACTGCATTTCCTGCTCCTGCCTCTTCAGGGTCTCCGCCTGCTGCGCTAGCTGCTGCTCCAGCTGTGAAGCTTGCGCCTGCGCTGAGAGCGCTTGCTTCTGCAGCTCTTGCTCCCTGGTCTGCATGAGAGCCATCCTGATCAGTCTCGTCATCTGGCAAGCATGCTAACTATGCATCACTCTTGCAGGCTGGGCGCAGATCTCTGGGTCATCGACAACACACCTTGTGCTCCTGTAGAGCTTCTTCCAGGGCAGCCTGTGCCCCTTGCCTTTGCTGCCTCTCAACCTACAAGCACAAGGGACGGTGGACATGGTAGCAGCCTCTGCAGCTCGAGCTCCTATGTGCAGTCCCGCTGGGTGTGCAAAATTCTCTACTGAGGCAACACTGTCATCATGTCACCGTTTTCAGAATGTCGATACATGTACAGAGGGCCCTCAACCACACAATGCCTGCAAGCTGCAGTAATTGTGTACTGGGAATGGTTTGATGGGGCCAGGACCACCCACCACAATCACTGCTGCCCGCTTGAGATCTTCTTCCATGTTCCTGTGAAAGTCCTGTATACCACGCAGAATCAAGACACCAACAGCACATCAGTCAGGCAGGTGCCATTCAACCCAGCTCAGCCAGAGGAGTTCCCAAGGCACACTGCAGACCAAGACTATACAGCAGGGGTCATCTCCAGGTTAGACTACTGGCATGACATGCTTGCCAAAGTGCTCCTGCCCAGGTGCTATCTTGGCACTATAAAGCATGACGTGATAGGTGACCTGTTAACCATGCGCGTGACATCAGCATGGGAAGTTAGGGCCTGTGCACTCACCAGGCCATAGTCGAGCAGTGCCTCTTGACCAGCCTTGACGTCACAAGCGGTCAGGAGGAAGATGTGCGGCTGCAGCGTCCGGCTGCAAGCGCACAGGTCATGCTGTGAGCCTGCCGAATGCAATGCTCTCTGATGTCAGGCACCTGAGAGCGGCCCCCGGGCAGGTAAGGCTCAGGAGTCCTTGCAAGTGTCAAGACTGACAGTCAGCCTGGTTGGCAGGGCATAGTCAATTGACATTTCACTGAGGGACGAGCAGATAGAATGTGCAACCCAGGCATGGCTTGCTGTAGAGCGCAGCCTCTGTTCAGATACCATGCTGCACAGGTGAGAGACATGATTGCTGCGGCTCAGACAGGGGCTGAGAGCACAGCACCTCACCTGTCCTCACACTCCAGCCACACCACATTGGGCTGGTTATTGTAGCCTGGGACGTTGGCACAGTCGTTGATGAGGCACAGCCGGTTCTGCACCCGGGTTGAGTCGAGTTCCAGGCTCAGCTTCCACCTGGCTCGCAGCCCTGCGTCAGAGGCCGGTGCCAGGACGTCAGGCCATGCAACACTGGAATGCACACTTCAGTACGAGACAACCACCCTATCTGCCAGGAAGAGCTTGCCGGTACTTTCAGGTGTCATCTACACATAGCTGCGTCCTACAGACGTGCTTTCTTTCACAGGAGCCTGTGAGGATATTCAGGTTTTTGGTCATCGCCGATGACATCAGGCTCATGGCTCATACAAGTGGACGATGCCAATGTCAGTCATCCTCCACCGGTGCAGAGGCGTACCCTTCTGCACATCCTCTGGGGCTTTCTTGCCAGTATAGGCCAGCTCTGTGACCTTGTCGCGCCTCATATTGCCCAGGCCTAGAGGATCCACAATACTGCGCTGAGACACTGTATCTTGGCTGTCCCACACTCCTGCATACTCTCCTAGCAGCGTCCATTCTGTTAGGTCCTGTACATCACAGAGCGCTTCAGCCAATGGCTTTGGATCGCCTAAAACGGCCCTGCACCTTTCCAGCAATCGCAAGTAGACGGGTAGGGGTAACAGAGCGCCGAGACAGTCAGCCGCGGCGGTGACAGTAGCAGTCAGTAATGGGTTGCATTCTGCAGTAGAGCTGAGCGCGCTTCTCATGGTGCAGACAATGTGGTAGATTTCAGGGTACCACAGGCAGCGCCCCTCATGTTGGTGGCGGAAGGTAGCTGGTTGTACCTTCTCGTATTCCTGAGCGCGCTCCTTGCGCCTGAGCCCCAGAGGCTCATAGAACTCCTTGAAGCGCCTGAACGCTGGGTGGCTCATGTCGTTCAGCTTCACCGTCTGGAGTCTGGCGCTCATGTAGCGCCTCTTCTGGTCGGGCGATAGCGAGAGCCAGTGAGTGATCTGATCCACCACCCCATCCCGCAGAGCGTCAGCTGCGCAGGCAACAAATCAAGCCATCGGCAAACTAGTTTAATAGCACTGCCGAGACGGGAACGCAGAAGAGCTCACAGAAGCAGGCTCTCAGTCTCACAGCCTGATTGCGCAGCCCGCCTTGATTGCACCCAGCACACGCATGTGTTGCCTGACAGCACGTCATCAGGCGTGCTCACTTTGGTGTGTGGCCACTGCTATACATGCAGCCATGCGATTCCTCCTTTGAGAGCATGCAGGATCCAAATATGCTCTGAGGCAGTGCAGACAATCGGAGCATGTGCAATGAGAGCATGCGTCAGCTGAAGTGGCACAGCTATGGGAGTGAGCAGGCTCGGGGAGGGAGCAACGCACTGTGGTGTTGGTCCTCTCCCAGAACCTTGTCCAGGAAGACTTCAGGGATCACTCCTGAGCTCCACGCCTTCCCTCGGGCTTCCTGGCAGCGCCGCTGAAGCTCCTGGAAAACCGTGCGGCTGTAGATGTTTTCAGTCACGCCGCTGCACAGACATGAACCAAATGACACGCTCCAGACGTCTATCAGATACGATGGGACTGTGCTTTCAGAAAAATAGTGACTGCTGATGGAATGTTGGGTGCCGTCAAGGAGGCAGCTTCCAGGGGTGGCCTTGTGACCTCGCTATTGCCCATGAAGAGCACCCAACCTGCTTGTTACAAGGCACCCTGCCACATTCTCCTTTCAGCATGGAGACACACGTAAGCCTGTCATAGGATTGTGGATGAGCTCACCCCTGCTTTGCGGCTTGCTCTGGATTGTCAACAGCCTGCGGGAGTGGTGGAGAGTCCTGTGGCAGCAGGGCAAAGGGAGGCGGCCTGACCTTGTCAATGCGGCCCTGTAGGCCCTTCTGGCTTGGATCTGCATGGCAGGTATGCAATTGTCAGCACAGTCGCAGCATGACAAGACTTACTGGCAAACTGCTCATGAAGGCTTATGATTCTGAGAGACTGGTCCTGCTCATATGATGCATCAGACGTCATGATAGAAACTGTGATAGTGTGCAAGTCCTGCTTAGGCAGCCTCACAGGGGTGATGGCAGAAAGGGCTTGTTGCAGACATCAGGAACCTGCTTGATCGGGCTTTCCAGACAAGTCATAAGACAAGTCATGTGCAGGCGGGTGTTGATGGAACGCACCTTGATCAGTCTCAGGTCTCACAATGCCAATCGCCTTTGTGGTTGCAGGCCGCTTTGACGAGGTCGACTTTGTTGCTATTTGCTTAGTTCTTGTCCCGGTCTTTCTGGCAGGCCTTGGCTTCAGGCCTGCTGCTTTTCTGAATTTGCCGTCTGGAGACATGTAATGGGCTGACGCGCCCTGATTTCTGGGAGAAGGATCAGCTGCCTGCTTCTCCAGGCCTTCTGATCCAGGATCCGGAGGGCCTGCCTCTGAGGGCTGCTCTGCTGAGACGCCTGATATGGACTGGCTGCAGTGCCTCTTGGAGGCCTGTTTAGCCTCAGTGCTGAGGATTTTGGACCATGGCTCTGTACAGAGAGCTTGGCTGCCCATGGCTGCTGCTGCCCTGTAACTGCCCGAGGCACTTCCTGCAACAATGGTGCACCTCAGCAACATACATGTGGCGGGTGCACTTGTTCAGGAATGGTCTTGATACCAGAGCTATGCAGCAAACATGAAAGCTGGAGCGTCAGTAGGACTGCAACTGCGGCTGCTGGATGACGGGAAAGACAGCTGGTGCACTGTCAGACCGCTGGAGATGTGAAGACAGACCTGCGGCACTGGACAGCCCATCCTGGGAGGGCAATGCGATGATGGGATGAGTGGGCGGGCTTGTTCTACCCTTCCCCTCGCTTTGTGAATCCAGGACATTCTGCTCAAGCTGCTGTTGTGAGCTGTCTGAGGGGCGCGAGCACCACCACTCTGCCTTCCGCTTTCCCAGAGCTGCTGCCTCCTTAACGGCCCTAAGTGGGATTTCACGTCTTGCGACTCTCGCTGGAGTCTTCACTCCAAGCCCATCATCTTCCGAGTCGACAAGAAGAGGCTCTTGTTCCTTCTTAATGCTGGCAGCATGCTCTTGTGAAAACAGCTCCCTTCTGGGGTCGCCCATTGGCTGCGGCTGGAAGACTGCTGGACCGCTCTCAGCGAAACTGGCTCTTTTCGAGTGGAGGAGTAGTTGCTGAGATATGACGTATGAGAGCCCACTGATACTGGAAGACTGCGGAGCTGAGCTGATGTCACTGACCTAGGACGCGCCAAGGATGCGCAACTGACGCACCAAGAATATGAGTTACGTAAACAACTACAGCTATATGAGCGCTGCTTCAGAGTGTCCGATGCTGTCTGCGGACCAACAACGCTTAGAAAAACTCGCCAGGTACTAGCGCGGATATGACGCCATCCTCGTGCAGCAGCTCAGTAGACGCGCCCGAGAGTGCATTTTGCATTGTTACTGAAGGAAAACGGCTACACCCACAACGAGATCAGCACGAAACCTAGTCTTCTGCTTCCGTGACATGGAAGCGAGCGTTAAGCCTGCCCACGCAGCAGTACAAACTTGGGCACGAGCCCAGAGTTGCGAAATGAGAGCCCGGAGAGGCAGGAGCCCGTAAATCAGCATTATCCGTCTAATCCATGAGTTTGACAGAATCTGCGCCAGTCTGGCGTCAGCGCCGGCTGTGTTTGCACTCTTGCTTCCGGTACCGATCACTTGTATCTACGGTTCAAGTCTTTGGGGCGTCCCTCTTCGGTAGAGCCACACAGCTTACATGTCACAATGACATGCGATAGCACGATAGCACGCATCCCAAGACCAGCCTTCCATTTAACATCACACTGGAGCCTGTCCTCGCACGTGGTATTACCAGATGAAGTGCGTACTGAGCGTGACTGAGGCATGTTTCTCTTGTGGTGCCTCCCGGAAGCGTCTCGTGTTGGCGAAACCTTGCTGCCATGGTAAGTTCTGGTATCGCATGGGCTAAGAGACATAGGGCCATCCAATCCCTGCATATATACTCTCACACATCGAGAGGTGTCACTGCGGCCTAAGCCTACTGGATACTACCGCCTAGACAGCGAGGGAGATCCAGCATTGCACTGCCATCACTCCCACTGGATTTCTATATTGCCTTGCGTCGGCATCCTCAACACCAGCTCCCCAGCATTGGCGCCAGGAGACACGCTGACGCCCTTGGGAATAACAATCCTGGGGGCCTGCCTGGCCCCTTCCTCCATCATCTGCACTCGGGCTTCTGTGCGGCCCTGCTCCTTGAGCATCTCACCGGCACGCTGCATCTCAGCAAGTGCGTGCTCCAGCCTCTCCTGCGCACACAACCCACAGTGGAAGCAGAAAAGCTGCTTGTGGCTCTTGCATGTGAGCAGCAGTGAAGGTAGCAGCAGGAGAGTCCCCGCAGGAGCAGGATGTGACAGTGTGGGGTAAGCAGCCTATGCTGACAAACCCTGAGTGGTCTCACCGTGTGCCTCAGCAGCCTCTCAAATTTGTGTGACTTGCCTTGTGAGTGGCAGCAGAGGAGTCCCCGCAAAAACGTGGCTGCTGCATTGCATTGCACGCAGGGAGGCAGGACAGCAGCTCCTGGACTTCATTCACAGGCAGTGCCGCACTGTGATAAAGGTAGACTATGCTGAGCAGACTCAGGTGGTCTCACCGTGTGCCTCAGCAGCCTCTGAATCCTGTGGGACTTCTGCAGTGAGCCTGCAATCACATCGGTCATCCTGCCCTCCAGATGCTGGAAGCCGTTCAGCGCCCGGTCACAGTGGTCCTGGGCAAGACGCAGATCCCTCTGGAGCTTGCAGTGGCGCGCCTTGAGGCGTTCCATGTCCTCCTTCAGCTGCACTTCAAACCACCTGTTGGACAGCTGCACATGACCCGGCCCCGAGCATCGCAGAGATGATTGGCAAGGAAGATCAGATGTAAGAAAGGTCGAGCATTCGGACATGGCATGGCAATGACAAGGGACAGCAGCTCCCCTACCTCATCTGCCTCAAAAGCAGCCTCAAGAAGGGCCAGCTCCTCGTCAGCTTCTGCGCCCTCGCGGCTTCCCTCCTCGTGGAAGCCGCCTCCTGCCTCGTCGTCGCTGATGTCATGCTGACGCCTCTCGCTGCCAGGGGGCTGGCTCACGAGGACCAGAGCGCCAGCATCTGCGGCCTCATCCGTAGGCGCCTGGGCTATCTGCTCGCTGCGTTCTGCGTCTCGGCTGCTCTCTCCCTTCTCGGCAGCTGTGAGATGATGACTGCTGACGATGCGGCCCACAGCTCTGGCGCTAGGTGCTGGAGGCTGAACCATGGCAACAGCAACAGTAGTCGCTGCGGCCTTCTCTGCACACTGGCGAGCGGCATCAGCACCCTGTGGTGGATTCAGAGCCGAGCTGACCTGCACAGGCGCAAGCAAGGGTGTGATATCTCTGCAAGAGCAAGAGCCCCTTCAAGATGGGAAGATCCTGTCACGAGCCCAGGCCTTGCCATCAAAGCCAGCGCTCATTTAGCGCCCTCTGCTCAGTTCTTCAATGCAGCAGCATGGAAGCAAGCCCTATACATCTCAAGAGTGTGGTCAGTGTCAGCGAGAAGCACAGCATTGTAAGCATCATGCCAGCAGAGCCCCGCCAGGAAAGCATGATCAATGACTGCTCTGCAGTACATTTGTCACATGCCTGGCTGGCAAAGGTGAATCATCAGAGATCAGGAGGCAGGTGCTCTCAGATCTATCAACGGTGTGAAGCATCGGTTGCCTTACACATGCAGGTCCTCAGGATACTCACCTCTTTCTGCCCTTGCCTCTCCAGAAGCTGTGTCTGCTGTGCCAGCTGCTGCTCCAATGCTCTGGCCCTCGTCTGAGCTTCCTCAAGCAGTGACTGCTCAAAGACGCTCCTGGCTGTCTTGAGAGGCTGCTCATGAGTGGCCTCCAGCATGGCATCCTTCTCTTGCGCCTTGCGCAGGGACTCCTGCACGGCTTGCAACGTTCAGCACGCTGCATGGTACATTTTGCTATGCTCTCAGTATGCTCCGAGAATTGGCAACTGCAACACTGATGCCCTCCACTCAAGCCTGTGTAGATGTGGTGTACAGGCATGCCAGAGAATGCAAGTAAAGATTTTGCTACTGAGGTACAGCGCGCTTCAGAGATAGTTCTGCATGAGCCCTTACCACTGTGTCCAGTTCTCCCACGGTGATGGATGATTCCAAGATGAACGTTTCCGGAGAGGACATTCTCGGCTCCGGAACGGACCCTTCTGAGACGGAGGTGTCTGTGAGGGACGTCCATTCCTCTGAAGACTCCTCACTCAGATCCTGGCGCCTGGCGCGAGCGCGGTTCTGCGCTGCCACGCGGTTGCGCGCCCTGATGACCCGGCGCGCCTGAGGCGTCAGACCAGGCGCGTCCGGGTCGTCTCCATGGTAGATTCTGGGCCTGCCCGGTTTCCCTTTCCTCTTCTCCGGGTGGGCCTGCAACACAACCAAGCCGTCAGAAGCTGACTTTCAACCTGGGCGGAATGGGGCGCTTGTCAAGATCTCACAAGTTGTCCCCTCTCTGGTAGGGCTGCAAGCCAGCAAAAGCCTGCCCACCTCCATCTCCCTCCCGAGGGGGCTGCAATGCATCCCAAATGTCAGAACCTATCTCTTGACCATGGGAGGATGCGGTGCATGCAATCTTAACTCACAAGAAGTCTATAGGGGAACTGCAATGACACCAAAAGCATCACAGACCGTCAGCCCTCGGTATCCTAAAGTTTTCTGTGGAGTGCTCCTTGGTCAGCTTCTGAATTGCTTACATCCTGTCAGAAAAACAGCCCGCTTGAAGGCAGCAGCACACCTGATGCACAGGCGCAGCTTCTGCCAGGCTAGCCTCTGCTCTCTGCGTCTCCTGCCTCTCTCCCTGCATGCGCCAGTGCCAGGTTAGGCTAGTGGCATCCTGTCGCAGTCGCCTCTCCAGGCATCCCTCTTTAGGTTATACACTGCACTGCCATGTGTTCATGAGTCGACATGTTGCACTCTGTCCAGATTTTCTGGACCACATAGCTGGGAGCAGTAAACCTTAGTCAGGACACCCACCAGAATCACTGCTGCCCGCTGCAGATCCTCTCCCATGCTTTCATGATATTCCTGCACACCAGATGCACTCATCAGGAAACCCCTCATACACATGCAAAAGCGTTTTCATTGTCATCCCAGTCAGCCTGTCATGCTACTCCCCAAGGCTATGCTACGCGCGGCACAGCATCACATTGCAGCAGCTTCAATGTGCGCAACATGCTCTCAGCACAGAGAAGCTGCTGCACTGTGATGCTAGAAAGCATATTGCGCCTGATGCTCTGCCCAGGGTCACACAGGTGAGGGGTTTGTATGTGCTGTGCTGTTCCTCACCTGGCCACAGTCCAGGAGCGCCTCCTGGCCGGCCTTCACATCACAGGCTGTGAAGAGGAAGAGGTGCGGCTGCAGCGTCCGGCTGCAGCGGCACAGCACAGGGTGTGAGCGCGCTGGGGATCATGCTGTGACAAGGAAAGCGCCTGCGAGATGGCTCAGGGTAGCAATCTCCCGGGGCCCATGCATATGTTTGTCTCTTAGGGTGATGCAGATGATCAACGCAGAAAAACTGGCAGAACACAAGCTGTGGTGTAAATCTGCGAAGGGAGCCAGCCTAGACTGGCTCTGTTCAGCGCTGGCGATGTGAGCTGCACTGATGCTAACAGCGAAGCAGCAGCTCTACAGACTGCTTCTGGGTAGGACTTCATGTACTGTCAAAGAGAGACCAAAAGTGGCCCCGCCATCGCCCACATGGCTATTCCCCGCGGTCATTCCAAGGCCATTTCTGGGACTTCTACTGCCAATACATGGAATCTTGCCTGACTTTGACATTCAGGCTGAAGGAGCTGTCAAGGCAAGGCGTCACCTGTCCTCGCACTCCAGCCACACAACGTTTGGCTGGTTGTTGTAGCCGGGGACGTTGGCGCAGTCGTTGATGAAGGACAGCCGGTTGTGCGCCTCAGTGGAGTCCAGCTCTAGGCTTATATTCCACCCAGTCCGCAGTGCTGCAATGGCAGCCCGCGCTGTGATGATCATGATGTCAGGACAAACCCCCTTCAGTTGCCCATGCTAGGAAAGCTTTTGCATGTTAGAGCAGCCCATAACTTAGGATCAGGTGCCAATCTACTGTACGATGTGCTTGGGTCCCATCCATTCCCGAAAACCCCTTGCAGACAGCTGTCTGCTGTGTTCCAATGGAGTGGGCAAACAGCAGACGACCTCCCTCAGGGACGATGCAGCAATGCTGATTGGCGAGAACTCTGCATGTTCCTTTAGGATCTGTCTCTGACATCAGCCTGTCTGGTACATACTCGTACGGTGTAGTCTAGAGATCCCTCGTGCTGGCAGATGCCAACAACACGCAGATGTGCTTGCACATGTGTCTGCGAAGCTTACCCTTCCGGGCATCTTGCGAGGCGTCTTTCCTGGTGTATGCCAGCTCGCACAGCTTGTCGCGCCGCATCATGCCCATGGGATCTTTTGCGATGCGCTGGCACACCATTTCATGCTTGTCCCAAACTCCAGTGTACTCGCCCAGCAGCCTCCACTCTGGAAGGTCCTGTGCATCATGAAAGCTGTTCAATCTCCTTGCAGGTTGGCCCCCAGCCCCGTGGCATCCTTTGCAATGCGCTGGGACATAATGTCCTGCTGTCCCAGACTCTAGTGTACTTTCCCAGTAGCCTCCGTTCTGGGAGGTCCTGCATCTAACATGGGAAGCTTACAGGACATCTGGCACCTACCAATGGCAGTGATTGGCTGCCATGGCGTGCAGATCTCAGCATGTGTCCAGGCATTCTAAGTGCAGAGGGCAGGCTGAGGCACCCTGTGCCTCATGAGCTAATTCTCTGTTCTGACCTTTGGTAAACTTCCAAACATGTAACATCTCAAGCTCTGGCGTTTTTAGGTGCTAGCAGAGCCGCAGTAAAGGTGAAGTGGTCATGCAGTACTACTGCAGCAGTAGTACTGGAGCAGTGTGTCCTGCTCTGATGAGCTTGTCGTGGCGCACCTTGCGGTAGCGCAGAGCGCGCTCCTCCTGGCGCAGCCCCAGAGGCTCGTAGAGCTCCTTGAAGCGCCTGAACGCAGGGTGGCGCATGTCGTCCAGCACCACAGTCTCCACAGAGTCGTTCAGCCAGCACCTCTTCTGGTGGGGAGACAGCGCCAGCCAGTGCGCTATCTGATCCACCACAGCGTCCCTCAATGCATCAGCTGCGCAGACGAGACACACTCAGCAGTACCGGGAAACCTGATCCCATAAGGCGTCAGCTGCGCAGACAGGAGACAATATGATCGCTCGGCAGTACTGGCCCAAAGGAAAGGGTGATCGTCACAGCATTGACGGGCGTCTGCGCTTCTGCCTTCCTTGCCTAGATGCGTTCATGGCTGCCGTATGCCTATGATTTAATCTCACCTCAGAACAAGCAGACTTGTGCATGCATGCACCTGTCCATGTGCTTCCTCAGGTGCATCCTAATGAGCATGAGCTGATGCAGCAGGGTCAGCTGCCAATCAGGAATAGAGAAGCAGCAACGCACTGTGGCGCTGATCTGTTCCAACGACCTTGCCCAGGAAGAACTCAGGGATCACTCCTGAGCTCCAAGCCTTTCCAAATGCGTTGCAGCGGCGCATGTACTCCTCAAACACCTCATGACTGTAGATGTTCTCTATCAGATCCCTGCACATCAGGCACAGCTGGGTAGCCCACTGGAAACCCTTGAGACCACACTATCACGTTTGTTCCAACATGGCCAGATGTACTGCTGGCACAAAGGACAGTCCTGAAAAGGCTGTCGTGAGGGTAGCCATATCCATGCATGTACCCCTGACGACAAGGAGCTTGTCACGCATGTAGTGGAGGCTGTCCATAGATGGAAGAGGCTTACTCCTGCTTGGGAACGCTCTCTGAGTCTTCCACATAAGGAGGTATAGGAGGGCAGTTGTTTGGGAGCATCATAAAGGGAGGGGGCCGCTCTTGATCAATCCGGTTCTGAACGCCCTCCTTTGTTGCAGCTGCACAGAGGAAAGCGCACTGCTAAGTCTGCTGCAAATGCCATGCAGTCAGGAGTCTTATACAGCAACATCATTGACAACACTTGCCACCAAGCGCTGATTGCTCATCAGGTACCAGTGCTGAGGTGCCATGTCTCTGTCTGGATTGACACAAGGAGTGAATGCACTCAACTGTCTGCCGAGACCACACGCATGTCGGGAGGAATGCATCATGATGAGGCTTGCCACATAAGTATTTTTGCAGGCGTGGATAGGGATGTCACCTTGAATAGTCTCATCTCCTACAGGGGCCGTCTCTGGTTTGGTGACAGGCTTTCCTGTATATTTCCTTCCAGTGCCATGCCGCTTCACCCTTGCGGGCTGGCTCTGCTTGACAGGCATTTGCGCAGGCGCCTCATATCTGACAGCAATGCCTGCACCACTACAGCTTCTCAGCCAGAGAGGACTCATGTAATGCGTCAAAGTGTGTGCCCCTCTGCAAAGTGTATGTTCAGTAGAAACTGTGCAAGGTGTGAGCGCAACATTGGGACCATTGACAGGGCTGCATGGGTTGAGCATGTGCTAGCAAGCTGGCCAGGTGCCATCATGGTGCAGGCTCAAGGCTCAAGAGATGCTGAATGCAAACCTGCAGCATTGCTTGGCTGGTCCTGAGAGGGTAACACAATGCTGAGACGGCTTGACGGTTGACCCCTGCTGGTGATCTTCCTGCAGTGTGTGCTCAACAAAGGCTGCTCAGAATGCTGTTCTGAAGGTTGCTGTGACTCTTCTCTCTTGCGCTTCACAATAGGCGGCTGCTGTGCAGGCGTTGTTGGGGACTCGCATGCTGCCGCATCGGCCGGCATCGGCTGTTGAAAAATGTCAACTAACATTCTGCCACTCCGGCTGCTCGAGGCTGTTAGGATGCCCCTTGCTGGAAAGCTTCTTCATGGGGCCGCGCATGTGATACTCATATTGCCAGGGCTGCTGCTCATCATGAGCTTTGTGAAGCCTCTCATACTCAAAGACGCTAAAACTGAGCCAGAAACAGAGCTGGTGCTTGTATAAGCTTCTGAGTGTGCAGAAGTCTTGGATGCATAAGGGATGAGTCAAGGTCCCGTCCAAGAATTTCAAAGTGAAGAGATGAACGCCGCCTTGGCAAATGGACGACTGTCTGCACCGACTAGGCCCGGCCCTAGAGGGCTCTTCATATGCAGGGCAGGAGATTTGTTTGCACCCCCATGCAGCTCCCTAACGGGCTGCTGGACTTGAAGCCAATGCCTGCAATCATGACGAGAATCCACCGTCCTCTCAACAGCAGTGCCAAAAAGAGATCCTAAAGAAGCAAGCATTGGCTCGCCCATCACGCAAGACAAGAATGTGCTCAAACACAGGGTTCCGGAACGAGAACCTCTCACCACCACTGTGAGCCCAAATGCGCGATCGCTCTCTCACACCACTGTGAGCATTTGAATATGAGAGTTCGTCCTTCAGCTCAACACGAGCACCAAAAGCGTGGCAGATCTCCAGCCTACTTAAGGTCCAGACACTGTTGCATTCTTACGACATGGTGTACTGGCAGGGCAGCCTTGAGCTCAGGCAGGGAGGCTCCTAGCAGAGGGCCCAGCACAGAGAAACATGTGCTGCACTACAAGCAAGGTTAACATCTGTGGCTCAAGATGTGCATGATGTTCACGACTGGCCCATTGCTTGTGCAAGCCACAAGCGACCCGGACAGAGTCCAGAACAGCATCATTCAACCTCCCCATCTAGTTCCTGGGGCCCCGAGAGCACTGTTGGCACGCATGCCTGCCTGCCGTTGACCCCAAACCTTGTCCTTAGTGAGGCTTCCATTGACTCACTCACCGCCCAAGGCGCAGGGCTTGTGCTAGCTACACATCACCTTATCCCCAATGTCCAGGCCTAGAACCAAGTCCCACCTTGGCATGAGGGACAATCACAAAGCTGTGGAGACTGAATCTACCCATCATGATTTTTGATCCATGCATGATGCCATGATGGGAACAAAGGAGAGCTGTACAGTCTGTACATTACAGGGGCATGCCCTCTTGGCTGCCACTGATTTTGAGACTTATCAGGCGCCACAAGCCTTGAAGAGGTGGGGCCAAAGATGATGTACTGAACGCTCACTTGCAATGATTGGCTTCCGGTGCTCCTTCCGCGTACATACTTCATTGTTTGATTGCCAGGCCCTTGCTCAAGTGCTTGTATCCTGTTCGTACTTCGAGAAAGACCCGGCCACTGGACAAGCACTGGCGTGCCCAGCTTGGTCCCTTACATTGCTGGTTGTCACTCACGTGGCAAGTGTGGCTACAGACAGTGGCGACAGTGGTAGGCTCCGACGACAATGGTATGATGCCCAGCACACATGTTTAGGAGCTTATGAGCCTGAGCATGTCAAATTACTTGACCCTCGACCGGTCCAGGCTCACGTCCTTGTGCAGCATCGGCATGAGGCTGATGAATGGGGTCGAGAGCAGGTGGGGGTCTTGCCTACGCCACCCACACGCATAAAGGCCACGATGATCGCAAGGCTCCTGAGGAAGCAGTTGCAACCGATGCAAAGCCTGACCAATTCAGAGCTAGCGTTGTCGCTCCTTGAAGTGGACGGGGGTCTTGACAATGTACCCGTAAAGCCGGCCACAATGTTGGTAGTGAGTGCCTTGTTGTAGAAAACCTGGCGGGCGGCAATTACAAGCGTTTGCATCCCTAGGCACTCGCCTCGTTTCTTGTTGCATGCACAATAGCTGCAGCCATGACTGCACCAGTTGTGGCAATCGCCATTTGAATAAGGATACTACCCTTCTTCAAAATGGTAGATGTTGACTACCTCGGCCGTCTGGGGAGAAGGGCACACTGCAAAGAGAGAGATGTGGTCAATGAGGCAGTAAAGACAACAGCATCCTTTTGAGTAAATTCAGCTGGTCACTGCACACAAAAGAATCGACGAGCTTCAACTTCAAGGAATTCTGTGCTGCTTTTATCAAGCTGCCACCTTGGTAGGAAGCGATGCCTGTTTGTTGAACGGTTCTGCGCATGAGCATGTCAAGAGACTGATACCTGTGCCAAAGGGCTTGCAACCTCCGGGAGCTGGGTAGTCACACCAGATGGAGGTGCTCCCCCCACAGCACTGCCTACAACCAGCCGGAGAGTCGCCGGCTTGATTGAACAGATGTCCGCCGCAGCACCAACAATTGCCGCCATTGCCGTCTGAGCCTCTGTGAGAGCAAGACAAGAAGGGCTGCAGACCAAGCTGGCAGCCACCGCAAGAATAAGCAGATTGCAGAAGCGCCCTGCACTCGAATGTGCACTTGCTGGATGCTTGGTGCTTCAAGCTTCAAGGCTTAAGGCTGATGTATCATAATTGAAGCACGTGCTTCAAGGAAGTGTACTTCCAGAAGTGATGACACTAGCACCGCTCATGCATGTGTGGAAATGAGTGCAGCATTGGCTCCCACCTCAATCTCATCTGTGCAGCTGCAGCTGAAGAGAGCAGAAGGGAATTCTCACCTTTGCCCATGTTGAAGGAGGCGGCCTGGAACCTCCTGCGCACTGCTTTTTAGAGCAAAAAGAAGCACAACATGCAGAATCCGCTTCATCGTACTCCTCTTCTGCAGCACAAGCCCCCTTGTAAGTGTGTACGTCACCCAAAGCCATGAATTATCCCGCCTGAAGCGGAACTTGGTCGAGCAAGCCAGACATACACTCACTTCTACAGCCTGTGAGGGTTGAGTCAACACAATTGCGAGACTCGATTCTGTTCACACTCAAGGCATCGAAGGCTCCAATGCATCTACGTTGCTGCCCTGTAGTCCTTTCTACAGATCGTCAAAGAAGATGTGCATCGTATAGGCACGTTCCGCGCCTCAGATCACGGCTCTACACACGGTCCATTGCCAACACGGTATTTGCTGCAATCATACTCATGGGAAGCGATTGTGCAGCACGATACTTTCATAACGATCAGTAAGGAAGCCGTATCATCATGAGGATTCTATACTTTTGCTGGAAGTGTGTTTGCGCGGCATGCCGGCAATGGCGTCCCTGTAGTATCAAGGACCTTCACACGGTCCTATGCTGGTGCGTCTAGGTATGAAGAAGCCTGCAAGGATTCAATTGATGACACTATGGGCCTAAGGAGCTTCCAGCTGCGAGTCACCCAAACGCTTCATGTTGCTCTGCCACATGCATCTCACAAGAGGAGCTTGGGCGAGCAGAAGGGATGCTTGCCTTGGTTTATTTGCTGACCAAAGGTGCTACGTAGTGCCCTCGCGAGCGTATGCCGAGCATTCGCAATTTCTGGAGAAGGTGACCTGAGTTTGGCAGGGCTTTTTACCGGAGGGTTGCTTGGGGTGGATTACTAGCATGACTCACCCCACCGGGCTAGCTAACCGGAACAGCCGTTTGCCACACGACACTGAAGGAGACAGGGACATGTTATTGGTGACATGCATGTGGTTGATCATATTCCATGCAGCTGTGTGCATGGGTGGCCGGTCTGGCCGAATCTTTAAAGATAAGTGGCGCATGCAGGTATTGTGAGGTACTCATAAGGTGCCATAACATGCCTTGTACTGTGACAGCAATAGTACACAGATGCTTGCTTCAAACAGCAAAGCATGGCCAGCTATCTATATATAGCTTGACATCAGGGGCCAAGTGTGTTGCAGAGAGGTGAGATCTGCCCATACGTGGCAGCAGGCACCACTTCCACTGACAATTGCACCACAAAACAACAGCCCAGGGGCTTGTGCAGATCTCAATGATCAATGTGTTCTCTCTATAAAACAATAATTTGATTCACGCCAGCTTCATGATTGTCCCATAGGCGTTGCGCGCACAGGCGATGACCTGGACACAGAGTCCAGCACAGCATCATTCAACCTCCGCACCCAATTTCTGGGGCCTGAGAGCACTGAGGCTTGCCCACCATTGACCCCAAATCTTGTCCTCTGTGTGGCTTCCACCAACTCACTCATTCCTACCACCTGCAAGCGTTACATCTTCGTGTCAGCCGAGCACTTCGCCAAGTCAGGCTAAGACCTTGCAGACAGGTCAGGGACTGTGTGTAGGTAGCAGCTTCACACACATGTTGCATGCAGTAGCAGAGCCTTTAAGTAAGCAGCCGCCCAGCAGGCGCAACAATGTGGTGCTTTGCACGCAAAATATACCTGATTTGCGCTGTAGGATTCATAGTGCACACTAATAGAGGGCAAGCCAGAGGCACACCTCAGCTTCCTTCCTCCCTGCCAGCAGGGCGGCCTCATTGACCAAATTTGCCAGCTCAGCGCCGCTGAAGCCCCCCGTGATCTTGGCGAGCGCCCGGCAGGCGCTGCTGCGGTCCAATTCTGGCGCCAGGGGCACCACGCGCATGTGCACCGCCAGGATGTCTGCCCTGCCTCTCTCGTCCGGCAGCGGTACCACGACCCGCCTAGACAGGCGGCCTGGCCTTGTCAGCGCTGGATCCAGCACCTGCGAGCAATGTCTCCACACTTCAGACCTTGCACAACACAATACCAGCGCCGTCTGCTCGTCTCCTATACCAAAGCATTTGCAATACTTTCCCTACTGGTGTGGCTTCACTCCCAAATAGTGTAGAGCAACACATGCACTCTGCTGCTTGTCTAAAACAAGAGAGGCTAGCAGGCTGATGAAAACTGCCCTGTGGCATGACACAGGCTGTCCCAGACCTTCAACTCTGCCAGAAAGACTCATAACGCTAGGATAAACCTGTCAGCCGAGAGCTAAACATCTGATCAGCCTGGTGTCGTTGGAAGAGATGTAATCTGATCTGATCTGAACATGGGTCTGCACATGCTTTGCGGCTGACCTCTGGTCTGTTGGTGGCTGCCAGGAGCAGCACTCCCGGGCGCCCCTCAAAGCCGTCCAGCTCCGTCAGCAGCTGGTTCAGGGTCTGATCCCGCTCCTCATTCGTGCCGATGCCACGCCGGCCACCTGCAACCACAAGAAGGCGATCTCCTCAGCTTCTCGTGTCTGATCCAGCTATGCATACAGCATTGAGCTTCAGACATCTCAATACTTCATACACAGCTCCAAGGGCTGTACATTGGGCTGTACTGACAGTGACACAGCAGAAAAGCCCTGATACATCTCCCCGAAGGGTCATCATTGGGCAGCTGCCCAGACTGCACACTTCAGAGACTGCCTCACGACTAAACACCTGCCCTTGCTCACAGGACGCCCTGTGAGCGGGCACCAGAGTACGTGCGCAACAGACTTAAGCTCACCTACGGCGTCCAGCTCGTCTATGAAGACCACGCAGGGAGCGCGCTTCCGCGCCTCTGCAAAGAGGTCTCTGATGCGTGCGGCACCCCGCCCCACAAATAGCTCCACAAACTCTGAGGCTGCTGCCGCAAAGAATGGCACACCCGCCTCCCCAGCCACTGCCTTGGCTGCAGCAACCACATCAGACCTTAGCAAATATTTGCGACAGCCCACTGCAGAGGCTAGATATTGCGATTATAACTTTGACCATCGCTGCATTCTGCTGCGCAAGGCCACCCACCTCATTTGCTCACTCCAGTGAAGGTGCATTGCTGTCCTGAATAGCCCTGAGTATAGAGTCTTCTATGGAGCTGCAATGCACGATTTTGCGGAGCTGGCAAAGAAGGCAAGTGGTCAATACAGCTAACGTCTAGGGGTTAGGGCCATGGAAGCCAAGGATTCAATCCTATTCAGCATCGAGTAAGCAGGAGAGACTGATCCGCATCGGACATCCCATGTTGAGTCAGCATTTCAGATTTGGAGACCTCGCCTTAGAATAGCTAAAAGAGAGAACAAGAACTCACCCAGCAGAGTCTTCCCAGTGCCTGGGGGTCCAGTCAGCAGAACGCCGCTGGGGGTCTTGGCATTGAGCCGGGCGTATCTGCGGGCGTCCCGCAGGCAGGCCACAACTTCCAGCAGCTCCTCCTTGGCCGTGTCCAGCCCCGCCACGTCCCGGAAGGTCACTGGCGGCGCCTGCAGCTTGTTGGAGGCGCCCTTCTTAGCCCTACACACACACTCAGGAGCTCAGCATCAAGTCTCTTCGCCGTTGACAGAGGGCGACAACGACCCTATTTTGCAGATACATCTGCAGGGTGTAGAGGTGTTGCTTTGCCTTGCAACTGTGAAGCGCTGAGCAGTCACTTTCTGGGCTGGTCCTCAACTCTGGAAAGACTTGGCAGATAGAGTAGAATGCAGTGTGTCCAAGTGTTGGAGACACTGACAAAGCAAGTTCAGTTTCCTCATGGACACACCCACCTGCTTGGAGATCTGCTGCTGATGGCATGCCGCACAAAGAGGTACAGGGGCACCAGCGGCAGCCACAGAGCCAGCGTCGTCCCAATCACCCGTGCCAAAGCTCCTGTCATGGTCGCCTGCAGCAACAGCATTCTGTCACACATATTAAATGTATTCATGCTACTGCCTTGCCTTTGGAGCAGGCAATCGTAAGGAACATCGGGCAGTTACCGGCAATTAGATGGTACTACAGACCAGAAGAATGCGGGGACAGATGCATGCATATCCCAGATGCATTGCAGCCGTCTCCGCATCATGCCGGGCTGCAGATTGCATCTTCATGCCGGTACGCTTGGCATAGCAAGCACAGAGCGGCATGGTGGTGAGACGTGGCTGCACACCTTGACAGCGCCAAACTCTACGCCTGCCGCGACCAGCATGGGGATCATGTTGGGGTCGGCCACGCGCTTGGTCACAAAGTGGGGCGGGCTGTTCTTCTGCGCCCGCTGCAAAGCTGCTGTCCTCTCTGCTGACATGCCTGCACATGCCATGCTGTTGTAAGCACTCATAGCAATACACACTTATAGCGTCGTCACTGCTGTAGAGCCATCTGACGCCTTAGCGGCTTCTTGAGGGAGTCCTGATGAGGCTGAGGGGACAAGTTGTGCACTGAAGTCGAGGCATGATTGAAAAATTCCCAGGCTGTCAGGCTATGCTGGGTGCCACCATCTTAAGGGTACCTGAGGTAGATGCTTGCGCAGCGGCGTCCTGCTGCTCTGCTGGCTGCAGCGGCCGCACGCTGAAGTACACCTTCTGCAGGCTCTCATCAATGCGCGCCTGCCGCACATTGCCCGTGTTCACTAGGTCCAGAAACTCTGAGTACACGACCTGCATCAGCGCTGCTCTGATCAGGCAACACGCTCTAACTCAGCGCCTGCTCACAGTATGGTAAGAGCAGGCCATAGAGTTCATCCTCCAAGCTGACGGCAGCATGCAAAGCACGACACTGCTTGAAACACGCTTGCATCCACAGCCCTGCCACTTTCTCACACCGCACATGCACTTCTGCTTGACTAGAGCACAGCTGCTCTGAAAGGGCAGCCACACGGCAGAAGGCACACCTCTTGAGGTACAGCAGAGTAGCGCACGCCAGGTACTGACGCAAAGCCGCTGACCAGAGCCATTCCCAGCATGAACATTAGCCCCCACACCATTGACCTGCTGACAGTAGCTGGCCTGTCAAAAACGTGCCCTTAAAGGTCACCAAGCACTACATGCACCATAGCTCTCCCCCACCAGAGCATCTCAACCAGGCTGGGGTGGAAATTTGTGGAAGCCTGTGCTATTGTGCATTATGCTGCATCAAGCACACTACGGAGAAAGCCTCTCACCTGCCCCTGAGGCGCAGCATGCCGCGCATGGCCTGTATGAGGCCGCCCATGATCCTGCTGCCCACCATCTGCCCAAAGCGCATGCAGTGCAGCCCCAGGCGCCCGATGATCAGCGCCAGGCGCTGAAAGGGGTTTGGCGGCCTCCCGCTGCTTGACATGCCAAAATCTGTCCCGCTGCCTGGAATGACAGCCCCAGGACTTATTATACATGCTTCTCAGGGTAATTCTACATGGCTGCAGGGCTGATTAAGGACCAGCAGGACGTGACCATACGGCTAGAACTGATTGTGGAAGCTTTTTCCCAACACATACAGCTGTGGAAGACCTCAGTAGGTAAGCACCTGAGGGCTCTGCTTCCAGGTCCACCATGACTGGACGCCTGGGCTCTTCCTCAATCCCTGACAGCGCTGCTGCTTGAGTATTCCTCTTGCTGCTCCTATGTGATGCATCACCTGCATGGACGATAAGCATTGAGGTGCAAGGTCATGAAGTTTGGGTGCTAGTACACACAGATGGACAGACAGGTCCATGAAGGATATGAATGACATGAGGATAAGGCATCGAGCGGTCACGCAGGCTAGAGCTCACCACAAAGGTGGTCCCCTCTGGACGACTGCCCCAGGACACCTCTGCTACTGCTGTGGATGCCAGGATAGCTGCTGACAATCCTTGTCTTGCGTGTGTCAAGCTTGAGAGTACGCACGAAGCACTGTGAGTGGCCAGCTGCTGGACTGCGTGCATGATGCATCATCGCTGCTGTCCTGGAATGTGACTGGCTGCCCTGCAACAGTCCAAGTCTAGGCACAGAGGTCCCAGCACTCATGGCTATAGCTTCTCAGCTGGCTAGAATATATTCATGAGCTCATCCAAGGTGAGTTTCCAGGCGTTAGTTCAAACGCTGAGTCTTATGCTTGCTACCGATCTGTTGGGCTCAGCCGGGCAGGAGTAGGACGCGCCAACCGCAAGGTACTCTTACGGTAGCAGTCTGAATTTAGCCAATCACGTATGACAGCCAGTATGGTCTGATAGAGAGTCGAGAAGGAGACAGGAAGCGAAGCCACGCTTTGGCTCAGCCAATTACACATCATTAGGTAACGCACAGCATGGCAAGTTGCCGAGATGTGCAAACACCAGCATAATCCCTTCAATAGTACCGTGGAATTTCGTCTGGTAATTGCCAGAAGCATTGCAGAGCCCAAGAGTGTCTGTGATCAACACTACTGCAGAGCGATATAGCAGTTGGACCGACGGGAATGATCGCTCCTTGTAAGAACAAAAGCAAGCTGGTGGATTGTTATAGATGGCTATATAATCTTAAGCAAGTCTGGTGTAGATAGTGCAGAGCGGAAAAGACGATTGAAGGATTAGCACATACTGATCTGAGGCCTTAGAGTTAGCTCTTCAAATCATATGGCTGAGCAGGCAGCTCCAGCCCCCTTCTTCAATCCGCATGAGCCACCTCCAGACTTTGCACAGCCACCAGCCGACGACAGGCTGACGCAGATCATCACCAAGCTGGCTCAATTTGCCTCCCGCAATGGACCTGGCTTTGTCGATGTGATCCGTCAGAAGCAGGCGGGTAATGCTGATTACAATTTCCTCAGTGGAGGGCAGGGAGCAGCATATTGGCGATGGTACCTGTACTGCACCCTCTACAGCCTACCCCCAGGTGCTAAGCCTGCCCTGCATTCCCAGCACCGCATCGCTCTCTATCATTTTGATGTGGGGCTACTTTCCACTGGCAACTTACTACAAGATCTGGTCAGGATGGGTTTTGGCTATGAGTGAGACGCTGAACGGCCCTCTTTTGTCCTGCAGAGCAGGAACTGGTGCCACAGTTTGTGGCGTCTGCAGAGCCGTCTGCCATTGAGCAGCTGCCTGCAGAGGTCCGCGATGGCTTCATCCAGGTTCTTGCAGCTCTGACAGGTTCGAAGGTGCGGCTTCCATCCACCGAACACTATTTCTAGCCTCTCATGGACGCCCGTGCACTCATGTCTCAAACCCTGCATGGGACCTTCATCTCCAGTTGTGAGTTACATGATCAATGTATTCCTGACACATAGGTGCTATGTGGGGCTTGTTGCATGCGACTTCAACCATTCCAATGCCTGTTATCCTGACCGGGTGCTCCCCCAGATGAGCGAATTGAGAATGTATGTGATGCTCAGGAGTCTATCAAGGCCAGCAAGGAGTGGTTCATGGCCTGCGAGCCGCATGCAGCCGGCATGGCGGCCCAAATGGCAGAGTTCCTCTCGAGCGCGGCAGCTCACGAGCAGCGCCTGCACGTCCTGTACCTAGCAAACGACGTCCTGCTAAAAGGGTAAGCCCTCACAATTATGACGAAAGAGATACAATGTCCTACAGATTGCCCAGTTGCTTGACCTGACATGCCTGTAGGACTGTCATGTATGGTACTTACAGGTGCTCTTCATACAGCAGACATTGCCTTATCTGGCCTTGCTGGATGGGGTTTGCGTCCCTGTACAGGTTGGCGCAGAGGGCTGGAGGGGTGACTGAAGCGAATGACCACATTGCGCAAGCCTTCAGGCCCGTCCTGCCGCAGATGCTCAGCACGCTGTCCAGCAAGGCGAATCAAGCGCCAGATGTAAGTCATTTGCCATTGATTCTCAGCTTTGCTTCATATGGAGCATCCCATGTACCAGCCAAGCCCATAGGATATTCTGCCACCTGGTATACTCCAAGCTGTAGCAGGATGGCTTCGCCTCAAGGGTTCTCCTTTCCCACCGGGCTTCCATCGAGTCTGCATGTGAGCTGATTGTGCGGTTGTAACTTGCACATGGAAGCCCAAATGAAGGCCCAAATGCCGCGAGTATGACACAGCAAAGCAGCTTACATGGACTTCTCTTGAAGACCTGGTGAGAGAGAAAGATCCCTGGGCACCTGTACACCGGCACGGCGTGAACATGGCAATTATATGTGCTTATGCAAGGCTCTGTGCAGGTTGTGCAGCGGCTGACATCCATTGTCAGCTTCTGGGGCGAGCGCAAGGTGTTCAGCCCTGAGACGGTGGCCGCCTTCATGAGCGCCGTCACCTCCCCTGGGAGTGCCCTGTCCCTGGCTGCTCTAGCTCCGGCTGCTGCTGTAGCACCACAGGTAGGTATCTCCTCGTAGACACACTGACGTGACAAACAGCTGTCAGTGAGCATCCCAGCTTGCCAGATGAGCGGCCAAGTCAGGTCAAGCAGCATCACCCTGAGCTCCCTCTTGCATAAAGAGCATGTTTTGCCATCACACATGCAGCCCTACACAGAGTGCTCAGTGCCAATCTGTTGGCTTGATGTACAGTAGTGAGTGGGTGCACATGCACATGCACATGCACACAAAAACGCGCCTGCTCCTCCTGATCTTGTGAGGCAATCTGCAGGGGGTGAAGCAGGAGCGGCAGGCTGAGAGCAAATGGGGCCCGCCGCCACCTGGCGCCCCCGCAGCAGCCTATACAAGCTCCGCGCCCTTTGCTGAACCCCCGCAGCAGAGCCATGCCCCTCCGCCCTATGCTGGGCAGCCACAGGTGACTGCAACCGCCATGGTTACAGAGTTTATTGACTTTGAGGACACTTGGCTTCTGTGTATGGAGCAGGGCTAGCCAGCATTGACTGTCGAAGGGTTTTCCCTTTTCACGTCGAGAATGCACTAAGACGAGCGCTGCAATTCTGCAGGCGCAATGGGACGTACAGCATCAGCAGCAGCAGCAGCAGCACATGCAGAGCATGCCGCAGCACGCTGCGTACCCGCCGCCTGATGCCATGTCAATGTCTCCCGGCTGGGGCGTACCTCCCCCTCACATGCAGGCTCCTCCCGCAGGTCAGTTCACAAGCTTGTGTTCTCTGGGATCAATGGTTATGGCATCTTTCCCACATCGACGCACATGAAACCAGCCCTTCTGAGTATGCTATTCCAGTACAGTTGCACATCTGCAAGGCTCCTGTATCAAGACGGTGTGCATGTACGTGATACAAGCTGCATCGCAGGATGATAATGAGTTTCTCTGTAGGTTCTGCCCCCTGGGGAATGCCTCCTGGTCCAGCACAGCCTCAGTTACACCCAAGCATGGCCCTGCCGCCCACTGGCGTGCCATCTGGCATGCCCCCCGCAGCCTTCAACTACCCTCCGCCTAATCCCATGCTGGCTCCCCCTCCTGGTAAGGCTCTCTATCACCTTCAGCTGAGCTCATGCCAACATCTTGTCCTTCTGAAATCAGAACGCAATGCCCCCTCAATTCCGTCAACATGGCGCTGCATGATGGTAATGGTTGCGCTACTTGAGGGAAGCGTTGAAGGCCTTTGCAGGTGAAGGCTTGTGCCAGATGTGGGGTCAGCAACTTAGAGGAGAGCTGATGCGCTTGTAAATTGCAGATCTGGCAGCCAAGGTGCCTCATGACCCCATGTCCTTCCCGCCGGGCCTGATTCCACAGCTGGTGCGGGAGAAGAATGTGACCGACCCGCCATACTCACCCCTCAGCCCCCTGGACATCGAGGCCCTCGGACTGCCTCCCAGCGCACCCCCAGATGCCTATCTAGCCTCCCGGCTGGAGAAGTTTTACGCAGAGCTGCAGGTGTGTGAGCAGAGTCACTCCTGGCCATGACTCTTAACCATGGGCTTCTGGCATCTTGAAGGGACACCCCATGCTCGTAGAGCATGAGAACTGAACACCGCAAGTGACCTGATATTCTAGAGCACAGTACACACAGCACACCTGAATCAGACTAAGTCACTAGCTCCAGGCTCGGCCTGTCACTTATAGCACAGCACCTCTGCCACCAGCGAGAATGCGGGCCAGGATAGCATTTTCTTGGGACTGAGGATCCGGTGTGAGGGTTGTGACTGTTGTGTTGCCAGGACTACCGGCCGGGGATGACTCGTGCTGACCTGGAGGATGAGCAGCGCCAGCAGCGCATCAGGGACGGCCTGGACCCTGATCCAGACTCGGCGGCCAAGGCCTCGCGGCGCAGCAGCGGCGCTGCAGATGATGGCAGCTTCTCCCGCCCAGGTATCTATCTGATGACCTCTTCACATCATGGCAGCCCGCAAGAGGGCCCTAGCAGTGAAGAGCCAGACATGATGTGCCCATCAAAGCATCCTACAACATGGTGCTTCACATCCATAGGCCGAAATGGCAAAAGACGTCAGAGGTTTAAGGACTCCCCAATTCTGAGAGATGACACATGATGAGTGCGTCGGTTTGGCATGGCATCTGCCGCATGCACTCGGCCCAGCCCAGTCTTTTCAAGCCTGGAATGATGCAGAGCCGGCCAAAAGGCATCTGGTACCAGGAAGATGTGCACGTCACAGCTGTTGCTGCAGCAAATCCAGGAAGAGGTTGTCGTGTGCAGGGAGGAGCAGCAGGGATGAGCCCAAGGCAGCAGGTCTGGGATATGCCACCTCACCTCCATGCTCACAAGGAGGGGAGGCTGATCCCTATGACTCCTATCGCCGGCAGCGTGCTGACACCTACCACGAGCTTCTTGCCAGGGATAGGACGAGAGAAGAAGCCCCGAGCACTGGCGGCAGGAGGCGCAAGTCTAGATTTGATGTGTGAGGCTCTGTCGACGGGTTTTGCTCTAGTGTGCTTGTCCTGCCATGCTGCAAGTTGGGCAATTAGATGTAAATGGTTCAAGACACATTCCTCTACTACATTGCGCAGTGAGACTGACGTCTTTTAGTTGTTGAGGGACGCATTACATTGTGTACTGGCCTATCTCAGTGATAGGCAGTGGCTTGCTAATTGCACAACCGCCTCACCGCTTACACGCCCCATGCTCTACGTTCCGTGAGGACATCTTCTGGCCTGAATACATCCCTTAACTGCCAAGGTGCCGGACTGTCGACAGATTCGCGTGACATCAGATGCATCATACTCGAGCTGGAAACTCGCGACATATGTTGAATTTGCTCCGCGCAAGCGACAAGCAGCTTACAAGGAAAACGCAGCTGCAACGTTGGCGTTATTGTATTTCCTTTTCATACGTGCTGCAGAGAGCAGACGGTTTTGCAGGGCTTAGTACGGCGGTCGGAAGTACGGAGTCCGGGGCGCGAAGATAGCATGAAGGCTCCCGTCGCTCTGCTTGTAGCTTCCCTACTGCTGGCTTCGATTCCTTTGCATTCATACGCAAGAGGTACGAGCCTTCGAGTTGCACTATAGCTGTATCGGGGTATGTCGCTAGACTGGGTTCCGAAAGCCTTGTGATAGGCCACCAGCATATCTGCCGCGCTTCAATTTATGCATCAATATGCACGACGTATAAGATGCGCTCGTATGCACGACTTGTGGCACCAGTGCAAATCGCATGAAGTTCACGGCCAGCTACTGCGAGGAGACAGCCTGGTGTGAGTGCGCCTTGTCTTTCGCGCAAATTGTGACGGTGTCAGCAGCATAGCAATAATTAAGAGTGTGATGGCGTGTCATTCACCTTCGTCGAAGAGTTCCAGGGCGGTATCGCAAAATCGCCCTGGGTACTGCGATCTTCCACAAATGATAACAAATGTGAAGAAGCAGTAACTTACAATCGGCAGCTGGAATGGGAGTATTCACCCAGACTGCGCAGTATGCACTAATATTGTGTGTTATAAGAAAAGCACCTTCCCTGTCATTGCAAACGCTCTTCAGCTAGCTCTAGGAACTGGCTCATTGGACAATCAAGTGGGTAATTGCGCTCTCCCATGATGTTTTCTCTGCCTTGCATGCAGTGCTGATCCAAGCCAAATGGGAGGGCTGAAGTGACTGGGGCTGGAGCCAGCACAGACGCTACTGGCACTGCTACTGGATCACTTGCTAAATTGCACGCTCTTCTGAAGCTTCCCTGGCATGCATGCAGTGCTGCTCCAAGAGCATTGGGGCCATGGTGGGGACTCAGGGAGCCTGCTAAAGCCAGCACAGGCGCCACTGGCACAACCAATGGATCACCTGCTTGCTGCACAATGCGCTAACGCCTCCTTGGCACGCATGCAGTGCTGCTCCAAGACGAAGGGGGCGGCGGTGGAGGGGTAGAGGATTCTGGGAGCAGGGCTGGAGCCAGCACGGGTTCCCTTTGACAATCAAAGGCTCAATGTACGTGACTGCGCAATGCTCTGATGCTTCCCTGGCATGCATGCAGTGCTGCTCCAAGACGAAGGGGGCAGCGGTGGAGGGGTAGAGGATTCTGGGAGCAGGGCTTTTACACTCAAAGGCTCAAGGGACGTGACTGCACAATGCTCTGATGCTTCCCTGGCATGCATGCAGTGCTGCTCCAAGACGGTGGTGACTCAGGAGGCAGCAGCGGAGGCAGCTCAGGAGGGGGCACTGTTGCTACGGGCACCACCAGCAGCACCCCAGTCGACAGCGGGACTACCAGCGCCAGCTCAGCCGACAGCGGGACCGGGGCCAGCGTAGCTAATACTGGCACTTCCACTGGCACCGGCACCAGTGCAGCCGGTTCGGGCTTCACGGCGGCAGCAACGCCGTCTGATGATGTAGCGACAGCAGCACCAGCAACAACCGGAACGGTGACGACAACAACAAGGACGAGCCAGGCGGCACCCACCACTACAGGCTCCAGACAGGTGAACGCCGGGACCTTTGGAGCAGCGCCTGCAACGACGATGCTGCACCTCACGCGGATGAGTTTGTCAGCGTGTCAGTATCACAACATGTGAAGTCCGCTCCGAGGCAACACAGCGCTGCGCAAAGCGCAAGAGCCCCAGTGCCTTCACCCTGATGCAAGTGAGCGCTGCGCAGGCTGCGCGCGCTCCGGCGCCTTCGGACGACGACGACGATGATTGCGATGACGATGCATCGCCCTCCCCGGCGCCCGCGTCCAGAAGAGGCACGCGCTCGCCCGCACCTTCGGACGACGACGACGATGATGCAGCCACACCGAGCCCCGCTCCGAGGGCAGCGAGCAGAAGCACGACACCCGCAAGGCTGTGATGCGCGGGACAGCGCACTAGCGGCTCCTCGTCTGAGTCTGGGACAGATTTGCACGTGCCTGCGATCTCAAGTGACAGTGATATTATGAGGCGGCCATGCCAAGTCCTGGTGCAGGGGCAGCGCACAAAATCGTCACGCCCACAAGGCTGTGATGAGTGGGACAGCTGCAGACATCCTCATGCGACCGCAGCGGCATGAAATGGCTGCATGCAGCCCGTTGGTTTGAAGCATTTTTGGAGGCTTTGGATGTTTTCTCGCAGATTACTGTGCAACAGGCTGCAGAATAGAATTTACAAAAAGCCCTTGAGGATGGGAACAGGCTGCCATTGTAGCACTGATCTGAGGCACTCCCAATGCAGCTGCTTCAAAAGCTGTCGGGTGTGGATATCAGCTGCCTTCCGCAGCACATTGTGCAGATGGAGTCAGGACCTCTGATAAGCTGTGTTGTGGCTTGAACTGGCATTCATGAACTTCAAAATACTGGAACATCTAGTTGATGAGTGCAGCACGGCATGGGTGTCAATGTTGAGGGGCGGAATCTGAATGCCGGCTTTTCCAATGAAGCCCTAGGAATTGTACAGTAGTCATACAGGAACTGTGAAATGATACGCTTCTAGGCAGCATTAATGGCTGGTAGATCTGAGTGAGTCAGGTGGCTACATCAGGGTCATCACATAGGCATACACAACCTGCGAGCTCCTGAGCAAGGCCTCTTCCTGTCTCGCGTCACCTCTCCTACATGCCATAGATCTGCATCAAGTTTGAGATAAGCTACGCTGTTGGGCTCCTTCCTTTCCCGTGCTGATGTCAAAGCAGAAACCATCACGTGCGCCCTCTACACAGCTGACCTTCGACTCTCCTTGTATTGCGTGTCAGAAACTACAGATGGATGCTGATCTCAGCATTCAAGGCGAGTACGTGTGCGATCACACCCCGTGCGGGCCAAGGACCAACTAAAATTCTGGGCAAATCAGCCGATGCGCATCGCGGTACTGAGGTTGCGCTACAAAGAGCGTTGCGCCGCACAATGATGATCTAGAAACGGACTAAATGCTATATTTTGCGTGGGATTGCGCTACAATCGGCGGACAAGCCAGACGGTCAGGGCTGGTGAGCGATAGCGTAAGGTGATCTGATGTTCGTCCAGACAGCACGCAGACCCACTCTCGGCCCCTGTCTGACAATCTATATTCATACATTACCTGCTTTGAACGGAACCTCTGCTGTACGTTGACAAGTGTTTGGGCCCAGGCTTCACATTGCCGCACGACACAGGGAGCGCGTTACTGGCGATCGTCCCGCGTGCTGGCGCCTAGAGCAGAGTTCAAGCAGTCCCACCTTATGATCAGGTCAGTAGCAGCTCGTCTTGACCAGTCATGCCTGGTGCTGGTGCTTCTTCTCACATCCATCTGCCTCTGTAAGCTTTAGAATGATTCTTACAATTACTTCACATACGCCATGCATAAGCATATGCCAATACGGTATCAATAATGTAGCACCTGCGGACGCACCTGAAGATTCTTTGCTGCAGGAAGCTGTGGGATCAGCTGCAAGTCTTGCCACAGCTGGAGGTGTGATCGGGCCCTGAGGCGCTTCTAAGTGTTCTTGCACCAGCTGCCAATGAACCTTGCCGGTTTAGCAGCGCCAACAAAGCAAGGGCAGGCCTCTGTGGGACAGACACCAGACCAACAGGCCTCAGCGGGCTCCGTTCATCCTGCAGTTGGCGAGGCCGGCGCATCTCAGGGCAGGGAAGCCGGTGCAGACCCACCAGCACCAAAGGAGCCCGGTCAAGCCTCAGCGGGACAGGCACCAGGCCAGAAGGCCTCACCAGCCTCCGCTCAGCCTGAAGCTAGCGCAGCAGCGGCTTGTCAGAGCAGCGTAGCCGATGCAGCGCCAGCGGCTGAGGAGTGCCGCGCCCTGCGCCCGCATGAGCAGAAGGTGGCAGCAGCCCTCCTGGTGGTTTTGAGGAGAGCCCAGCAAAGGCGCGGTGGCGACTATTGCATGGCCGTCACAAAGAGGATCATCATGGCCAACAATCCCCTCACAAGCCCCTTCCTGGCGGAGTTGCCAGATGATGGCGGGCTTCCCAGCCTGAAACAGCTGGAGAACAGGCCGTCACATGGCCTGGCCATGTTGAGACGCACAGACTCCACTGAGATTCACTGGCCCGCTGGCTGGAAGGGTGCCCTAGAAGACTTGGCCCAGCAGTGCGCCACAGCGGCAGCGGAGCCATTGGAAGTGTTCACACGCAGCGCTGTGTGCAGGACACACATCGCAGCCCGTCACGACATGGATGCCGGGAAGCTTGCCGCGAGGCTGCAGCGGCTGCAACCGATACAAGCCTCTCTTCCGGCGAGCAGCGCAGCAGAGTCCAAGCATGAAGAAACCGATCGAGCGCTTGCTGTGAAAGTCGGACTGCTGGCCCAGCATGGCATAGCGCCCAACTTGCGCAATCTCATTCTGGTCACACTTCAGTTGACTATCCGCCTGCTGGATGCCGACAGGATGCCAGAGAACAAGGGCAGTCTGACAACAGGCGCAGACAGCAGCTTTACCATATGCATTGATCACATGCTACCAGGTAAGAATATAGTCTATACATGTGGGCAGACCCACAACAGCAGTTTGTTCGGTTTGATGCTTCAGCTCTGTTGTCATTGTGTCATCATAAAGCTCACATGAGATAAAGGCACGGAATTGAGAGGCTTACACCTCCTGCGAGCTTATGTGACAACGTGGTTGCAGGTGTCTTGGATGGGCTGCTTCAGCATGAGGGCAATGACCTCACAAGCGTGTACGCCCTTCTCAAGATGATGCTGCCCCTACAGCATGCGCTACAGTCCTACAAGGACAGGGCTTTGGACGCAGGTCGCAGCCATAAATATGTCGTAATGCTCGAAGCCGCTGTGCAGGGCTGGTGAGCATATGCCTTAGCTGTATCTGTTGTGACTCATAGGCATATTGCCCGAGTCCCAGTGTCGGAGTTTTGCTTGAGAAACTCAGGAACTGCTGCAGAACCTCGAGTGAGCTCCCCTCTGCTTTGATGTTGTAGCCCAACTGAGGATCTGTTGACAATGCTATACTGATATCCGGCTCGATAATGCGTGTCACAAGTCAGCACTGACAGCTACTTGCAGGCCAGTCAGCGCTCCTACCTGTCGGCAGTTCCTACATACGCTCATTGAAGCTTTTGATTTGGGCACTGAGGCGCCCCTGGTGCCTGTTCCAGCCAACCCTGCATGTCCCAAGCCAACCCCAGAAGAGGTGCAGCTCCATAGATCCCAGGCCGGCGTGCCATGTGCTCAGCACAGATGTGTCCCACAGTCCTATGCCATGGCGGAAGAATTGCACACATGGGTTTTTGGTTATGTGCGTTGCATGCTCTCGGCTGTTGCCTCTTCGGCCGCAGGCATCTCAGAGGTTGCATTCCTGCCCTTTCCCTGGATGCTGGGCCTGCACTCTTGCTGCATACTGCACCCAAGGGGATGCATGTGTCAAGAAGGCCTAGCAGGCTGTTGCAGTGGTCTCTTGCAGCTTGACGTGAGTCCCAAAACAGGGCAAGAGTACAATTGTCAGGCAATCTCTATTCTCATTCCGGACGAAGTTCACTGCAGGAACACCCTTTTCTGAGGGCGCAAAACACCATTTCAGTCCACTGTCCAGACATGTTACAAGTGATGGAGATTGCTTTCTGCCCTGGCGGCCTGGGTTGCACCAACTATGACGCTCTTTGCCAAATCCTACCAGGTGGCATCCTCCCTCAATTTCATCACTCGTAGCCGCGGTTGCAGATAAGGTTGAGGCGCAAATTCCTTGCGCATGATACACAGATTTTGCTACTAGCCTTTGCATTGTCGGCATGCTCTACAGCTTATAAAGCAATTCGTCCCAGACCGCAGCTGAGCATGGGCCTTCATGGTATCATACCGCTGATCATGTGTGCGCATGTGTATGCAGGCTTCTTTCCTTGGGGGGATGAAAGTCAAATACATAGGATTTGTGAAGCCTACACATTGCACACCGCCAAGCTAGTGAAACAGCAGATTCAGGTATGGTGCAGCTCCTTAAGGCTCGTGCCTCTGGACTCATCTCTTGATACGCAGCTGAATGCTATCAAATGCCATCAGACAAGTTCTTCTGTTCTACACCGGTGTGCAGGTTCACAAGCACATTGCCTCCATGCAAAAGATTTCCTTGCGCCTCTACCTCAGGAAGCTACTAAGTGAACAAGGGTGAGGATCTAGCTCTCACTCACTGTCTGTGTATTTGAAAGCTTGAAATGTGTACGCCTGGTATCCGTCCTCAACTAATGCTATTTTGGCTGCATATAGGGGCGGCCCAACTTTGCGCCTCAACCTGGGCTGGTGCACATGCACCTAGAATACATCTACAATCTGAGCACCACTTGTCTTTGCCCCCTTGCAGGGTTGATACCAGCCAGGCCCTAGTGTACTCATTGTGTGAGACTATCTGCTGGGCCGCGGACCTTTCCAGCAAGGTGGATATTGACATGGTGCGAATGACCTCCTGTCAATCTAGCGCACTATCTCGGCTTCTGGTCACACTATTGTGCAGCATGATGTCTCCTTTTCTTTCCTAGCGTCTTCACAGCTTCTATCATTGGCAAATTTGAAGCAATCACCTAGTTTCTCAAGTGCTGCTCAATGCGCACGTCCCCTGCAGTCTAGAGTCATTCATTGGCCAGCTGTCGTCAAGGGAGATCTGTACATGTGCTGCCTGATTTTTGGATGGCCACTGATGGCCCCATGGGTAGATGTCTTATTGGCCATGCGTGGCTGACTGGACTTCCATGTGCAGGCCAGGATGACGCGCATTGGCATGTGCATTAAGACCTCAGAATCCGTGTGCCGCAACGTACTGAAGCTGCTCGACGCACTTGTGAGCCTCACCATCATTTGCGCAGAAGAGGCAGCGAGCCCGCAAGTTATGAGGGCCATCCACTTAGCCCTCCCTGGTAAGGTTACTGATTTATCTCAATGTGCTTACCATCTGTGGGACACATCCTTTTGGGCTACCGTCTGCGGCCTCATCTCATGTGACCTGGCTGAGTTCTATCCGTGTATGTACTGCGCTGTGTTGGCACCATGTTGACACAAGATACTCTACACAGCAGTGCAACATGGCACTATTATGTCTTTACAGTTCATGTTGCATGCAGGTGTCCTGGACTCCGTTGTTGGGCTGCACAAGTGGCCAACGAGGTCTGACAGGGACCTGGTTTGGCTTAAAAAGGCTGAGTATCTTCTTCTTAGAGCTCTTACGAAGCATGCAAAGGACTCTCACAGTCAGGGCCTCAACGTGAAGGAGTACACCAACAAGGTTCTGGCTGTACCTGGGTGAGCTCACGCTGCTCCTAAGGCAATTGGCAGCCTGGTCAGGCGAACAGTTCATCCCTCCATATTTCTGCACATCCGTACCTGTCAGCTCTCTTCCTGGGGGTGCCTTGGCTTGCCAATAAACAATTATGTCCCTGCAGTGCGCACTACAGTTGCATGCGCCACGATATTTACATGCTGCATCATCAGGAAGGTGTTCTGATCCTGACTCAGAGGACAGCGGTTGTCAACTGTTTGTGTACGGTCCTGCGTGTTTCAGAAGGTGTGGCGCTTGCTTGCAGGTTGCAGCGTGCAGAATTAGAGCTCCTGGCAGGCATGTTTGAGGAGTTTTGGGACGGCCAGGATAACGATTTAGCTGCCTATGGTCTAGCAGCCCCAATGCTACATCAGCAGGCCCCCAATCAGGCACCCTCTGCCAGCCCAAATTCTACACCAGCAGCCAGCAGCACTGGTGCTGGGAAGCGGTTGAGCACGGCAAAGGCCAACGGTGTGGCAACAGCGAGCGGCAGAGGAGCAGCAGAGGCTTGCCAGCCGAGTCAGCAGCGTAATAATGGCGGCGTTGCTGATGTGGCTGCTGACATCCTTAAAGGTGCCAGCAGCGAGGCCCGGGACTGTCAAGGTGGGTGCACCTTTGCGCAATACTCGGACACCATGACCTCTGCAGCACTCTCGGCGAATGCGGCCTCAGAGTATTACAGGCTGGCTTGCGTAGACCCATCCTGGCAGCATCATCGTGACACTCTCTGGCATGTCTTGCAGGTGAGAGTCAGCCAACACAGGGTGCGCAAGAGGCTGCACAGCCTGAGAGCGGCCTGAGCGAGGCCGAGAAGGCTGAGAAGAGAAAGGCCAAGAAGGCACGCCAACGGGCAGCCCGGGTACAGGCCGCCAGCATGTCTGTGCAAGAGCGGTCAGCTGAGAAAAAGGCTGCCGAGCAGCCGCCTCAAGCAGTCCAGCCAAGCTGTGAACTTGTTTCTCCAATGCCTGAAGGCCTGCTTGCACCCAAAGAGGCAGCGCATTCAAGTAAGATGGTAGCCAGCAGCAGAAGCCCTCCTCTCAGCCCGCAGCCCTCGCTGCAGCTTCAAGATTGCATGTCTCATGAGGCCGCCCCATCTGCTCAGGCAGCAGCCTCTGCAGCTCAGGATGATGACACTTGGCAGGAGGTGAGAGGCCATCGACGCAAGTCAGTCAGGCAGCAGCACACGTCAAACGCCGGCGCATACAGGCCAGCCGTGAAAGGTAGGGGAGCGCCTGATCAGGGTACCTCTGCTCCGTCACCATCACGTCCGAGAGAGCTGCAGGCAGCTGCTCAGCATGCAAAGCAGGCTCCCCTGAGTTCAGCATTACCTCCCTGTGCTGATCCCATACATGACAGCTTGCCCGGCTGGCTGTCTGTATTGTCTACGAGCAGCACGCCCCAGCATACTCTACAGTGTGAAGGGCTGGAGTCATTACAGTCTCTCCGGCCAAAGCCTGCCCGGCCACAGCCTGCCATTCCCGTGATCGCGCAGCACGGGCCCTTGCAGGCGTCACAAAACAGCAGCTCCCAAGATGGCGCTCATGCAGCCGCTCAGCCTATGCCGCACTCCTCAGGCCCTTCCCCAGGAATGCCTTCACAGGAGCAGGTGCGCTTGACTGGTTTGCTGGACCTTGCATGCCTCCAACAACAAGAAAAATACGTCCCTGAGCTTCATCAACACATGTCTGCTTGTAGGCTGCATCTGTGCAGCAGATGCGGCGCCATGTATATCTTAAAAAAGAAGTATAGGCACTGCAGAGATTGCTTGCATGTGCACGCAGGCAGCCACCGCTGACGAGTCTCTCTCTCGGGAGAGAGCTCAGAATGACGACATCCTCTGTATTGTGTGCATGGAGAATCAGAGGAACGTTGTCTTCTGCAACTGTGGGCACCTGGTGCGCACCTACTATAGAGCATTGCTCATGAGCCGTCTACAAGCAGTCTCCCCTGCCTGCAATACCAACTGCCTACAATTTGATGCCACACCAGAGCTTGTGATCCGCAGCGACCCTTCACCATGCACCCTTAAACACCTGGCAAGAAGTGCGCTGTCCTGATCAGCATTACCGCAAAGTACAGCAGGAAGCATCTGCATGCTCCTTGCAGGTGCCATGAGTAGCGTGTGTGTTAGGGAATATAGGGCGTCATATTGTGAAATGTCAATGAAATTATGTGCCACTTGCAGTGTGCCTGCGAGGGCTGTGCCCAGGACATCATGGCAGCAGGGGGCCTTTGTCCCATATGTCGCGCAAGCATCAGGGACATACTTAAGGTGTATTTCTGAGGCCTTTTGTGCTCAAGCCACTCAACTCAGGATATGGGCAGTCTTGCGGTCACAACATCAAGAGCATGCGCATGTACCCTACAAGCGAGTTGTTAGCAGGCTTCAAGAAAGATGCACATGGCCATGGTCATGACAGTGCTCAAGCGCACCGCACTTGTGGGGTGATTCTTCACAGACTATTCAGAGTTTGCAGCTCGGAGTTCACAATTACACAAGAACTATGGCAAACGCCAGGTTTGGCATCCCATGCAAAGTATACAGGCAACCCGAGTGTCCACACCGACCATGTGCACCCTTCGAGACCAGTTGCAGATGCCAGCTCTGAGTCTAGTCGTAACTCTATGGTCCACAATTCTGCATGTTTCTGAGAACAGGCGCCAATTGGTCCTTTGCAAAGGACCACACTCAGCGCTCTCCACTATGCGGCAGTGGAACTTTGTTTTGCGCGCGCTGCATGTCAAAGCACCTGCAACCACTACTCAGCACTACCTACCAACACAAAACACTCAACGAAGCAGTGCTCAAAAGTACTGCTCTGCAGCGCACATCGCCGCTTGCAAAACCACAAAATCGCTCAAGACGAGGAGACAGGCCCATCAGGAAAGTATTTCAGATGGTGCTGGCTTGCAACACACAGTGTTGGTGAGCTCAAGCAAAGAATGTGCAATTATTTCGGCTTCAGTACTTCGAAGATCTAGTGGTGTTGTGATCAACCTTCACCCATAGTCTGGAGGCTAGCCCTGGTCATAAAATCCCAGGCACTTCCACATCATTGCTCTGATGCTCCCCCATCCTGCTGAGAGCACAGGATTGGAGCAAGCGTCGCGCCATACTCACTGGAGTGACCACAGATGCCGGGCCACTGCAGCTGCCATTAATGCCTGGCAACATGTTTTTATTGAGCAGCACCATGTAGGAGCTGGCAGTGACACAATGCTGCTGTAACGGGGAGCATCTTAATCTGGTGTCCTTCACATTCTGTGCTGATGGTCACTCTCATGCCGTGTGAAAACAGCCAAGATGCTCAGGCCCCCTGCTTTCAGAGTAACGGGGTGCATAGATGCAATGATGTCCTGACTCAAATCTGCCGCTGTCTGCTCTCTCAGTCTCAGCCAAGATCACTGCATGCTGAGAACGTCCATCAACTTGGAGCTTGCTGATTTCGCACATGCATGGCCTCTGCACAGGCGTGCAAATCCAATGCTCTCATCCAGAGCAGCTTAAGCCTAGCTTAGGCCTCAATGACCCCTGCTGCTGCCGAACTCTGGGTTACTGCATAGACCACCCACCACAGGGCTCCCAGATCTGATGCTTGTATTTCTGCTGCTACCAGTCCATGAGTAAATGACCTGGTCAAAGTGGCTCTGGCTGAGGCCTAGACCTCAATAAAGCCATGCGGGTTCTCATGATCATGCTGAGCTACTGCCGGCGCATGCTGCCCCAGAAGGAATGTGGAGAAGGCAAAATCGCAGCGCAGCCAGACGCGGCGCAGGTTCCTGACAGTGTAGCGCACTCCCAGGATGGCCAGGCAGCACGCCACGAAGATGCAGCCCAGCATGAGGATGGGGAACATGAACAGCGCCTGCGCACCAGAGAGGCCTTCAGGTAACATGCATAAAGGGAAACTCCCTTCTTGTTGTCCAGCCGGAGCTGAAAGAAATCAGGCTGTGCATGAACTCTCACAGCTCACGTGGCAGCACCAGACAACATGCACAGCATGATCTATGACATTCCCCTCAGGACATGATGCTTAGTAGCAGGTTCTTGCGCATGGAGGTGCCGAGACAGGAGCTCATTAGAAGAGAATCTTGCAGGACTGATGAGACATGAGCAAGCGCCAGTACAGGCAGTTGTCGTGAAGAAGAGCAGGAGAGCAGAGATCAGGTGCCACTGCTAGTGCTGGTGCAGACGTCCATCACAATGAGCAGCAGGGGAGATCAAAACAGATGCAGCATCAAGCAGCAATGCAGGAAGGCAAGGACAGAGATGCGCAAATTCAATGCAGCGCCTCACCGTGAAGAAGAGCAGGAGGAGGCCAAAGTAGAGGATGAAGAAGGAGGCAACGCCGCAGCCGACCAGCGCGGTGAGGCCCATGGAAGCTTCCGGGAAGTGGGAGACGCGCAGGCGGCGCTGCCCGGGCGCCTGGTGGCAGATCAGCAGCGCGTCCGCCACGTTCATGAAGCGGTGCAGGTCATTCTGCTCTGCACCAGGACAGACCAAAGGTCAGATGTCACATCAAGATGGCCAGGTTGCACTCTACATCATACATGCTCAGCACAGGTTTCCGGTGCTGTGGACAGCCACTGTCATACGTAGGAGGTGCCCCTGCGGCCCAGCAGGGAGCCTATGGTCTGAGCAGTCCTGCTGCAGATGCGCACTTGGCACGCAGAACAACTTGTGGTCACAGGAGGAACCCCTTGCATTTTTATGATGCTTTTAAGGCGCAGCACACATCCAGGAAGGCAGTCTCTGGGCAGGAGAAAGGGCGCATTTTGGACGGGTCGCACTCAAAACACACCTGGCCCCCACACACGCAGGCCTTTGTGCTGGCGCAGGAGAGCCAGCATTCCCAGGCAGGTCAGCTTGCAGCCCTCCACATTGCAGTACTCCAGGCGAGGCATGGCCTGGCTGAGTTGGGCTATGCCCTCATTAGTCAGCGGGCAGTAGCGCAGGTCCAGGCGAGTCATGCTGACCAGCTTAGCCAGCTCAGCGCACGTCTCATCTGTCACACCGCACCTGCGACACCAGAAAGACGTCTCCTTCTGCAACAGGCCCTCACATTCTGTCATTGACTGCGGCTTGACTTCCCCAGCTGAAGAGTGTGCCTCAATCTGCTTGCAAGTGTGATGGGAAAGACCTTTCCAGTACATGCCAGGGTGATTCCCTAGAGGCTGGTGTGGCCTTCTGCGTACTGTCACTACATGGCACTTGCTTGGTGAGAGCCAGCTACAATCAGCTTGCATAGAGACTGTGAAGAGTTTTCCTTACCATGCCAGGCTGAGGGTCGTGAGGGTGGTGAGCCGCCCCATGACATGAGCCAGGCTGTCATGCTCCAGACGTGCGCGGGCGAGGCTGAGCATCTGCAGCTGCCCCATGCCTGCCAAGAACCCGCACCCTCCCGCTGCCAGGCCTGTATCTGCACCCAAAGTAATTGTACTGTCAGAGCTTGCTCTTTGGCACTGTTGTCAGCTGAGTACCCTTCACAACACGTGTGACGCCATGGAGTTGGCGGTGCAGGTAAGCTCCGGTGACCTAATGGCGGCCTGAGCAGGTAGGGTGTCTGCATGAACTTTGTATAAGATTCTGAGCTGGTGATGCTGTCTGCCCCGGCGATCCTTGTGAGACTGAATGCTTCACACAAACACCAGTGCTCATTGCATTATCAGCTCAAAATCTCACATCTTCCAACAATGACAGCCCCACACCACTGCACCACAGACTGGCAGTGTGCTGCATGTCATGCTTGGACTAAGGAGCTGACCTGAGAGATCCAGGCTGGTGAGGGCGCTGCAGTCCTCCAGGTATCCCAGGCCCTGGGTGGTGACCTCCTTGTGACCTGAAAGATTCAGCGAGCGCAGCGCCGTCATGCCTGATAGCGCATCTGCCCCCTCGTCTGTGATGTCCTCGTCCCTCCGGCTGCTGTGCGAGCAGAAGTCCAGATGCGTCAGCCCTGCATGCGCACATGACGTCACATGTTGGCAGTCGCCTCTCATCACAAGTGCCTCACATGCCCCTCATATCACACAGCAAACCAGACATGCACCAGCGCTGCACAGGCATGCCTCCTCAGTGCGGTTGAGCGGACCCCATACTTTGAATGGAGAAGGGTGGTCCGTAAAAGAAAACGCAGCAGCGCAAGAAAGCAGAGATGAGGCGGTTATCAGAAGTGCTGACAAGCACCCATCCCTGCTTTCTTGCAGTGCTCTGAAGATACATCGGCATGCCACCAGCACAGAATTTCAGGAGGAGGGAGTGGCTACCTGTGAGATGTGAGATGAATTCGAGTCCAGCATTGGTGACCCTGTATGCATCTGCTATGTGCAGGGTGTTTAGCTTGGTGAGCCCGCTCAGGCCACGCAGGACCCCATTAGTCACGCCCACCTGCGATTACACTCAAAGTCTCTGTTCCCTCCTGCACTTTTCTTCCTATAGTGCTGTGCAGCGTGGCAAGACTGATCTTCTGAGCTTACGACCTGTTAGCATTTTAAAGAATGCGTTTAATCACCTTTGTTAGCCGGAGGGAGTTCAGGTTTGTGAGTCCTGACAGCCCGGCCAGTCCTGGAAGGACGCAGTGTAGAGTCTCAGAGAGTGTCAGTTCCTGCAGCCATCATTCACATGTCAGGGCCATCACAACCCTGATTGCAAAGCGTAGAAATCCCTGCACAAACACTGCTAACATGTGTGACTTGACTAGTACAGCAACCTTCAAGCTGCAGACTGCGCGCAGGAGAGGCAATCTCTCGAGGGGCAACCTGCTCTGTCATACACCCACACGGCACCTATGATATCGCTGCAGACAGCCTTGCAGCACATCGCGGTACCTGCAGGAGGGGCATGGAAGCCAGGCAGTGCATGGGCGCCATCTTGACGGCTGCCGTGTTGTTGCAGACGACCAGCCTGGTCAGGCCGCGCATGCCGCCCAGAAACTCCTCCGTCTCGGTGGGGTACGCTCCCACCACGTTGATCATCTCCAGAGAGCGCAGGCCCTGCGCTAAACCAGCGCTCAGCGCCATGATTAATGCAGGCTGCGTACCATCTCCATCCCTCCTCATATGAGCGTGATCATGGCCTCTTGTAAGGAATGCTGTGATGTAGCACAGCGAGAACCTTGTAGCAAGTCTGGGCTGGAAGCAGAGTTGATGATCACAGCAGCAAAGGATCAGCAAGTAGAGGTGGCACCGAGGTGCTCAACAACTCAACAGCTCAGGATGGTAACTCTGCGCTGATCCTTGCGCCTCGTTCGCCAACTACACTCAATGCCCAGGACTGCAACTCTCCCGGTACACCCGTACAGGTGCATGTCACAAGATCTGATGCGCACCCTCACAGGACAAGAGAGCTTGCCTGGAGCGAGGTGAGCTTCTGGATGCTGTTCCTGGCCTCAAGGGTGACGTTGTCCAGGCTGAGATGCTGGAGGCGGGAGATGGTCGCCAGCTGGACCAGATGCTTCGCCTTCAGCGTGAAGTTGAGCAGGTGAAGAGTATTGACCTGCGTCAGTTTCCAGATAGTGATCAGCACACCAGGCTATTTCCTGATCATGCCACTGTGGCACAGACGTCCTGCTGTGCTGCTATTCATTGTCTGCAAGAGGGCATGCTAGTGACAGCACCATGAGCATAAGTAGTGGCCAGACTGACAGAAGGAGTGGAACATTGTTATGGATGTGCCATACTGCAGCCTGGTGCAATGCTTTGCAGGATTCTAGGGCACAAGATGCAGCTTACAAGGCCAGGTGGCTTGCAGAGCTGACGACACGGGAATGCTGCTCGCATCAGCAGCACAGGTTCTCACCCGTGGGAAGTAGTCCCGGATGTCTGGGAAGGGCGTGATCTTGGGCGCGGGGTGCATGCTCTGCAGCCCGCAGCGCACCGCCAGGTGCCAGGACAGGCACGCCCTGTGCATGCTTTTGGCATCCCGCGGCCCCAGATGCTTCACAATCGCAACGAGCAGGTCATGTGGCAGGTGCTCCCAGCCATCCTGCAATGCACAGCAGTGCCATGAGCCCTTTCTGGGCAAGCACGGGCCATGACAGGGACAGCAGAGTGTGCTCTGTCCCATTGATGACTAGTAGCCCCGTATGGAAAGTGCAGAGAGCCATAATGTGTGAACCTGGGTGGCATGATCCACTGGACAAACATTGTGCCCGCAGATGTGTCAGTGCTGCAGCACTCAAACATGCCCTGCGCACATATCACCGATGCCTACAGATGAGATGCCGTACGTCAAAAGGAGGCATCGCGGCCAATATGCGGGTAAGATGACGGTGGTCAAGGCCAGCAAACCCTTATGGCGTTGACTTCACAAGAAATTGCTGGGGAGCGGCTGTGTGGTGTGCGACATGCGCTGTTCAATTGGGGGGACCTAATAGGCTATAGCAGAATAGCCGGGTAGCCGGAAGAAGACTCACCTCGTCATCACTCTTATGTCTGCGGAGCCCTGGAAACCCATAGCAGGCCAGGATATTGGCGCTGCGGGACTCCTTGACAGGTATCTCCTTGAATTCTACTGGCTTCCCGCATATGCTCTGCAAGTCTTTGAAGGATAGGCTCGCGGGCTGAAGGGTTGGCGGTGTGATCGCGCCATCCGGCAGCTTCGTCTGATCTCGATGCGCCTGACTGGCTGAGACAGCCATGATGTTAGTCATCAGCTATTCTGCACTCAAAGAGAGACGCGGGGATGCATTTCTGCACGCCGGCTGCCAAAAGGGCTTGGGATCGTTTGACCTAGTTGAGGTACAGGCATGCTCCTGCGCCCCATCCGGCGCCCTTGTTCGAGAGGGTGCATAAGACCGATATGAACCCATATGTGCATGCTGAAGACATTTCAGACATGTCTCGTCTGCCTTTCTCAGGTGCGAAGTGCGCTGGCGAGCGATGCGTCATATCAGCGGTGATGTGATCTTTGGGCCGTTGCCTGTTCTGGCCTGCGATGCTCTTCAAAGACTAGGCAGACAGCTTTGAGGGGTCTCGCTTTCGACAAAAGGCCCTGGCTCTCTAGTCTGAGGGGCTTCCAAAAAGCCGCCTCAAACTATAAAGCCATGCACTTGGCACCCTTGTGGGCATAGAGACAGAAGTCAAGGTTAGGAACGGGACCATCACGATTGAGTACTGTTGGCTCTGCTATACTGCAATGCAGCTTCTTGTGGGAATGTTGATATCCGGATGCCTGTGCGCCGTCTCTACAGCACAATCGGTACGGTATGCTATAAAACTTTTCAGATGCTGCTGCAAGCACTCACCTGACTTGTGCAGCCCACCATTTTCTGCTCCATGCAGCTTCCCGGCATATTTGGACCGGCCACAGGCGTCTGTGGATCAGAGCTTCTCCCGTACGGAAGCTCTGGCAGCGCCGCGACACTGCAGACTTTCGTGGCACCAGCAAACGCATGCAGCCCTGCAACCTCGGATGGTTATGCCTATGCACTCAGCCAGAATGGAGTGCCTGCCTACCTCCTGCCAGACCCAGGTAAACTCCATCTTTGGCCAAAACTGGCCTCCTCTCACGACAGTACTTATTTATTTGGTCTTGTTACCAGTTGCTACATCTGCCTCACCCTACACGACCCCTTCATGTGCCATGAAACAGGATATCTCATGCAGCCAAAACGTAGCTTCCCCCCGCGTGGCTCACACGCTGCTGTGCATGCAGCCCTGCGGGTGATCGGCACCAACATCAGCCCCTCCTTCGGCTACTCCGACACGCCAGCCTTTGACCTCACCTCTGCGCAGCCCCTGAGCGCCTCTGCGCCCGTCCCAGTCCCCGCCGGCGTCTATGACCTCACCCTGAACTACACCAGCAACGGCAACAGCCAGTGCCAGAGCGCCAGCAACACCCTCCCATCAGCTTTTGTCGTCCAGGTATCATGCTGGACAGCCACCTGTCCCCTGATGCTTCAAGATCCAGTGCTTGTCACACTCCACTACACCTCCCAGAAAGCAGGCCGGCTTAAGCCTTAGTATGCCAGGGCATGTGCCCAGTATTCGGGCAACCAGAGAGCACCTACGCGATCGCGTTTTTCTGTCATGAGTAACGGTCAGATGGCCAACGATGATACCATCATCTATCATGGGCAGAAAGGGCAGATGTCTAGTGCAGACTATATGTGTAACGTGAGAATTCTGTGGAGTATGAGTCATCAGAGGTAGCATATATTGCTGCAGGCTCCGACAGCCACCACAGTCATTGGCCCTAGCACAAGCGTTGCTGGAGCCGGCTGCTTCAGCCTGACGGCCATTGTCACGTACCCTGCCACTGCAGTCCAGCTGCCGTTTTCTGACCCAGCTGCAGCCGCGCTCGGAAGCGTCAATCTTGCAGTCAGCGGGCCGCAGACATTTGCTGTGAATAGCAGCGCAATGACGGTGCGCCTGCCTCTGTTGCTAGGGGACTTCACGTGATAGCTCACGTAGTGCTTCACCCCTTTCCAGTGTAAACCCTAGCATGATTTCCCTCTTCGTCAATGACGGATCATTGTCATGATAGTCGGAAGGCTGCGCCTACAGCAGCGGAGTTGCCATAGTAGCGGCTTTCAGCATATGAGCTGACTTGTACTCATGCGGGGGCACTCAAAATTGAGCACCGTGCTGTGAGCAATGCATGACATAACACATATGTCACTGAAGCTGTCTTCACTCAGTAGACGATTTGTTGCTGCAGGTGAGCCAAGGGTCGGGTTTTGCAAGCTTCCAGATGTTGCCGCCTTAGCCTTTGGCTGCTGGACAATACTCTGTCGCCGCCACATACACACCCTCTAAGCAGTATCTTGTCGGGTCCACCTCAGCGCCATTCAACTTTACGGTGACTGCACCGGTACAAATCTTACATCCTACACCTTCCCGCAGTAGCCCTGCATACCTCTGGGAACATGAGGGCTGTGGGTCAAAGCTCAACCAAAACCTTACAACCATGATGAGTTGCAGGCGCAAATGGATGCTTGTACAGCTGCTACAAATTTCTCCAGGTGCAAAGCCTGAGCTAGAAAGACAGGCAGCTGTGCTAACTTCTGTGTCCCTGTGCAGATGACAAGTCCACCACCAACAAGTAAGTCTCAGGCCCATTGTCTCACATATCATCCCTTAACCAGACCAGCCTGGTTATCACGCTCAGAGATGATGCCCTGTGGACATGGCATTAAGCTCACCAGCCGTAAACCTGCTATCTGATCTTTGAAGGCTGGCCTCTGCTCCAAACAGGGCTCTCCCAAGCTCGATTCACCAGAATGATCTCATCCCCATACCTATCAAGCTCCTGTGGGATATTGTAGGCACCACAGCTCCGCCAACCACGTCAGCCCCAACTACACCCGTTAGCCGCACAACGTCTGCCGCCCCCTCGACCAGTACCGGAGCACCGCCTACAAGTACGATACCATGAGACTCACATCAATTGCTGCATGCCAGTTGCAGGGCTCGTTTGTTGTTGCCTCTGCAGCAGACATGCAACGGCCAAAGCAAATGTAACAGCTGTCTACTACATGAGACACGTACCCTCACATCATGGCCTGACAAGCTGCAAGCTTGTGCCATCTGTGGTCCTCTTGCAAGGCCATTCACAATTTACAATCATGTGCACTTACAAGTGTGATGCCTTGTGCAGGCAGCGTTGCGCCCAAGAGCACAGCTGCTCCAACCACGTGTCCTGCGTGCACCTGTCCAGTCACCTCCTGTACCCCGCAAGCAACCACTAAAGCTCCGGCCACTACTTCCAAGGCACCAGTCACCACCAAAGCACCTGTGACCTCGACACCAACCCCAACCACCACAAAGGTGACTGCCTCACGCTGCCGCCATATATGGCCAGTTCGGCATTTGTGATCTTGGATGCCACTTGTTGGATGGTATATCTGATAAGTGGGGAACTTGATGGCAGGGTAAGATGGCGCCTGCTTTGTACATCATTGCCAAGCTAAATGCGTGACGGGATACGGTCAAGTGCTTCTTGGTCTCTGAGTCTTACTTGCGCTCATTCTTTTGCAGGCTGATCATGGACGCTAGAGGTTGCCACAGCTCTTCTCTGGAAATGTTCCTAGCCTCATTGCATCAGGTCTGTTCAATAAAGATGCCCATTGGCATCTGTCCTGGCATGTCCTTGTGAGCCTGCACCGTTCGTACTTTTGATTCTTTTCGGGCCAGAATCCTCATCATGCACCGACTCCAAGTCCGGAGCACATCCTTGTGGGCCAGTATGTCGCCGCACAGGTGTAACAGTCAAGCCTACTTTAGTCTCTGCCGTTTCAAGCCGTGCGAGAGGCTTACATATGTGATGTTTATGGATTGCACCCCGCTCCATGCCTTTGGATTGCACGTTTGTGCTACTGTGACCTACCATGTTCCTTTGCTTTTAATACATGTGATGCACTGTGGGTCAAGACGCACCATCCAATTGATTGCTTCGGCCATACATTAGACTCGCCTTAGCATGCAACATTGTCTGTTCAACATTGAATCCAGCCCCATTTAGGTCAAGGATTGGCAGTGCCATGTGGCCGGGGCGGAATAGTCTTAGTAGTGTGCGGCGCAGCGGCATCCTTCTGGGTTGGTCGTATAGTAGTAGTGTGCTATGGTACAACCGCAACCATAAAGCTTCCAAGAGACCCCCATTGAGAGCATGATCAGTACTGTGCTCTTGGCATCCAAGTTCAATCATGATGCCTAGCTAGACTAATCAACGTTGTATGACCCAGGTCTCCCCTCAAGGCCTCATTCAAGGAGTGCCATCGCAATAGTAGGGTGGAAAACTGCAGGTATATACTGTATATCGTGTCTTGGGAGTAGATGACATTGTGCTAAAGAAGCTGTCTTCGAGATAAGAGCACAAGTTTCTTTTTATATGAGAGCAATGGAGCGGTGTTTTGATTTGGCACGCCGCTTGCAAATATGTAGCAAGGGTGACTGCTTGAATATATCCCTCGATTTTGACCAGTAAGAGGGAAGGATTTAGTTGTGGTATCGAGCATCCTCAAGATCATCCTCAAGTATTGAAGGATATACTATGTTATATCGGACCACATCCTCACATCTCATTTACAGCCATGATAGATTGTGACGCTCTTATACTTGTAGCACCTTGGCCTTGGTTCCACAACATCATGTGGGCACCTGCAAACGATTAGCTTAATCATGAGTAGCTTGTAATTGCAATGTTATGTGAGTTGATCCCTCACAGCCTCAAAATCTAGTGCCATGGCACTGCATGTGTCTCATGGTTAGTGCATTAACTTTATATTCCCTTAAGGGGTCTCCACATATACATCATGGGCTTCGCTTCCTTAGCGAAATAGTGCTGTCTGGCACGGTAAGATCTGTGAACCGCATGTCATATGGCAGAGCAGCATGCTGAGGTATCTGCCGATGCATCATTGCAAGAGCACACAAGCAAGAAGTCTCAGATTACTCCAATGCTTGAATCCAGCCTTGCAAGGTATTGTGTAAAGACTACAAACTGCGCGATCTGTTGCTTCCATGCGTGTAGGGCTGCTGTATGCATTTCAGCAAGCTATGCTCGTGGTGGGACAGTTGGACGAATACATAAGAAATTCAAAATTGATATACTCACTAAACAAAGATGGCTCTTTGTCCTCGCCATGAGGTGCTGCACGGAGCCGCCCCGGTGATGCAGCGTAGTATCATTGTGCTGCTCTCTGTGTTTGTTGTAGACCGCATAGCACCAAGGCCACAAACGGCAACCGTAAGGTAGTCAGGCCATCAAGGCACACACCAACTTTGAACAAGGCCTTTCGTGAAGGTCTCTCTCATGACTTAGGGACAGAAGGGCAACAAGGCGCCATGCATTGGCGCTAGGACTGGCGTTGTCGGCCCATAGAGACTCAGGCAGAATGCTGTACACGGCGCCCAATAGATGCACGCAAATCTTCATCGCCTCCTCAAACATCGCTTTGAACATGGAAAGGGAATGCGTGCACACACCGCGCAAAGTGGCAAAATGCCCAAGCATGAGCTGCACGTCGGACCGCGCATGGAATGGTGGCTGCCCAGAAGCTTTATAGGAAACCAAGGGACCTCCCGGCAAGCCAGCGTGGCTGCTGTAGCAGACCCCTATCCACAGCAAAAGTTGAAGCCCATGGCGCAGCACACTTGGAGGGGGCTCGGGGGAGGCGTCTTGGGCGGCTTTGTGGTTGTGGGCCTCGGAGTTGTCGTCGGTGGACGCTTCGTCGTCGTGGCCGGAGCCCGCCTTGTTGTCTTTGGAGCGCGTGTGGATGTAGCCGGCGCCTTTGTGGATGTGGCCGGCGCCTTCGTGGTTGTGGCCGGGGCCTTTGTGGTGGTAGGTTTGGCGGTGGTTGTAGGCTTGGCGGAGGTTGTTGGTGCTGCGGTTGTGGTTGGAGTTGCAGTTGTGGTTGGAGTTGCGGTTGTGGTTGGAGTTGCGGTTGTGGTTGGAGTAGCAGTCGCTGCGCAGAGACATGCGCTCAGCATGACCCGGCGCTCGGCTCATGCCCGTAGCAGTGCGATGCCAGAGCGCTGGCGTATACGCTCTTAACGTCACATGTGAATGGGCGGCAAATGCACACTGTCCATGATAAGATCTATGTCTGAGTCCCATTGTGAGCCGATACAGAGCAAGGACGAGCGGGAGGACTTACTTGTTGGTGGCGGGGTTGTAAGCGCCGGGGTGACCATGAAGGAGAAGGCGCTGGAGGTGGATGTTATCAAGAAGTTGGCCGAAGGGGTGTATGTGGCAGATACTATGTACGCGCCAGTCGCCAGCGGCTGCTGTGGCGTGAAGCTGTATGTGACAAACCCCGGCCCTGTGTTGGTCACCTGCCATGCCAGCTCAGCTTTCTCAGCTCAGAGGAACAGACCTTCATGTTGCGCCCTCATAAATATATGGAAATATGTGATGTGCATGGTTGTCATTGCATGTGAACTCACGCCGTACAAGAGTTATCATGCTGGGTGCCATAGAGTGAATGCACCTCTGCCCAAGTTCGCTGGGCATGCATGCACATGTTGCCACTGAGCTGCATCGAGTTGTGATGCAACTGGGCGTCTCCGTGCGGTGTTGCATTACAGATAATGTCAAGCACCGCTGACTATAGAGTGGGCAAAGCCTGTCATGGTGTTGACTTACCATAGCGGTGCCTTTCAAGACCTGTGGCGAACTTGAGTCAGTCGCAACTTGGACAATGCCTTGGCTTACGGCAGCTGGGTTTGAGAAGGGCAGCTGCACGGCAGCCGTGGAGTACGTCACATTGATCAGCAATGTGTAGGCAGAAGCGCTGGGCGTCGTAGCAGCGCCTGTCACAAAGGTGGCCGTCGGTGCCTGCAAGGAAACAAAGCCTGAAACGCAAGATGAGATGCGTGATGCTTCTCCAATGCCCAACCGCTCGCTCCTGCAATTGGCATGATCCTTTGCAAGCACCATCCTACGAGAAAGTTTGAAAGGGGAAAGGCCGTGAGCTCATTGACCGATGTTGCTGAAGCTGCTGCTGCTACGAACGGAGCTCATGAGTTCTGTGTGTTTCAGCTGATGATGACTGGAAGATGGTGCTTCTGCGAAGGAGAGCATCCTTGTCACATTCAGGTGGATGAGGCCCTCACCTGGATCAGGAAAGCGGCCACTTCGGTGCTGCTGCCGTTGAGGCACTGCGTGTTGGCGCTGCTCGGCTTGTACACGATGCCGGCGTCATAGGTGCCTGCGGGAATGGGTGTGGGCGGCGCTCCAGCCAGCGGGGTCGCCGTCGCTAGATTTAGCGCGGGCGTGTCAAAGTAGCCGAGCGCCGGGCTGATGTTTGTGCCAATGCGGCGCAGAGCTGCAGATGCACCCAATGCAGTGTCAGGTTTCTTACAGCAGTCAAAATTCGCACAACCTCTCCCTTCGACCTTGCTGTTGCAACACAGGTCCTGCCTTGCAAGCGCCACATGCCTTTGGCGACACAGCTCTGTGGTTATTCAGGAGCCTTCAAGACCACTTCCACTCTTGTAAATTGATCTGGCAGGCTTGCACACGTCATCCATCTCCCAAATGACCACGTCATTTGGGGAGAAACACCCTGACATGAGATGGGGAGAATGGGTACCTGGAGCAAGAGTGTACGAGGGAAGACCGGAGGGCCCCAGCGTGTAAGTGTATGTATCGCTGGATGTGGGAGTGCAGATGATGTTGACGGCGGTTGGTGGCAACGGCGTCGGGGCAACAAAGGCCTGCAACTGGGAGCCAGTGCCTGAACTCCCATAGGCTATGGTTATGGGCCCACAGCTGCCGGTTCCTGGGCCAAATATTCCTGGCACCTGCATGAGTAGACGTCGATCTGCGGAAAGGGCCATAAGACCTGACTGCCCTGCAGCATCACAGCAATGAGCGCAGAAGTGGTCTGAGCAACTTGTGTCGGATCTTACCAGCGCTGCATCAGAAATATTAATCACAAATGCTAACAAGAATGATACTACTACTAGCATCTTGCTGTGCACGACGAGCGCTCCAAGTCGCTGAAGAGACCAACTTCACACCCCGATGCTTTGAAAACAAGTGTGCATCATCCGCGTCCTACAGCAAGTTGCAGTAGCTTGAGCATCAACAAAGAGCTTTCTCTCATTTGTTGAAGGCAAAAGGGGCCTGTCACGAATAAGAGTGCCGCAGAATGAGGCGGTGCAAATCTGGCTGTCCATCCTCAGTTTGGAATATCGCATGTGACTGTCGGCGTTGGCATCAACATCGTGGCCATGCTCCAGCAATCTGCAAGTTCTTCTCATCAGGAGTGTAGACGTAGAAAGAAGCCGCAGTAAGCCTTGTACTGAGGCACACACGACGAACGAGGCATCTCTCATCATACGACCAGTCTTCCAGTTACAAAAGAGCAGAATGGCAGCTGCACATCAATTGCATCAGCGCTGCTTGCAGCACACACAGCAGCCTTTCAGGGCGCATAAGCCGTCCAGCGGAAGATCGACAGGTCTCAGGCGGGTGGTGTGTGCCTCGCATGGCAGGTGAGCTGGCGCTGATGTTCAGGAGAACTTATACGGTACACCGACACTCGTGAGCTTCTTCAGCAAGTAACACAAAGTTCTGTTGCGCAGCCCTTCCACGGCAGTACAGCAGCAGAGAAGGGGGTTCCTTGCAGCACTGGCCCTTGCTACAGCAGGTCTACCAAATGTAGCAAACGCAGGTATATATTTTTTCAACTTGGCTTCTCAAGCAGTGATCCTTCACAAGAAATTCCTCAAAGACACATGCAGCCGAGAGATTTGGCAACTTTTCCTATCGCAGGTTTTGGCTGGGATGGCACATCAAGTGCGCAAGGCTCCTGTGCACTGGGGGATGAGGGAGACGAATGCAGGCGGCAAACGTTATTGTGAGTCTCTGACTGCCAGATAGTCTTCACTGGTGATTCGATAGGGCAGTTCTGGTATAGTGAAGAGGCCAGGCCTATATTGCCATGGTCAAGCCTTTGCTCTATGGCCAAGCTTAAGAAATCATAAGGTGTGTCAGGCTCAGGGACTGATGGCCATCATTGCTGCAGGAAGTCGCAGAGCAAGGGCCAGGCCAGCTACGCAGATGTCTCCAAGACAGACCGACCTTGTGAGTCACACCCCTGCCCAGTCCAAGTGCTCGTTGTGGCATACAGTCAGTGCAGAGGCTGGGCAGACGTGAGCCAGTACCACATGCAGCATGCTGGCATCTGGTCAGCTCATGTTAGCTTGGTCTCCACTTGACTGTATGCCAACAATGTGGTCTTCTCATCATATCTGCACACATATATGCGTCACGCACTTGCAGCTGCCTCAGGATTGAAGCTACATGTAAATTAGCACATTGATCTTGCGTGTGTGCTGGGTGCAGTGCAGAACACAGTGGGCATCCCAGTGGCGCAGATGGATGACGCGTACTCCAAGGAGACGCTGGCGCTGGCTCAGGTAGTTGACAAGTACGCCAGCATGGACCTCTATGATGCAGAGCGGCCCAAGCTTGTCGGGGTGCGTGCTCGTCTGTAGAGTCTCCGTGTGATTGCTGTGTCCCGATGGCAGCCCACGACAGGGTATGAGAGCAAAGTAGCCAAAGCTAACCCTGCTTGAGTTGAGAGTAGCGGATTCTCTTGAGGCCGAAGGGGAAAGCCGTTGAAGGGGAGCTGTGCTGTGAGAGTTGCACTCAATGCACGGATAAATCTTCAGACAGGCCAACATTGCCGGCAGTGGTACTGCGGCGTGCCGGTCAATCACATTGTGCTGACCACACCATGTAAGAAGCTGTTGATGCATGCAGGAGCTGAGGAAAGAGACCGGGCAGTGGGTGGCCAAGTACGCACGAGGAGGCTCGGCACGTAAGCTGAGCGCCAGGCGCTTCTACATAGCAGTGGACGCCCTGCAGGGGCACCTGGCCAGCAATGGGCAGGCGCCCTTCCCCAGGCAGAAAATTTCTGTTCTGCAGTCGAATGTGCAGCAAGCCAGGGACCTCATTGCCCAGGGCAAGTGAGATTGTGTCCTTGAGATCGAGCGTCGTAAGCAGCAGTCCAAACTTGAGAAGAAATCTACTCTGATGCAAATTGAGCTGGGCATTGTGCGTCGTCTGAGCAGCTCTAGCCTATAGGCCATAGTATCAGATATTACACATAGATCAAGCTGACATAGTGGTACTGCTATCATGTGATCACACCCGCAATATGTTGTGGGGCCAGCAGGACAGGTCATTTCAGCTTCTTTGGGGACTGTGGCAGCATTAATAAATCAGAAATTATAAATGATTATTGTCATAAAAAGCTGTCAAGACTAAGCTGCACAGCTGTCTAGTCAAGCTCACGATGTCTGCATATTTATAGAGATATATTGGGCTCAGGCGCCCACAATGCTCTTCACGGCCCTGTTCACATCGTCATACTGGAACTTGAAGCCCTGCTCCAGGGTGCGCTTGGGCAGCACACGCTGCCCCTCCAGCACAATGGACGCCCCCTCACCAAGCAGAGCCTGCCACACAGGCATGCCATCTCAGTCATCTTTCTTGGGGATGTTTCAGCCCTGCTCTCAGCGGCCGCAAGGCCTGAAAGGTCTGAAATTATCTGAATACCCCACAAAGATCTGACAGGGCCTTTGGCCACTGGGCATGCAGCCAGCCAGCAAAGAGCCAAAGCCGAAAGCTCCCTGATACTCCTGAGCTAGTTAATGTCACGAATCAGCTATGTCAATAGCTGGAGAGCTGTCATATCCCGCTGACTTGGCTGATTCAAGCTCTTACAAGGCTCCTCAGCATGCTATCGGTAGATGTTTGCAATGGCCTGATTCACATGGCTGTACTGAAAGCGGAAACCCGCGTCCTGGGTCCTTGAGGGCACCACCCTCTGCCCCTCTAGCACTACTGACGCACCCCCTCCCAACAACGCCTGTACCCACACAGGCTCTTGCTATAATGATCTATCCCGGCCATTATGGTGCTACCATACAGCGCCGTAGCGCATCATGCCTACTGCAATCAAGGAGTCCTGAATCGAAGGTTAACATGGCGCTAGATTCTGCTGTGCTAGCAGAGGATATCCCCAATGGTCAGGGTGTGCATTGCCTGCATCATGGTCATGCACATCTACTATCATCAATATGCAAACAAGGCAGATCAAGCATGGTCATTCACCGGCAGACATGTGCGGGCACCTCTACCTGCAGGGCAAAGTCGGGCACAGGCAGCCACGAGGGACGCCCCAGGACGGATCCGAGCGAGGAGCAGAGTTCTGACATGCGGACAGGGTTGGGCGCCGTCGCATTGTAGACCCCTGAGAAGGAGTCGCTCTGCATTGCCTCTATATATAGATTCACCAGATCATCCCTGCAAGGTGGCAACGCACTCCAAATCACACTCTCTGGCACAGACAGACCGCATTGTCCCTGGAGAGGTTGTCACCTGTACACAAATGTCCAAAAGGGCTTTGCTGTGCAATTTGAATCAGTATGAGAATTAGCAAAAGAGTGCAATGAATGTCCACCTGTGTATCCATGAGCACCATTGGCGGCCGCTGCCCAGTGGTCCGCCCGCAAAGATGTTGAACACCGGCATCATCTTGCCCAGTGCCCCGCCCTCCTTTGCCAGCACAATGCCTGCAAGCACAGGCCACAGTCAACAACAGCTCTGATAGCGTGCATCTCAGAAAAACCTCCTGATTCCTGCAGTGTAAGGCATGCCTGTAAAATCGCTGCTATCTATTCTACAGTAGCCACTGCAGGCTTCCATTGTCTTGCAAAGCCCTGCCAGGCTTTGTGCTCTTTGATGTGTCCAAGAGCATGCGTGATCTGCAACAGCTTTTCCTGCAGCCACACAAACACAGCTTGAGGCAAGAGGGACACTTGGGCAGATGTATTGTGTACCTGTGCGCAGGACTACATTGCGCTTAGCCGTGGATTTCTCAGCCTCAGCCTCCCAGTCCCGGCACACCTCCGCCAGATAGTCCCGGCCGCTGCTGCTGGCCTCGCTGAATGTCTGGGACTCGCTCGCTCCATAGTAGCCTGCACACAGACCAATGCATCTGTATAGATCTCGAAAACATGTTCAGCTAGACTCTGAAAGCCTGCCTGCATCACATGTCATGGAGCAACTATAGCCGTAATGCTGCTGCATCATGGAAGCAAAGGACATGTGAACAGGGCCTTACCCACTGCAGATGTGCTGATGAGGACCCTAGGCCGCTGATCCTCTGGAGCACTGTTGATAGCATCCTGCATAACGAGAAACTGCTCAGCTGCTGAGCTATGAGGAGCGCTTCCCTTCAAGCCGGAGTGCAATAGCATCCTTCGCACCCATCAGTGTGCTCATTCATAGGCCACACTGCTCTGCAAATGTGCAGCTGCGGCGTCTTGGGACAATGCAGCATACTCCAGGGAGTTTGAATGCGCACCACCACTTGCCGGGTGACAGCAATGCGCGACTGTTTGATCTCCGCCTTCACAGCCTGGGTCCACCTAGTGCTGATAGGCTCCCCTGCACATCAACCCATGCGTGAGCCCATGCAGCCAAGAAAACTTTTCCCTGGCACCCTTCTGGATATGCCAGGACTACTTTCTTGATGAGTCACAGGTGATGTGCCGGGTGCAGTGCTGGACGAGGTGCCAGATAATATGCCCCCGGGGTCACTTGCCATGATAGAGAATTGCATGATGCACATCACTTGGCAAGCCGGGATTTAGCGCACCAGCGAGGTTGATGACTACTGTGGAGCCTTTCACAGCATCATTCCACCGACTGGGCCCAAAGACCTCCACTCTGGGGTATGGGAGCTTTCCAGAGGCTGCATTGGGATTCCTGGTGAGCACTCTTACGCTGTGGCCCTGAGATGTCAGTTTGCTGACCAACCTAGTGCCTACCAGGCCAGTTGCTCCTGCAAGGAGACAATCCATCAACTCAAAATAACAGCTGGCCACGACCAAAGTCAAGGCGTGCTTCATCATAAGCAGTAGGCACTATGGCATGTAAATGAGGGCTCAGTGAGTCGAAGCGGACACGAGATGGCAGAAATATATGTATTGTATAGTCAAACATAACTCATCACCTGTTACTGCCACTGTTTCTTTCTCTGCTGCAGCCTGACACCTCAACGATCCGCGATCTGGCCTTCCGGAATGTACAGCAGAGGTGTGCAATCTAGCTCCTGCCAGGAAGCGGCCGGAGCGACCTTGCAGCTGTTTGGGGATTGTATTGCTCTTAAAGCACGCATGGTGTGGGATCTGGATGGAAGAAGTGACAAGTGCTGTGGCATGACGGTGTTGGGCTGCGCCGCCTACCACAGGCGTGTTAACAAAAAACACGCTCATAGTGTCTAAAAATAGGGATATTCCTGTATTGTGAACAGAGATTGCTCTTAAAATCGCAAATAAAGGAGTCACGGATTGAGGGGACCAAGATAGAGTAGGCATCAGCTTCTTACTATACAGAAGCTGAGATCCTGGAGAACAGGGTTTTGGATGGAAGGGACAATTGCAGGCGCGTAGGAATGTGGCATTCCTTTCTGTTGCCATCCTGCTCCTCACAGAAAGGGTGCTGCATGTCAAATTGTAGCTGCCTTACCCAACCTATAGAGATGTCAGTCAACGTGCCATCTAATGAGCAGCCAGCACACTGAGCAGAGAGTCAATTAGGCAACCATCATTGTCATCAGTAGGGGCACCTCACAGTTTGCACCCAAGTGCAGTAGTATATCTCACAGGTACAACTGAATTGCCACCACTTCCCCTTAGCAATTACAGGCCCAAGAACCCTTTCAGCAGCAAGAGGTGCTGCTAGACAACAGGAACAACCCATCCAAAGGGGTCCTCAGTCTTCAGCTGCTGCAGGGCAGTCAGCGTCTCATAGATCTGCAGAGCAACCTTTGTGGGCTGACCCTCCTCTCCAAACTGCTTCTTCTCCCCCTGCAATGTCAAATTTCAATGTTCAGATCACCAGCATGCTCTACCTGCTGCAGAGACTGACCCAGAAGTAGCACTACCAGAATTGCAAGTTGCGCACCAATGAACTGCAAGAGCTGCCTTCACCTTACATGCAAGGCTGCCTGCCACACACATCACCACATGACTGCCAGCAATGAACATCTCATGCCAGCAGTGAACATCTCCAACTCACAGCGCCAGGCACCATGCAAAGCCCTGAAGAACATATTCGCGACAAGAGGCGCTCGCACCTGGTATGTGAGGCTGCCCACAGCAGAGACGACCACAGCAGTGCCGGTGGTGAAGATCTCGTCAGCGGCCATGGCCTCCGTGATGCTGACAGGCGTCTCCTGCACCTCGTAGCCCAGCTGGGTCGCCAGCTGGATCACGCTCTTTCTGGTCACTCCGGGCAGTATGGTACCCTGCACAGCCCACCTTTGTCACTCATCTGCTCCTGCAGGGCTTGCAATTCTAAGCTTGGTGCACTGCTAGGCCATGCCTGGCCTGCTGGTCCAAACACCTCAGATTGGCATGCATGCGGCTTGGTGCTTGGAAGGCATTTGCCAATAGGGAACTGCCTTGACCCTTATTCATAGCCTGAGGTGATCCAAGAGGTGTAGAAGGTGATGCTGGTGGCCATTAGCAGCGTGTACAGATGACTGTGATCTACACATTCAGCACCTCTTCTACCCGTTTGCGGACCTCAACAAGCTGGAACTCAAGGCCATGCCAATTCCACCATTGACCCGCAGGCGATATACTCTTGTCATGACATCTCTGTCTACGACCCAGCAATGTTCCCCATCAAGATGTCAAGCAGACTTGCGAGGAAGGTGTGCACACCTGCAAAGGCGGCGTTTTGATTGTCCTCCCCTTGACTATGAAGATGTTGCAGGAGGAAACTTCTTCCACCAGGCTATCTGTCTTGGCATCCAGGTAGAGCACGTCAGCATAGCCGGACTGCTTGGCAGCCAATTGGGTGACCAACCCCTGCGTATCAGCACTCGACTTTGATCTACTGTCTCTTTAAAGATGACACCTCAATCTCACGACAGATGTCCTGTAGTAGCTGAGTGCTGGACAACTGGGCTCCCGCTTGGTGGTGTAGCTCACACACAAGATAACAGCAGCATCTAGTGAATGTCGGCTGTACATTCCTGGTCTTGATCATTCCAAAAGGCAAGAGGTGAGAACCTTCCCAAAGCCTACACTCACTTGGGCAGGGGTAAAGGGCAAGGCAGTTGAAATTTTGGAGACACATGCCGGGACACTCATCTAGCTAGCCAGGTTCAAGAGGTAGCTTCAAAGAAAAAGAGAAATGCTCACAGGAGAGTAGTTGCCAGCCGCCTTGGTGCCGCCCATGCCGCGGGGAGCTGCTCTGTGAAAGCGCTCCTCAACAATCAGATTGATGGGCGTAAGCTGCCCGCCCTGCAAGACAACAAAACACCCTTATAGACTCCTCCATGGCAAAATTGAAGGGCGTCAGTTGACCTCTGGCAAGACAGCAAGAACACTTCAAGATGCCGGGGCATAGCTTGGAAACATGCTCCTGCCAAGCAGAGATGCCAGAAGTTGTCCTGTTGGCAGAGACATCTCTGAGGGCACTCAACACCCCAGAATGCTGCTGCCGATTGAAATGTTGAGGGGTGCTGGCATCCCCCGAGGGAAAGTCTCTGCCAACAGACAAGATGATGCGTAGTCTGAATGCACCGCCTCTGGGTTGTCAACGACTCACCTTGAAATATGCACCCACAGCTGCGGCATACACGACCAGGGTGTATGAGGGGGCAGGACCTAAGCCCAGAATGGGCCCGGTGCCCAGAAGCAGGGGGCGGATGTACAGGGAGCCCTTCCCCTGGGGTGGAACATAATGGCTGTTGGCGCGCACAGTTGAGACAACTGCCTCTAAGAACACCTCGGGGGGCGGAGGGGGCATGCTAAGTCTCTCAGCACCTGCAGTCGCACAAAGTGCTTGCTCGCCGGCTTACACATGGACAAACGGGCTGATGAGGTGAGCGAAAGATTTGCTGCAGTCATGCGCACACACAGCGCACCACTGCCTGAACAGGGCTGCAACGTACCCAGAGACCAGGTGCCAACTGTTTTCTTATATGCTGAGCATGCTAGGAAGTAGTCTTGCATTGGTGCTCGACTATTCTCATGCATGCAGGGGTGTGAGTTTCTGACCTGCCATCATGCGGGCGGCGTTCTCATCCGGCCGGAAGAGCACAATCTGGCCGCCGGCGGTGCGCTGCGCCTTCATGCCCTCAAAGACGGACTGCCCATAGTTCAGGACCTGCGCGCTGGGGTGAAGCTGGAGGGGCCCGTAGGGCTGAAGCTGCCCTGACCAGCCCTGCTCGGGCGTGAAGGTTGCCTGGTACATTGTCTGCGTGGGGCAGAAGTAGTTAGCACATGCTGCACACTAGTGGGAGCTGTGCCGAAGTCAGTGGTAAGTCTGCAGAAGAAATGCAATACTATGCATGCATGGCATTCGCTATAGTGCTGGATGTAACACCAGTCAATGACAAGGGATTGAGGCGCTGTCTTACTGGTGCCATGTTGTCTATGCCAAAGCCGAGCGAGTCCCAGTCTATGTCGGCTGTAGCCTGGTGGCCGTTGCTGTGGGCTGCGGTACTGCTGCTGCCATTGCTGCTTTGACTGCTGGCTTCGTCATCCGAGACGCTGCAGAGCCAGCATGTGCTGTTCTGAGGTTGTTCCAATGGGCAGTACGGCCCAAATTATGATATGCAACAGGCAGGCAAGCACCTTGATGGTAGATGAGATGAGACGGTAAGAAGAGAAGATACCTGGCAGGCTCCTTGGTGAGGGTGGCACTGCATGCTTGTCTGGTCCTCTGAAGCTGTCTTGAGGCTTGAGGAGCCAATGGTCTGACAGTGCTAAGACACCTGCAACAGTGGGGACATCACGTCGGGCATCAAACTTCATACTCTATGAGGAATGACACCAGCAGAAAGTGTGTAAGGGAGAGCAGACATGAGCCTCACCTCAGCGCAGATGTTCCGCCGAGCTGGCTGGTACATACGGGAAGCCTACAAAATCAGACAGACAAGGCTGAAAGATGTCACATGTCGTATCGGTGTGGAAGAGATTTGCAGCTTCAGATACACCCTGAAATGGTAAAATGCCCCATCAATAAATGCGTTCACACCTGTCGCCGGGCAGTGCGAGAGAAAGCCCGGGAAGAAGCATTGTGCTCGTGGGATCTGCAGATATTCCCGAGCACAGGAATACGCAACCACAGGAGAAGCCGGCGCTTACGAGGGAGCCAGAGGCTACTAGATCTGCAACAACCCCCAAGGCTAGCGAATGGGAATCACTCCACACAGCTCGTCAAGCTAATGGAAGCATTGAGATGTGGAAAGTGAAGCCCATAGCAGCTGCATGTCATGTCAGGGGATGCGCTTACTATTGTGGCTGACGTCAGCCACCAGCTTCTACATGATCTGAAGCTGGCGATTCACCCTGGCTGACCCGATAGGGGTACGATACCACAGTGCGATACTTAGAGTCCCACAAGACACAACTGTGTCTCCTTCCACTGAGGACAAGCTGATTGTTGTGCTGCTAGATGAGGGCTTGTCAGCCTTTGTGATCGATGCGGCACACTGCACATCCAAAGTCAACACGTGCACGTTTTGCAATTGCATAGCAGCAATCACTGCTATGTCCAGACTGAACACAGAGGCGACTATAGTCCCAGTGCTTTCTGCGCCTTTCTCAACCTTGCTCTCTTCCTCTCTTCTTCTTTGCTGAGCTCCTGCTTGGGCTCAGGTGTAGCACCAGTGCTTGCTGCAGTTGGGGCCTTGACCGAGAACCGCACTTTGAGAGCCTGCATGCATCAGAGTGCTCCTCAGCCCAATGACCCAATGACATCAGCACCTTCTCACACTACAGCCATGGTAGATGTGCAAGCTTGCTGATCATTGCGCATGGAACCAGCTGCTGAGACCTCCGGGTGTGGGCAACGCCAGACATGCGCGACTGCTCAGTCTTTAGAGCAGGGAAGACACTCCACTCCTAGGACTTGTGCAGGCGTCACCAGATATTGGTCCACGAGAGCAGAGGTGCTGCAGCAAGCGTCTGCAATACACGAGACATACCGGCTTTGCAGGCGCGGGGCCAGAGGCCGCCGATGGAGTGCTGGCAGGTCCTGCAGCGCTTGCTCCAGGAGCGTTACTGGCCTGAGACCCGGCTTTGCTGCTGCCTTTAGGAAGAGTGACCTTCAGTGGGCCTGCAGGCAGCAGTCGCCTGAGTTCAGCCCATGCTATTCCTGGCCATGCTACACTGCACAGTCTTTGGCGCTGCAAATGTCTGCTTGGGCAGCATGAGCTTGCCAGAGATGCGATGGTCCTGTGGATGCTAAGGTGACTGATTGCAAGATCTTCCAAGGCAACATTCAGGTCCCGAGAATCGCTCAATATAGGAGGCTGTGCTTGTGCCTGCCTCTCAGATGGGTGTTATACCTGACATGTGCAGCGCCTTGCGTGTGGCTCCACCAAAGAGTCACTTTGTGCATGCGAAAGAATGCTACAATGCAGAGGGAAATGAGACAAAAACCTACCAGAAGTAGAGCCCTGGCCCAGCTTGACCTTGAACTTGGGCTTCACAGCTGCGGGCAGGCTGCCGGGCTGGTTGCCCGGGCGGGCAGCTGGGGCGCTGCTCTGAGGGCGCTCTGTTGATGCCGATGCCGATGCAGCAGCTGTTCTGATGGGCAGGCTACCTGCCTCGGCAGGCTGTGCTCTGCTTGCTGGAGCCAGGTCAAGCTGTGGGGGAACTTGCGCTGTTGGGGTGAGGGAGGGCGCCAGAGGAGAAGCTGCATAAAAAATGCCTTCAATCAGTACAGTGACGACATGTGGAGCCCTCAATGCCATGCACATATGTGTTAAGCACGCACACACAAAGCCCACAAGGATGATGTCCTCATTTTCTTGAGCCTTGCTGCAGAGAGTACAATCTCACGACAGCAGGATGCCCAGATGTGAGACAGGGCCTCCAGAGTACTGCAGGAGGACGCACCAGAAGTGGCCTTGACAGTGGTCACAATCTTAGCCTTCTTTGGCGCAGGTGCACCAGCCTGAGCAGCAGGTTTGCTGGCTATGGCCATCACATCTCTCAGCATGGCTTCCCTCGCCTGCAGTCACGAAGTAATTGTGTTTCACACTCTCCACATACCACTGCATTGACGGTCTCTTCCTGCTCAATAATAGGAGGATATATGTCTGTGATATAGATGTACTCGTGAAAGCGCCGTGATGGTCTGAGATGCTCCAAGGCAGCTAGGACTGGGAAGCAAACAAAGGAGTACGCATACCTGTTCCTGCTCAGGGCTCAATGCAGGCGCCTTCTTATCCTTGCTCCCAGACTTGGGTCTGCCCTTCTGTGTCCCTGTGCCTTGCTGCACCTTGGCATCTGGCGCAATTGCCCTGCATCACAAGCATCACAGACACATCAACAAACCAGCCCTCTCATACTTCCCAGATAGTACCCTCAGCAGAAGCAAAGAGAAGTCTAAAATGGATGAGAAAATATGGCACAAAATGGCATGGACCACAATCATCAGTTAGCTTGCTGCTTACCCCGGTATGTAAAGCGGAGAGGGAGAGCGCTTTTGCTTCGCTGACGGCTTCTGCTGAGCTGGCGCTGAGCTGGCGTGCAGCACTGCACCATCCTGAGGCGGCGAGGTGGGCGCCTTGGGTTGCCTCTGACCCGCTTGAGTCTGTGCTGGCAACACGGCGGGAGCTGCTGGTTCTGACTCCGCTGCGGGAGCAGCTGTGCTGGCAGCTGCCAAGGTCGCCCTGGCAGCACTCTCTGTCACAGCAGGCTGGCGGCTTGACTGGCTGTTCTCCAAGGTGCTCTCCTGCTGCTTGAGTCTGGTGCCTGCAGAACCACGGCAGCCGGCTGAGAGAGCTGTTGTGAATGAAGCACTATCTCATGAGAATGCTGGAGTCATGGCAGGTGAGGGATGATCAGCTCGGCATGAAATACAAAGTTTGAGACATGCACGTGCGGCCGGTCTCTCATATGAATACAAGCTGTGAGCTCCTTGATTAGCAGCACGATCATCCTGTGCAACCAGAGCAAGAAGTTGGGCCTGTCAACGGGGTAAGTAGCTTGCCTGGCAGGGTGACGCTGAAGCGTTTGCGGGGCGCCTCAGGGCCCTCCGCGTCCGGCCGCGGCCGCTTCTTGAAGCTGATCTTGGGCTTGAGCTTCTGCGATGCCTGGCTGGTGGGAGTCTCAGCAGGCTGGCTCACAGTGCTCAGGGTAGACAGTAATGCTTCTGATTGGGGAGCAGGCATGGGGGGCTTGGCCCAGGACTGCTTGATCTTCAAGCTGCTGGGCCGCTTTGCCTGTATCTCTGCCTGGCCTGCACAGACCCAGTACGCTTGTGTATTGGGGACCCTCAGATAGCTCTGACACTGCACACCCTTAGTTGCGTTACAGCAAAATACCCAACGCCCAATGTCTGCCTGTCTTGCTTGATGGCAGCATAAGTCACACTGAAATGAAAGCAAGACGTCAGGTTACACGACATAGGCCTTCTTCTACGCCGCGCCCTGTGTGTGGAGCCTCTGCGTCCTCAGAGGTGCTGCCTTGCAGTATCTGCCTGCTGCCGCCCCTGAGGCACGCCGAGCCTCTATCTACAGGGCGCGTCCACAAAGCAAGCCAATGACATGGATGACATGCCAAGCCTGCACTTCAGTGCCAGTACAATTGGAATGCCTCATGCTCTTCACACTGAAAAGACATACCAGCGGGATGGAGGGGAGAGGACACGACTTCCTGTTCCAGGGCAGCTGCGCTAGGCGGCGGGGGCTGGGATACAGAGGGCTCTGTCTTTAGCCCAGCAGCAGAGGGCCTTGCTGCGCCCACGCTCCTCTCCTCAGACTCTGCATGACATCCAGAACAATGTCATTCTTCGGACGCAGGTGTGTGAAGATTCGGTTCTACCATGACGCATCACAGTGCACCAGAGAGGCTTGCAGAGTACACCACAGGTGAGCTGAGCTTGCCCCAACCTTCTTTCTCCATTCTATGGCAATGACAGGATGTGTGCAATGCAGCTGAAGGACCCCTGGGGTTGCCAAGGAGTTGCTCTCCAGCCTGGACAATAAAGACTGCGAGAATGCGTACCCTCTGGTGCAGCTGTCTTCTGGCTCTTGGAGGGCGCTCCCAGGAAGCTTGTCTTCAGCTTAAGCACAAAGGGCCTACGGCTGCTTTTGCCGCCGCTGTCAATTGAGACAGCTGGGCCAGAAGCTGCAGGCAGCTGCCTTGGGAAGCCTGTGTCCACGCTCATGGATGGCGCTGCAGGGCACAGCAATTCTGAAGGACCCATGAGCAATTCAGAGACCTGCACCTCCTGGATTCACCGCTTTGCCCACAGGCCTTCACACCAATACCTGCTGCAATGCCAACACTCCATTTCGCATCCTCAAATCAACAATGATTTTGCGCAGTTGTGGCTCAACAGCACATACTTGCAGTGGCGTCCTGAGCGGGGTCATCATCCCTCCGGAACAGCGTCGGGGCCTGGCGCCCCAGGCGCATCAGCGCCACAAACGCCAGGTGACGCAGCTCCGGGCTGCCGTGCCAGGACAGCACGCTGTGCAGCTCAGCCAAGCTGTCCCTGAAAACTGCTCCCAAAGCCTTCTCATCTGTTGGAAGCAGGGACAGCATCTCCTCCATGATTGCATGCCTGCATTCAGAAGGTAAATCAAGATTGATTGCACCAGATGGAATGTCTGTCACGGTAGTGAAGATTACACAAATGCCAGATGGTGCAAGTCCATGCTGTCTGGGGGAGCACCACTTGGCGAGCACTACCATAAGTAGGTTTTATATGAAGTACAGGAGAGCACATTATGCTTTGGTGTAGATGCTTGCCTGTCTCTTGGGCTTTTGTTGGCCTTTAGCAGGCTCATGGCATGTCTGACTGCGCTGTCCAGGCCCCGGGCACAGTATGTGACCCTGATGCTGCACTGCAGACTGCAGCGGCGCAGGTGCTTGTGCGAGTGGTCCTGGCTGCACTTGGCCAACATGATAAGCAACCTGCACATGTAATCTGTCTCATAAGGCTGTGGCAGCTCCGCAAAAATCTCTCTCATGACAGACCGTTTGTGTTATATGACATCACCCACCCTTCCGATTGCGTCAGGGTTCTCTGTCCTTGTCCCAAGCACCTGAGACAGGATATGGAGTGGTGGGCATTACCTCTGCCTGTCAGTGGCGTCAGACCCATGCGAGCAGACAATGGCGGTCATGGACCGCAAGGCAGCGCAGCCCACAATGGCCTCCCTTGACGGCATCACAAACTCCCGTTTCCAGTAGCGCTGCAGCTGGCGCAGCACTGCCTCCGTCATCTGCATATTCAGACCAAACTTGTCAGGGAGCAGCAAGCACCCAATCTCCTGCCTCTCAGATGGGCCTGTGTTGATACATTTCGATCACGGCAGACATCAAGTCAAACCTACCTACCCAATGTCTACAGCTGCAAGTAGTCGAGGCCAACATTACAGGATTATTGAGAGTAGAGCCAGTCTAGCTCACACACTCACAGTTCCCAGATCACTGTACCTTGCATTATCCTGCGCCAGAGAGAACTGCTAGGTCAGCGATGGCAGCTACTATGAGACCTTCTCACCTCAGCGTCGTCAGTGTGCATCCTGCCCAGGGCCTCCAGGGCAGCCGCCAGGAAGTTGTCGGGGTCATAGATGTTACCGGAGTTGTCCACGTGCTCCAGGACGTCCAGCAGCAGCTCCAGCGCGTCCTTGAAGGCGTTGCCCTTGGCGTCCCTGGCAGCAGCCAGCGCCAGTGGCAGAGCCTGCACCAGGCATCTAGTTACGGCCAAAGGAGTAAGGTTTGCATGACAGCCATACCCCGAAAGCTTTTCAAGGGATGAATAATGACCTATCATATGCCTAAGGCTCTTAAATTGCCTGCAGTGATCCTCTACCATGCTAAAACAGGAGCTGAACATGTCAGGAGATCTAAGGAATTACACAATGGCGAGGAGGTGCCATCTGGCCTTCCATTCTGATGACTTAGCTTTGCTGCAAGCCTTTCTGTACCATTTCTCCTGAGCAGGCTGACGTACACTGGGCCTCATAAGTGATGAGGAGGGGCATTGCGAGCCAGGACAGTGCCACGTGGTCTTCATACAGCCAAGGAAGACCAAGAATGACTCAGAGTCAAGCTTGACCAAGCCTTGCTGTTCATGATCTTGCTATAGATACCTGGCAGGCCTTCTCTGCTCTTCCTGAACACAGGAAGTGGGATCGTGACACATACCTGGTTGAGGTAGTGCTCTGCCAGGTCAGCAAACTGCCAGGCGGCCGGCATGCCCAGGGAGGCGTCAAACAGGCGGCTCTGGCAGAATCTCAGCAGATGGTCCAGCCCAGTGGCCTCTGGGGACTGCCCTGCCACCTGGCCCAGCGCCATTGCAGCCTCCATGCGCACCCTGCACATATTTGAATATCACCTGATAGACTATAATCATGCCAAGCAAGTAATGTCCTGGGCACTGCTGCCTGCTTCCCTTGCAATCTGTGACAGGCTGTCCATAGCAGGGAATGTAGACATTGAGACAGGATGGACTCATCCGCATGATGATCCAAAAAACATGCGTATTGAGCTTCGTGTACAGGGCAATGAGGGGTATGAGATTTGCAGGCCAGGCACAACAGGATCAAGGCAAGTAGAGCTGCGCAAGTTATGCACCTGCAGTAGAAGTTGCTGTTCTGCATGCAGGCCCGCAGGGCATTGACCACCCCGTACGTCACAGGACGAATCGCAGGCAGCCCTACAATGGCGGCGCTCTGCGCGAGGACGTCCTTGGAGCGCTCCAGCTGCGCTGCCAGGACAACCTCGGGCTGCCGGAGCCTGATCAGGGCTATGAGCTCGTTGCCTGGATCCAGCCTTACCCACTCCACCGGCAGCGCCTCTCCTGCAAGGAGTCACCCAGAATGTCCCCCATACTGTGCAGGTGCAGCCTTGTGAAGCACAGCACAGAATGCTCAATGGGACCATTCTAGTACAATCACTTGGTGATCGTACTATCAGGATTTGCCTACCAGGAAAGGACAGCGGAGGTGAGAATGTTTGACAGCTGGTAGGTAGGACCGGATGATATGTTGTCCATGGCTATGAAGAAAGACCTCTCCATCCCCTGTCACGCTGATCTGACAAGGCACCAAGCAGGATACTGAAGCACATAGGTCAGAAGCTTTGCTTACCTGCATGCTCTTCCGGCTCGGCTGCGTCTTCATCCAGGTCCTCTACGGCAACCTTCTGCTTGCGCCTGCCAGGCTTGTTCTTGACCTTGGCCGGCTTGCTGACGACGCGCAGCTCCTCCAGCACCTTGGCATGCGTGCCCACTTTCACCAGATGCTCCATGGGGCCCTCAGACTCCTTCACCAGCACCTGCACAGCAGCGCCCATGCAATTGTCAGCTACTAGTAATTTCTCTGCAGGCGTCATTCAAGCACATGCCTGTGCACATTTGCCTGGTGCTTTACAGAACCCTTTGGCCCTACCAGAGCACCTGCAGAACAGTATTCACGCTAGCATTTTGTGGAGCGCTACCAGACAGCCAGTTGGGCAGCAGGCAGAGGAATGATCAGGCTGGCCTAGCGTGGTGCAAATACAAGCACAGGCATCTAGGGAGAATCGATAACGTGGTACCTTGAGAATGCCAGCAGAGGAGCCTTCCTTGCCAGAGCCGCTGGCGTCCTCTGCGGCTGCCTTGGAGGCCGCATTGCCGCTCTGGTGGATCGCCAGCTCCAGCACGCTGCGCTTCCTGCTCAATCATGGCAAGCTCAGCATTTCGAGAGAGTTATGTAGAGCGCAACGCTCTGATCTCACATTTGTACATTCTTGATTAAAGGGCAGGGGCTATCTCATAAGAGTATGCGACACAAATCAGCTGTCAGTACAGCACATTGCTGGACTCTCACTGGAGTAATGAGTCATTACGACTGCCTGACCATGTGCTGCACTCTCGAACAGGGGCTTTTGTGTTATGTACGCATCAGGTCACCCTACTCAGCTGGATGCACGGACATGGAAGGCATATTCGGATGATACACACGACCTTGAAGTTGGTCGTGACAATATCCTGGAGCCTCCCTCCTGATAAGTCTCGCCAGGCGACCAAAGTGTTTGTGACTGTGTTACTGCTCAGAATAAAGGTCACTGTGGTGAATGGGCAAGAGGGCTGTCAAATGCAGATCGGACCCCACCTGTTGTAGAAGTAGGCGCCTGTGATCTTGGGGCAGCCGCGGCCGGACACCCAGCGCTTGTAGATGGCGCTGACCTCATGCCGGATGCCGCCAATCTTGGCAACCTCACGTAGGAAGTCCATAGTCGTCAGCAAACGACCCTCAATCCCTCCTGCAGTGATAGACACAGAACTGCCTGAGAATTCAGCTCAGCACGCTCCATGCCTTTACCGTCATGGCTAGAAAGGTACCTCTAGGTCTTATTGCTGTGACAAGTCATGGAATTTATCAGGATAGCAAGCCTCTGATATATCCCAGGGCACATTCTGCTTGCAAAGCGTTGCCAGCTGCTATACTGATGTCAGGGCAGCTTGACAGCAGACAAGCATTCGCTCAAGCCTTCACCTGAGGCAGCAGCGTTCTGCGAGACGGCAAGCAGCCTCTGCTGCAGGCGCTTGAAATTATCCTCGCCGGCCCTTCTCTCCAGCATGTGGACGACAGCTGCCGCCTGCACATTAGGGAAAGCTATATTTCAATGGCAACCATTGTTCTGGCTACCCAGGTGAGTGTAGAAAATCATTGCACATATCATCATGATTCGTCCTCTCCGGCCTTGGCTTATATGCAGAGATAGCATGCTGAACGGCTGACGGGATCAGGGACTATGAATTGGGCACTTGCAGGTTGTCAATGACAACGGCAAAAGGGGAAATGTCTTTGTCTCACTAAATCTCTGTGAAACCTCCCACTGAAGTAGGTAGCCATCTGCTGCATGACATGAATGCAGATTCAATGACTGGCTGGGAGAGGGCACAGGCACCTTCATCTGCCGGAAGTCTGCGCCTGGGCCTAGGTCCTCAGTGGCGTGCAGCGCGCCCCAGGGGTAGGCGGCAATCTTGGTGTGGCGCTCGGACCTCTGCAACAGGTGCAGCGGCGGCATGCTGCCGTCATCTGCTGCACAGATGGCCTCCTTCTCTGTCTGGCGCCTGCTCACATTCAAGATGCTCAAAAAAACTTTTGCTGTGTTGTGCTTTCCCTGCCAATTGGTAGTGTAAGATTGAATGACCGGGTATGATGATGCCGGGTATGATGATGTGCAACAGCACACGCATCACAGGATGCTACCTCTTCAACCGCTAGCCCGCACCTATGCTGACCTCATCAATGCAGGGCCACCAGAAGTAACCTTCCACACACCATCCCCAGCTCAGTCAATGATCTGATCCATTCATTGAGCTGGAGAGCGCGCTGGATAGGGACCTCTGTCAGCTTGCACTGCCGAGGTCCTGCTTTGTATGCCTAACTACAGCAGCTTAATATGCTTGACTATACCATCTGCTAGGGGCTAGATGTGGGAGCCTGCTGCCAGCCAGCACAATCTGTTTTACAATCCATGAAGCGAGCGTGTGAGGCCGGTCAGGCCTTGCCTGTACAGGATCTCATTGCGGCCCAGGTACTTTCCAATGAAGAGGTTGGCGAGGTGCGTGCACAGGCCCTGCAGCAGCCACTCATCCGAGGGCACCTTCGGTCTCAGCCAGACCCCAAACCACTGCTGCGCCAGCGCTCTGACAAGGGTCAGCATGGCGTCCACAGCCTGCACAGGCAAAAGATAGCATAAGTCTACTGAGACCTGCACCCTGGACCCTAAGACATCAGCCTGAGGCAGGGTCTCTCAGGGAGTGCTCACAGTTGAGTTGAGTGGCTAGACATGCCATGTACATCAACAGGATTCTGAGCATCTAACCCAAGCACAAGGCTTTAAGGACAGGTGCCACAGCAGATGGCCAACAAGAGAGGCTAGGATAGTGTATACCTGCTCAACAGTGCGGTCATTGAACAGCACGTCAGTCGAGGCGATGCAGATGCCCGCGCCCACAATTGCCTCTGCCCCAATGCTGTCCGAGGGCACAAACACCTGAAATGAGAGAGGCGGCCTTAGCACACAGATCGCCTTCTCCTTGCATGCTGAAAGTTGTGCTCGCATATGTGAGGTACGATGATCCATAGGGCAACATCGGACATGCAAGATCCAGGCTCTGACATACACATCAGCCATTATACAACAAAAGTGCAGGTCTGCTCAGGAGGGTGCCCGTGTGGAGACTGTCAGGAGCTGCTTACCTGATGGTAGCTTGGGAAGGGGAATGAAGCGCCCAGCTGCCCCTCAAAGAGGCCCAGCGCGAGGGGGAAGAACTTCATTGTGTGCCCCAAGTCTGGCAACCGGCTGTGAGGCGCCAGATGAGTGACCACAGTGGGTGACTGAGCCCCAGCATCAGCAGCTCCACCAGGTGCTGCAGCCGCAGCGCCACTCACTATGCCAAAAGGACCTGCATGGCACATTGCAAATGTCCCTCCCTGCACTGCGCTGATGTATACAGCACACGACAGCAGGCTGGATATCTTTCCACATGGTGGTGAGCGAGCTTGAAGCTCGTGTCATTGGACCTGGGTGGGCGAGGAGTTAATGGCATGAGAGGACGAGGGTACCCACAGGGACTCACCCACAGCAAAGGCAACCTGGGAAGCCACAGTGGCCTGCGGCAGGCTAAAGTGGAACTTCTTCCTGTGCTGGGCAGTCCAGGTCTGCTTCAGCAGCTGCCCAGAGGCCACTGCTGTCTGGTCCCTCGCGACTGTGATGTGGATGTCGTATGGGTATATAGCGTTTGGCGCGTCCACACAAGGCATCCAGGCGCGCGCCCTCCTCAGCTGCAGGGTTCCAGACAGGCATGAAGATAGCAGCTAAGGAACTCAACATCAGTGCCGCTGATAGCATCAGGGCTCTGTATGGTGATGGAGGCCTGCATGCTTGTACATGCCAGATGTGTGTGAGTCCCAACAGTGCATGCACTGCAATCACAGCCTGCCAGACACATGACGGGTCCCGCCTTATAATACAGCGCTTTCATCAGGGAGGCATGCGGGACCTGAAGAGCAGCGCACCTGATTGTTTGTGTGTGCGTAGGGCCCGTGAAAGCTCAAGCCTGTGGTAGAAGGCTGGAGCTCATACTCCACTCTGACCACCACTGTCTGCACCTCACTGTCTGCTGCAGGCTGCTGACCATTTGCTGGTACATCAGCGGCCTGTCCATTGAGAGCGGCTGATGACTGTGCAAGCGCGGTGTGCTGAGCATTGCCATCGTGGTCATCTGTCGCTGCCACCTGCGCTTTCACAAGCGGGTAAAACTGTGGTAGCTTGAGCTCAGCGTCTACTATCTTTCCCTTCTAATGAGTAAACATGCTGCGTCCACTGACGCATAATTGTGTGACACTGCATGAAGGGACCATGGAGATGTTGTTGCAAGGCTGGCGACTTCAGCAGGCTCATGTTGATGGACCCTCATTGTTAGAACAGCATGCTGACGCTCACCACAGCCAGCGCATTCTCTGTAGGTGGCAGACTCTTGGGGAACGGTAGATGTATGATGAGCTCGGGATTGTACTCCCGCTGCAGTGTCCGCTCATACTGGAAGAAGGCGTGGTCTGCCACCACTGCAGCCATATCTGCACCAGATGGTCCTGCATGTACACAGGCTAACATTGAAGCCCCTCATTGGTGTTTCGTGAAGACCCCAAATCCTCACTACGCGCAGCAGACATGCACGACCAGTCTGTTCAGTGTTGCATTGCTTGTGAGAGTGGTAATGTGCACACCATCAAGGACTTGCTCTGGCAGGCCTTCCTCAAAGTGAGGCCGCAGCTCAAAGGTTGCCTCTCGGCCATCTACTGATATCCTTTTTATCTCCAAACCATACGCATGCAGCCCTGCGGACAACATCTGCACATGTCAGCCCCAGGCACAAGTCTTTCTGCCACTGTCAACTACTACATCACGACTTGAGGAGGTGCATGAGGTGGCTCTCACCGAGGACCTGCTTGTCCTTCGGGCATACAGCGGTTATCTCGCAGTACCTGCGTGTAGGTATGCTGTGAGAGAACGCAAGGGAAAAGAGCTGAAGATCGTCACAAGAGTCAGGCATGCTCTGCAAAGCTCACCCCCTCACACATTCCTCCTCTGGGAAGACGTCAAGGCTCACGAGCTGATGCTTGACGCTAGGAAGAGTTTCCATTAGGCTCTTTTAAGAGCCCTCAGCCTGTGACCTACATGGTGGCACTACTGTGGACGCTGCTAAATCTTCCCACACCAGTCTGCTTCTGGAGCACGTCCAACAAAGGAGAAGCTTTCCGGCCGGCTTGATCTGTATGCTGTCCAAATACTGCCTTCTCAGGCTAGAACTTCTGTGTAACTTTCCTGTCGAGGTAGTGTGCAAAGCTGCATGCCCCTGAAGCTGATGCCGGTCATTTGGAAGCGATGACTCATCACGGAGACATCTTAGCGGTTGCACACTGCAATCCTGCATTCGTATGAAGCTCTCTGGTCATTTATACCTGCAGAAGGAAGCTTTCAGCCACTTGCAGCAGCAGCCGTACTTTGTTGGGGCTTTCAGTGCAAGGCAGCCACTGCTGAGAGTTAGACGCCACAGCATCAGGACAGTAGCAGCTCTCGATGAGGGCACAGAGCTGGCAGTTGCGGAGCTGGCACATCGTTTGAGGAGCCTAGCGAGGGCAGCCCTCAATAGTGCCAGGAGAATGGCCGGCCAGCAGCCATCAGGGTGAGCTAGTTACAGCAGCCCCTTCCTATCTTTAGCCTTGCTCAGCTCGATGTGGCATGATAGGACCTCAGTGATTGCACAGATACGTCACTTCCTTCTTTTACCCAATGGTATCATGCTGATATGTGCAGGCTGCCTGTCCCGGAAGGCACGAAGACAGTGACAGAGGGCAAAGCAACTATCCTGCACCAGGGAGACAACGTCTTCTACAACCCTGCTCAGGTTGGAAACTACTTTTCTCAGGCATCCGTCTGGTGCGGTCTACCAACGGCCAATCAGAAAATATTAAACAGGGAACTCCCGCTGCAGGTCATCAACAGGGATCTGTCCGTAGCTGTGCTGCGCTACTTTGTGAAGCAGAGGCGGGAAGAGATTGAGAATGGCACCCTCAAGGCGCCCAGGCAGAAGAGGACGCCTGCTGAGGCTATCCAGCTGAAGGAAGCTGGAGGTGCAGGTGCGCTTGCCTGTAAATTTGACTCTTGGCCACTTCTCATGGTTCCTCCCCACATCAATGGTGTGATGCTGAACCAGGTCGCTTATAGCTAAGAGGACTGTGCCTGAAAGGCAGAGGCTTGTCACAATGATGGGCTGTTCAAAGTCTTAGCAGAGTGACTGCAGTGTCATGCTGTGTGCAGAGGGTCCTGTGCAGAGGCCAAAGCTGGACGAGAACATCAGGATCCTAGAAGGCTTGGCAGCTTCAGGGCTGCGTTCCATCCGCTATGCACTCGAGGTCAGTGCCAAAAATCGCCAGCAATGATGCTGAGCATGACGTGTTGCCCTAGCTAGATGTGACCAATGTGATCTGACATTAGAACAGCTTTATACGATGAAAAAATTCTGACGCGAAAACATATGCGGGCTGTGATGATCCAATCTCGTTCGTCTGAATGGCGAGGTCTACCAAACCTCACACAGCCATGACGACAAACACCACCCATAACCTGAGCCCCTTGCATGTATCCTGGTATTGAAAGTATGCAATGCGCTTTCTATGTGTATGTCACATCAATTTTACGGCGGCCTTGCTGAGCCATGTTCGCACAATCAAATGTGCTATGTGCTTGGTGGTATTCCTGCAATGTACGGTATGATGATTGCAGATTGAGGGCATAATAAGAATAGATGCCAATGACTTGGACGAGGCAGCAGCAGCAGCTGTGCGGCAGAATCTGGAGCTGAACGACTCGAAGGCCTCTGGTCTGGTCAGGCCCATCCAGGGGGATGTGCGATTGGCAGCCCTACAGGTAACTCTCACTTCTACAGAGATCTCCCTCTCTTAGCCACTCAGCCTGTATCGCCTCTTCAGGAAGGGTTGTGAGTGTGACGACTTTGTCAGGGCAGTCAGCTGCCGTCTTCATAGAGAGGCTTGCAGAAACTGGGGGAATCGGCATCATGTAAAGCATGGCTGGTGTGTGTCTCAAGCTTTGCATGCATGCGATAGCAGAGCTCACTGAAGCTTGTGCTGGTTGCGCAGAATCCAGACGGCTATGAGGCGGTGGACTTGGATCCGTACGGCTCGCCCTCGCAGTTTCTGGACACAGCGGTGCAGGCGGTGTCTGAGGGCGGCCTCCTCCTAGTCACTGCCACTGACATGGCAGGCGAGTCCTCCTCTGCTCTCCACTCCCTCACATCTATTCTTGCCTGTGATGGACAGATTCTCTTATATAGCTTGTGTGGAAACGCTCTCCTAAACAGCTGCTCGCTGCAACACAGAGCTAGAAAAAATAATGGCGTGATATGGCTGGTCATAGTAGGGTGGTGGGCACGCCGGCATTGTAATTCAAATTGGTGATCCCTTCACATCTGGCATTGCGCGGCAGATGCTCTGATGATGTTGCTGAGTGCTCTCTGTCTGTACAGTGCTGTGTGGGAACAATGGAGAGGCCTGCTGGTCCAAGTACGGCTGCTACCCGCTGCATCGGCCCTACTGCCATGAGATGGCGCTGCGCATCCTACTGGCCAGCCTGGAAGCCCACGCTAACCGGCATAAGCGCCACATCGTCCCTGTAAGCCTTCAGCTCCCCTCAAAATGGTGACTGGGCATATCTTTTGGCCAGAAAGACTGTCATATGCAGAGGCTCTGTCGCCCCTGCGAGCCCCCCACCTTGCTCTCGAGGCTTGTGACCCAGCGCGAATTTGAAAGTTGAAACTCTCTGAAAGCTGCCTGGTGCCTTTAGACTTTCAGAGTGCCCGTGTCTTTCATTCCTCGATGTATGTCTGCTGTCCTGGTGTGCTCTGACAGATAGCTGCTGCCTGCAGGTGCTTTCGCTTAGCATAGACTTCTACATCCGCGTCTTTGTGCGCATGTACACTAGTGCAGAGAAGGTCAAGGACTCTGCAAGCAAGCAGATGTATGTGTACCAGAGCTCTGGCTGCGACTCATTCTTCACGCAGCCTGTCGGCCGCAAGGTAAACCATCCTGAGCATGTATTGTCATAGGAACACCTGGCCCTTGAGATTCACAAATGCGCTGCAGCCACAGGCAGGACACTTTCAGGTAGTCGTATGCATGTAGGGCGCACTCTGTGAAGTTTATTGTTGGGGCTTTGGGAGCTGCACTGGTGATATGTAACAATGTGGGGTTCCAGGACTGAGCTTGCAATAGGCTGTTCGTATTGTCAATAAGCTAGGCCCTGAATATGCTTTGGGCTTCTTGTGCAGTCTCCAAAGGGCAAGGGCTTCAAGTTTGCGCCTGGGCATGGCCCAGCAGTGCCGCAGCAGTGCCCGGAGACTGGGTCAGGGTGGATCATGGGTGGGCCATTCTGGTCGCAGCCGATCCATGATCAAGCATGGGTGAAGGGCATTCTGGCCATTCTAGAGGTGAGGAAAGCGCTACCGGCCTTCCCCTTCGCTCACACACGCTGATCACCTGACGCATGTGCTGGTCCACAGATGCGCTTCCTGACCACGTCAAATAAGCACATTATATGACAAGATTAGAAATTGTCAAAGCACGAGTGCTGTTTTTGTGCGAACACAGCGCCTACACGAGTAGGCAGAGGGCAGTACACAGCCTTCAGGGGTGTCGTGGCTCAGACTATGTTCTGTGCTGCCAGCCACAGTCATAGCTGAGCAGTAGGCTTGTATGCAGGCGGACAAGAGCAACTTTCAGGCGTACAGCAAGGTGCGCGGCCTGCTGACGTCCGCCTCGGAGGAGCTGCCGGACGTGCCCCTGTACTACAACCTGCACACCATGTGCAAGACGCTGCGCGTGACACCCCCCGGCAACAGCATTGTCCGCTCGGCCATTGTCAACGCTGGTGAGCGCCCCTGCAGGCGCTCATCTTCCTACACATACTGCATTGAGGCCTTTGCTTGTCACACAAGATCGCCATTTGATGACTTTTGCATGACAAGGGAAAAGCTGCAGATGATCTGTGGTTCTCAGCAAGCGCTTCTCATGTAGTGTGGGGGACCAGGCCTCACTGCCGTCACTACATCAATCTGCCATGGGCCCGGTTGCGAGTGTTAGAAAGATGTTCTACGTTAAGAACACAGGCCTGACCAAGAAAGTTGAGGATGTGAGCGAGAGGATGACTTGAAGCATGCGCAAGCTTGCATGACCCCTGTTCTTTTGACACATGCAGGCTACAGAGTGTCTGGGACGCATGCCAATCCTCTGGGCCTCAAGACGAATGCGCCGCCGGAGGTGATGTGGGACATCATGCGCTGCTGGGTGGCCGAGCACCCCAGTAAGAAGCCCCTGGACCCCGACAGCTATGAAGGCAAGCCCTCCCAGCTATTGGCAGGCTGCAGGGTTGCTGTCCAAGATAGGCTTTGATGATCATTTTGGGAAAGAGCTCTGCAGTGTCATAATCATGCCCTGAAAGGCATTCAGACTTGTGAAAATCATATCGGAATTCCATGGTAGCCTGCCACTTTTATGCTCTGTCCACGCATTATGACATACGTGTGTAAGACCTCCCCCAGCATCCAGCATATCAAAAGGCGTCCAGGAAGCACTTTGTCTGAGCACATAAGGAGTGCACAGGCTGAGCTTGGGTAGCTGCTGCAGGGAAGCTGCTTAGCAAGGAGCCCAAGATTCAGGCAAACTTTGCTAGAGCAAATGGGGCTCAGCGATCACAGCATGGCCCAAGGGTGTGTCCTTCATTCCCATCCTGGCGCTGTAGCTTCAGATTCATGACATCTGTTGGTGTTGTGCCTGCATTGTCCTGACTCCAATCTCTGTGCGGCTCCAAAGCTTAACACTCTATATGCTTATTGTGATATAGTCTGAAAGCTGTTCTCAAGTGCAGGTGCCACGCTTCATTCCAAACCCAGAAGCCAATTGGGGCCCAAAGTCCCGGCATAAGGTTGCACGGGTGAGTCAGCACAATTCTGCTGGTCTTGATAGAAGGCGCCTTTTGCCTCACTTTGCACCACATGCTGTGAAGAGGCCGTGTTGCTGGCCTCAGGCACTGCTCTCTAGCGCCCATTGCTGGCCTTCCCTAAACCTGTTGTGTTTGGGTGTGCAGTGGGATGCAAGCGAGGGAAACGGCAGCGCTCCAGCCAGCACAAGTGCACCTGAGCAGGCAACAGCTATAGCAAATGCAGCGGGCAACGAGGACGCAATTATGGACAATGCCATCCCTGCTCAAGCTGATATAGTGACAGAAGCAAAAACGAAAGATGACAAACAAGACCTCACTTGATCTGATGTGGTATCCTGGAAAGCTAGGTACCACGATATTAGCTACACCTCTGGGACCATTGTGGTACCAATGAGAAAATAAGTGGTGATGTCTTGTCTCATCCCATGGATGGGCACAGCTGTGTATGTTTATGGTCAGCCGCTGCGGCAGCTAATCAAGGAGCAATGTCTTTCGTACATGGCCATGATAAGCTGTAGTGGAATCAGTATTTGCTCCAGATTAAGGCGCAACAGATAGGCTGTGCAGTGGGCACTTCAGACTGTTGGGGTACTCGCCTGAGCTACACCCGCCTTCAAGTAGGGTAATATAGCATTCCATGAGGATGTCAGACGTATGGTTGGGACGGCCTGCCCACATATTTTGGGTAGCTCTAGACATTGCCTTCTGAAACAAAGTGTAAACCAAGTGTAGCGCTCTGCATGCATGTCATATGTCAGCCACCTGGCTAAATGAACAAACTATGCTCTGCTGTTGCGTCTCATGATGATCATCACGCTGTTGAGCAATTGTTTTTTCTTTTGCCACACCTCTCAAGATAGGTGTTGAATGTCAAGCTGAAGTGTCATCCATGCACACCATGGTTGATCAAGGCACTACAGCTTTTCTTCAAATCTTTGCAGCAATTGATTTTCTTGAAAGTTCAGCGGGCATTCCGAAAGATCAACTCTACTCAGTGACTGTGGCAGTTGAAACATGAATTGTGATGGAGAGCTTGAGCCTTAGATCGAGTCAAAGTCATCTGGACAGACCCTGGGTACTACTCAGGGCCCTCTCTAGTACTACTAGTATTCAGGGCTCTCAGGGTCCTTGGGCAATGCTATGCTACCTGTTACTCACTACAGTAGGTCAGGAATGGCATTACTGGCATTTGTTACAGAGGCAATGTCTATCAGCAGATATAAAGCCACTTGGAGATTCAGGCGCACGAGTGTGTTGATGTGGTCACACATCTATTGCCTCCATACACTCTATTTGCTCATATGGTGACTCCGCGTTTGCATCACTGATAGGTCAGTCAGACCCCTGGAAGCCTTACGGTCCCATGATCCAGAGCAGAGAAAGCCTTGCTCGCTATCAATCCAGTAATGATTGTGGTAACTTGAATGCTATACTTTGCTGCACTACTGCAAGTTGCCGTGGTCCTTAGGGCCGTTCTATCACACAGCCCTACCGTATTGATGCGACGAGATAGACATCACGTGAGAGGCGTGATACTGTAACTGCAGTGCAATGCTTCACTTCTGGGAGAAGCAGATGTCCTGGTGAGTCTGACCAGGCCTCAGATATCAGAGCGCCAGAGGCGGCAGGCTGTGGCTGGGGACCTCAGGGAGGACCTGCATGATCTGCTCATGAAACTGCTGCACTATGCCTGCCATGTGCAAGAGCCGATTCTGCTCAGACTCCAGGGTCGCCTTTGCCTCCTGCAATGCCCCTTCTGCTCTCTGCTCCAGCTCCTGCAAATGCTACCCCAGTGTCATCATGAGCCTCTCACGTTAACATGCATACTCAGATGAATGATGACAAGGCTGAGTACTCTCGCTCCTTGACTATATTGCATCCCATAGCCCTGTCTGGACGTCTCAGCGCTGTTGATAGTGAAGGCCGCTGCTGTGCAAGCACAGCATTGAGCACGCAAGCAGAAAAGTCTCCCAGCAGCAGATGCTTGCACCCCAAGGAGGGGAATACACCTTTGCTTCCGCCTCGATCTGTGCAGACTCAGGCAGCAGCACCCTCTCCGTGACAGCACTGAGCTCGTTCAGGATGTTGATGAATGTTGGCTGCAAGAAGGCCTGTGGCTCATCACTGTCCTGTGGCTGGCTCTGCGTGCCTTGCTGTTGCTCGTTCTGGTGGCTTGAAGTGTTGTTCAGGGTGACCTGGAGACATGCAGTTGACAGCCTTTAGCAAGGGTCTCAAATGCACCACTGCTTGACAAATCCGGAGCTTGCTCTTGTGCGACACAGCCTTCATATGTGAGCGCCTTGACAGGTGCTTGATAAGGTGCCAGCAGTACATGGGGAAAGGCCTTCACATTTGCAGCAGTGGTCTGCTGATTCCCATCGCTCTGCTCATTATTGTTGGCCCCTCCTAGGCCCTGCTGCGCTGTCTTGTCGCCCATGCGGCTGTCTCCTGCCATTCAATGCCTCACATTCGTCTCCACAGCCTTTATGCTCTCTTCAAATGCTAAGTCTGAAGAAAACACTCACATCTCAGAAGAAAGGGGAGCCATGCTGGGTCATGCTGACTCATCGTCCAAGGTATGTGCTTTGACTACAATGCTAGCAGCCTTTTGCTGGGAGAGCTCATGGTACTGCTACTAGACTGGTGAACATGATGCAGAGAGACAGCCCGTACATGCTGCAAGTGGAAGTCCCCTCAGACGTCGCTGCTATCGCCATCATTACCTTGCACCCAGCTGGGCGGAATGCACAGGACCAGACGTACCACCAGAAACAGCTCTGGGCAAAGAATGTGGCCTCTTTTGTTAGGAAACAGACATCCTCCAAGTCCTTGGTCGCATACAGTGGTGAGCTTAAGCTCCGGCCTGACGCAGCCTCCCAGACTGCCCACTGAAAGCAGGAATGGGTTCCCTCAGACTCCTCATTGTGCCTACACCTGCAGGAGCTGATTTTGCAAATGTCCAAGTGGCCGTACCGAGAGGCAGAGTTGTGACTACTTTCAAGACCATGGTCGGGCTGAAGCGGCGGCTTGGCTTCCAAACAAGCAAGGAAGACATCTGCCTGCAGCCTTCAGGCAGTGAGATGCGGACTGCCATGGAGCACACGGTCCTGCAGATGCTCAAGGAGCAGGGCTGGTACATCCTGGAGAAGGACATGTTCCTCAGTGTGCCACTCCCCTCCTTTGTGCCATCATGTCTCTATTGCTGTGCCATGAAACAGGCTTCACTTTTTGGCTTGAAACCTACGCAACTCATGACAGATGGTATTCATGTTTCTGAGTCCACTGGGACACCAGTCTGGGGTTGCATGAATGTGATTTGATAGATATTAGGATTACATGCGCCATACCTGCAGCCCCAGCAAAGGCATCCCTAGAAGGCTGTGCTATGTGCAGAGACCCCCTTTCTGGAATCACATCAAGGAACTGTGACCACCTGCGCCTATCTCAGCATCCTCGACATCTCTATGTGTCGCCAGAATTGCCTCTTGCTCACCATGCAGACAGGTAGGGCTGCAACTGCAACATCACCTGCTCTATCACACAATCTCTTGTGCGCACATTTTGTTTTGATTGGAAGCCTCCTGCTCAAAGCAGTGCAGAACAGTCTGGCATGGTGATCGCTGCAAGTGCTTCTAGGCAGAGCTACTGTCAAGGACGACATCATGAGTCCACTGCCACATGGAAATATATGCACTCAGGCATGTGAAGTTCAATCTCAGATCTCTCAGTACAGGCACGGCCTCTTGTATTGGCCTGTCAGCACTTTTGATCTTCAAGTAATGTGCAGGAGTGGCGCGCTTCAGGCCCCTGCCTTCACCTCTCGCATGGCCAGACTCTGATGCCAGTCCTGCAGACTGGGCGCACTTCAACGATGAGATCTGGAATCTCCAGATCACCTGCCGCCTTCTGCCCGACATGAGGTGGGATAAGCAACCAATGAAGTCCAAGTGCGCACGCGGGTGTCATGAATGGGACTGTATCTCATGGCACCTGTACAGTGACATCACGAATGCTCTCGCAATCAGATCCTTGTAATGGTGTTCCCTAGGGACACTAGCAGCCCAAGCAATGGCAGAGGCTTACATAGCAATAGTGGCTGTGTTCCTGCAGGCCTGCAATCCTAGCAGGGATGCAGCTAGTGGTGGAGAATGAAGCAGAGCTACGGAACACCTGGAAGTTGCACCATGACATGGATCTGCCTACACAGGTACGTGTCCCTCTCACCCCAGTCTTACTCAAGGCCCTTCTCCTGCAACATGCCTGACTGGCCGCAGCAGGACCATACATGCCTTGCTGATACCCTGACACATCAGCAATGCATATCCTCACAGACTGGGTGTTTGAGGTGTCGGTAAGAACGTCAACCACTGTATTGATGGTGCTCTGATGTTTGATACGGAATGGCTTGCTGCAGATACCCTGCTACTACCAGCTGCGCAGCAGCACAGATCCCGACGAGGCAGCAGCGGCTGTGCCGAGCTGCTGTGTGTGGAGCGAGAGCGGTCTCAGCACAGTCCCTCACAGCAAGGCCAGCGCGGCTGCAAGCCTGGCGCTGGGTCACATTGCAGGTAAGATGTTTGAAGGTGCCTTGCTAGCATCACCCGTGACAGATGCTGAGGCGCATCACAGCTCATGCTCCTGCTGCGCATCGTTCTTGGCCTGTTTTGGTCTGGCCTCAACACCGGGAATGTATCTTGAATGATACTGTAAGGTCCACAGGCATGCACTTTTCTCCTATCATGCGTTGATGTGGTAGTAGGTGAGGTGTGAAGTGATCAAGAAAGCTGTCAGGTTCCTACGTTGATCATGTGACTCTTTACTAAAGAGGTTGTGCCTTGCCCGAATGCAGGGGACCTGGCAAAGAGCCCACTGTGTCTGTGGCCGCGAGAGCAGCTCTCCTTCAGCCTGCTGTGCCCTCAGGAAAGCGCCTCCCCTGGCCAGCCATCACCTGCAAACACCTGGCAATCGGCCAAGGAGGTGTCTTCTGAGCCCGGCTACAGCCCGCCCTGTCCGACCCCCTGCAGCATCCAGCCACTGCAGCCCGTGCTGGATGACACCTCACCAGGAGTGCTAGGTGAGTATTACGCATCACCACGAACCTGCTGACCATCTGCAAATTCATGCATTGGACGCACTCTAGCCAGAGCATATAGAGGAACCCATCTTAGTCAGGCTGAGTATCACGGAGTAAGGTGAGAGCTTGCCTGCAGTGAGGCCAAACGTGGCACATCTTGGAGCGGACCTGTCATGCATGCTCCTGCAGCTGCCTCCCAGCGAGCCTGATGAGGCACCCAGCCTCAAGACTCCTGAGATGCGGCCCAGCGACCATCAGCAGCAGGCGCTGCCTGCGGTGCAGCCACAGCCAAAGCATGTGCAGACACCAGCTCTGCACCAGCCAGGCATCGCTGACATCAGGTTGGCAAGCAAGTCATGGCTCAAGGAGCGCGGGCCTAGCATGCAGATGCAGATCCCTGAAGAGTCCCCTGCAGTTCCAACTCCAGCCGTTCAGCAGAGCAGCAGCAAGGACATCATGCTGCCGTGCCAGCTCACATTGGGCGCCTTGGAGAACCTGCCGCAGAAGCCAGTCTTTGCAAAGCACAAGCGCCCTGGTGCGCAGCCCCAGGCCAAGCCCCCAGCAGCCAAGAAGGCAGCTCCCTCTGGTGCCAAGGTAGACAGCGCTGCATCTTAAACCACATCATCGTTCTTTGCAACGCAGACATGTATGCTTGAGCAGGAAAATGGAGGACCTAGTCGTCCCACATGAGGTGCCAGAAGCATTGTTGTGTATCCGTCTGTTGAAAGGCCCAGCACAGTACCATGGCCCCTAGCATATGTCTTGTGATGAGACATCTTGCGCGATGGGCGTTCCTGCGTGCCCAGCACGAGCTCAGAATGTGCCTACACATGCCACATGCTGAGCTGATGCAACAGCTAGAGATGGAGGTACAGCTGGTCATCAAAGTGTGCCTTCCGTGCAGAAAGCCAAGAAAGCTGCAGCGTCAAAGGTCCCAGCCTCTGACCCAGCAGCTGCAGCTGTTGCGCCGGTGGCCATGCCTGAGGGCAGCGCTGCCCAGGAGGGCGCGCCAGCCAAGCGCAAGGCTGCCCAGCGTCCCCGGGCAAAGGCGTCCGACCTGGACGTTGCCCAGGTAGAGGCGAAGGTGATGCAGATGTGGGAAGACGGCGAGCACAGCAAGCTCAGCGTGCCAGAGATCAAGGCCTTCCTGAAGGCCCGGTACCAGCTTCTCACGGGCAAGAAGGCAGACCTGCTGGAGCGCCTGAGCAATGTGCTGAGTGACACATAGCCAGCCCACAGAGACTGTCAGGTCAATACATAGCAACACACATAAAGCAGGAGCACTACACAAGGCTGGCTGTGGACTGTTTGTCTTAAGGCGGCCACTAGGGGGTGGTGTTGTCAGCTGGTGCAGCATGCTATCAGCACATGCAGGTGCAGCTATAGATAGAACACAGCATGTAGGTTCAGTACGAGTAGCTCTTTACGTCCCAGCATAAGACTTGTCACACGTCCTTACAATTGCCTCGAGCACTATCAGGTTCAGAGCCCAAAGTACAGAGACACGGCCAGCTATCATAGCTCTGCAATGCACACACTCCTAGCTGATGCCAGCTAGCTGAACACTACTGCTCTCAGAAGCTCATGGATAGTGCTAAAATCACAGCAGCTGCGTGTAAGAGGTGTGAAGCAAGCTTCATGTACAATGCTCTGCATTAATCAACCTGTGCTCAAAGTTCTGCACCCCCTGGCCACAATCAACACCCTCATGAGCTGTGATCACAGCTACAGTATGAGGCTGTGCTGCCACTTTGCATCTGCAATGTGCCAGTATAGCTCAGTGCCTAGTGTCACCGATCCGTCAACACGCCATCTGTGGGCAGACATGCCCCTCCTATGAAGGCTGCAGTATCGCTGCACGTTAGCCATATAGCGCTGCCACCTCCCCTACTACCTGGCGCCTGGTGTTACCGAGCGGTCCAGCCTCCATCTATGGACAGGCAGGCGCCTGTTATGGAGGCTGCATCGTCACTGCACAGGTGGCGCACCAGTGCTGCCACCTCCTCCACCCGCACAAAGCGCTTTGTGGGCTGATCAGCCAGCAGCACATCATTGATCACCGCTTCCTACATAACAACACACCACCGCAGCTCAGTGCATAAACTTTGGGAAAAGCAATTCCTTGCGCTGCAGTCAGCTGTGCTGCACCCTTGCTTGGGCTACATGCAGATGGGTGACAACGGAGAGCAGACGGCCTCACATGGCGCATTCCTATGCAAGCATGATAGCTCTGCTCAGCACAGCTGCACTATTCTCTTCCTGTGACACAAGCCACTGCTCCCACAGGCTTGCAAGTCCTTATAGAGCACTGCTTATTCTCACAGGACCTGCGGGTACTTGCAGCACCTGCTGCAAAAGGGTGGTCTGCACACCTTTGAGATGCCTCTGGCCTTTGCTGTGTCCTCTAGCTGGTTGCGTATCAAGTCTGTCAGCACGTACCCTGGGCAGATGGCATTGCATGTGATGTTGCCCTTCTGGGCCATCTCCAGCCCCACTGTCTTCGTAAACCCTGCAGCACCGCAACTGAACATGAGCACCTACTTCAGTGCACCTTGAGACCAACATCATCAGCCAATACAAGGGCTTGTCCCTGACTGCCTGATGCGGTCAGATGCAGCTCTACAGAGGATACCAATGTGGTCCTGCACACAGTTCCATGGTCTTTGCGGTGGCAGATCAGACACCTGCTATGCCATGCTTGGCGTCATTGTACGCGCTTTTGTAGGGGGACGCCACCAGCGCATGCATGGAGCCTGTGTTGATGATCCGGCCTTTGCGGCAGTGGAGAGGGTACCTGCTATGCCATGCTTGGCGGCGTTGTAGGCGCTCTTGTAGGGGGAGGCCACGAGCGCGTGCATGGAGCCTGTGTTGATGATGCGCCCCCAGCCCTGCTCCAGCATGAAGGGCAGCGCAGCCTTCGTGCTGTGGAAGGCCGAGGAGAGGCAGACCGCTATGATGGCGTCCCACTTGTCCTCGGGGAAGGTGTGCACCGGGGACACGTACTGGATGCCCACGTTGTTCACCAGGATGTCGAGCCTGCCCAGCTTGTCGTGAGCGCTCTTTATCATGTTCCTTGCACACATCCACGAGATTGTCGGGTGATAGCGGACTCTTGCAGACACCTATTCTGGGCAGGTGTGCTGCTCAGGTTACAAGGCCGCTGCCATACTCCGCAGATCTCTACTGTGCGTCTGGATACCCTCTGCCATCCCCTGTGCTGCTGTGCTTTGTAGAATTCGCTTTTGGTCAATAACAGCATGGCATGATATGCTTCTGCGCGGATTGTCTGCAGCAGTGACTGGATGCTGGTGGATGGTACCTGATTTCTGCTGGCTTTGTCACGTCTGCGGCACTGTGTCGGCACTGCACGCCAAATTTACTGGCTATCTCTGAGGTCTTTGCCTTTGCCTCATCAGCTGTCACAAGCCCATGCATCATCACATCCGCCCCAGCCTCTGCTAAACCTCTCAGCATGCCCATTCCTATCCCCTGGGTAGATCCTGCATACACACACAGGGCTTTGGGCTGGTCTGGTGCACCACTGCTGAGTAGGACGTGCGCCCAGCTTGGAACGTCTGCAGCATCCAAACACCGGCTTCAGCTTCCGGTAAGATTTTTAAGCTTTCGGAAAAGCGCTATACGACACAAGGGGCACGCTGGGCTTTGATCCTGCATCATCTTATATGCCGGCATGTGACTTACATGTCTGGGCTCGGAAGACGAGCAGGCTCAAGCAAGTTCGCAAGCAACCTAGATTTACTAGGAATAGCCTTAAAGCCCACGCATCTCCAGCGAAAAGCCAAGTCCGAGACTGTAACGTATGAGAGGCTACCTGTAATGAGGGCAACCTTGCCCGCTAGCATCTTCGCCATGCTTACACCAATTACTCAGAGTCCTCTTGGAAGATGTCTAAATCCTATCTGTATCTTGGCGCCCCCAGCGTTGCATAACAAGCTCTGATACGTAAATGGCGTATGCCACATCAGCATGACGCTCCAGATCTTGTCCAGATCACCTCACAACATTGTGTCGCTCCCCATTGCTTCATATTGCATTGCTGTGAACACAATAGCCACATCCGTGGGATACTGAACGTACAGCATCACTTGCAGCACAGAAAATTGCGGTGGCAAAATGTCTATGATCCATCACCTTGGAACTGCAGCGTAGGATCCAAATGCCAGTGTTGTGGGAACTAAAAGCAGCAAATAAGGCTTTTGTCAGTGTTTCCTAGTAGAAGTCATGCAGCTCAGTATTCCTGCCGTAGACCCCAAGATACGACATACTGATCTGAGACCATTTCGGAAGTACACTGAAACAAGCCCATACAGAAGGTCACTTGCTCAGAAGAAGCTTTGCAGGCGAACGTCACCGGAGCGTGCAACACAGGTGTGTCCACACTTCACGTTGTTCTGCAGCCTAATAGCGCACCCTGGCAGAGGTCAGCTTCTTCCTACTTTTTGGCTGATGATGGTGATAGGCTTCTGCAGAACGTTCAGGGACGAGTGCTGAGCTTCAGCCGAACGCAGGCCCAGGTAATGGATTCTTCTGACTACATTCATCACAAGTTAGCTGTGTAGGTCTGCAGGAGAGTTGAGGGTTGCTCTGCAAAAGTGTCTGCTCTACCTGAGAGAGCAGCAATTTGCGTGACTGTCCTATGCAAGCAAAAGCAATCATGGATCAGTGTGTTGTGCCAACATAAGATAGTACAGAGCGCAGCCAAAATGGCCCCACTTACAGTTGGTGCTGCTTTCCAGCAGATGCACAGACCATAGCGACCGAGGCGCTGCTGCTTGATGCTGTGACCAGTAAGAAGCAGAGGCCGGACGCTGTGCTGGCCGCTCTATCTGCTTTGGAGGACCTGCACAAGTCCCGAGCAAAGGTTCCGGGTGCGCATCCGTCCTTCTCTTCTGCCCGAGTCGTCTGCTGGCACAGGAGGCCTGGTGGAGGAGCGTGTCAGCCGATACCGCGTCCTCGTGACTTCAGCTGTCGTCGTCAGCTTCACAGTATCTGCTGTACCCTCCTCGTCTCAGGTTTCCAGTGCCTCTGGACAATCCCTGCTGGACCGCTAACGCGTCATGGAAAGAGAAGCTATGTGATGATGTCTTTGACAGCGCAACGCAAGGTCTCCTGTTGTGTGTGGGCCAGGCTTAAGAGCTTCCTGATGCTGTTGATGGCAATGACCTAACAGAGCTGTCCCTGAAGCCCCAAGCTTCACGTTCTGATGTTCCTGCTGCTTGCAGACATGTTGCCAACTCTGGCTGGGCCATGGAGGCTGGTGTTTTCTGGGCCAAAGAAGCTGGCTTTTCTGAGCTACATCCCTGTTGATGAGGACTTCATTATCAACACAGCAGATAGCAGCCTGGCGCTTGAGAGTGACCTGGGTCCCTTCCGTGCCAAGTTCAAAGGAGATTACAAGTGGAGAGCAGACAGCAATGAGATGGACTTTGCTTTTACTCTGGCTCAGGTATGCCCATGCGACGCTTTTGCCATGATATAGCATTCCATGGCTGGCTGAAGTGCTGTCAGCAACATAATTGTGCACACAGCAGCTCTAGGGACAGTGTCCTATGGGTGATCAGTAAACTGTGGTGCCCGTCAAACCTGCAGACTACAGATGGTACGCCAAGGTTTCATGGTGACCTTTGGTGTGTTGCTGCACTTGGCAGCGAGAGCATCCACGCAAAGTTCCCAGTATCAGCGTGTCAGCATCATGGCAACACCCTCCCTTGAGCCATCTCGTCAGGTGTGCATTGTATTCAGGCAGTGAGTGGCGTGTCTGGTGAGAGAAGCGTCGCAATGCAGGTAGACGTTTTGGGGCGTCGGATCTGGCAGAAGGAGGTCAGCTTCAGTCAGAAGACTTACAGCTTCTTCTGGGCAAGCAGCGCCATTGCATGCGCCCGCAGCAGCGCAGGGACCCTCACATTATTGAAGGCGCTGCGCTCGTGACGCTCAGGATGTAGCCAAAGAAGGCAAATGTCAGCTCAGTATTCACTCAGCTCTGGGAGTGCATGTCATTGACAGAGCTGAGAGACACCTGATGAAAGACATTCTGTATCATATGCATAGCGTCCGGACGCTTCTGAGTTTCTGTCATGACCTCTGCAATCTGAGACAGGGCTATCACAGCTGTATGGACAGTCGGAGTCATATGATGCAGTTCCTGAGAAGGACATACTAGTAGTTACTGCTTGACATCAGCTGTACAGCTGTACAGCTTGACATGTCGCACCTTGGCAGCAAAGGGCATGCACAGTGACTACTGACGTTGAAAGGCTTAGACAATCATGTATTTGAGCAAATCCGATATCATAGCACATAGCAAGCATCAAACTGGGAACACACTTTGTGATATTGACAGATCGGGAGTAGATGGCTGGGCAGCGGGCAGTGCCCAGAGAGTTGCTGTCTCTCAAATCGACAGATATGACTTAAGCTCATCGGGTTGTCGGGTTATAGAAGGCTATCGAATACCCTCCCTCCATTCAAGCAAGGGCGTGACGGAATTTCGGACGATCAGTGTCGGAGTGCGCCCGTAGTGCATCCGCATAATTCGGTCATGACGCTGTCTATTGCAGGCCTGCACGGGATATCTAGCGCCATAACTATTGCTCAGCGCAGGCTATGTAAAGGTACAAAGCTGTTGACGCGCCGCATGGCGTCACAAGCCCTAAGTTCCAGTCATCCAAGGAGCAGAGGAAGGCAGACGAACTCGCTCGAATCGTAAGTCTGACATTCTCAAGCGAAGACATGCTGCGCACTTTATAGGGCAAGTGGTTGAAGTGACTGCTGCCCATTTTGGAGCAGGCTTTATACGTTGAAAGAGGCCTGGACCCCCATGTTGGGCGTCTGCTGAGCACTCCTGAGATACCCCGGGTGGAGGTCGCTGCATGGGTGTCGATCCTAATGATGGAACAAGAGGGGAAGCGGCTGGAAGTTGAGACAAAACTAATGCAGAGGGAGGAGGTTGTTGAGGCAGATCACACGACGATACATGCAGCCACAAAAGATGTGGCATCCAAGGGGGATCTTAGGTGCGGGCTTCCTCCATATGTGCCCCTTCTGACTACGAGTGCTTCGCGCGTCACAGCCCAAAGACCGAAATGAAGGTGCAATGATGGGCATGTGCATTGCAGACCTTGCGGAAATGGGGGTGTACCTGCTGTCCTTGGGAGTGCAGCTGGGCGCGCCTGTATTGTCAAACCGTGTGGCGGTATGGACAGATCTGATGAACCGATTTAAGTCCCTTCAGTACCACATATGCTCCAGCACTGGCTGGAAGGCGGAAGAGATACCTCAACGGTAGGGACACTGTGACTCACTAAGTAACCTTCTGGACATGTCTGTGCTCAGGCCTTGCATGTTTTTCATTGCTAATTGATGGTGTGGGCGAAGTAAGTTGACAAAGAGATTCTAGACAATGTGTCGAGGTCTAGGACGCGAGTTATGAGCACAGTGCGCTGGAGTACTTCAAGTACAAGGCTTGGCCTTCAGCACAATGCTCATAGTGAGGTGCATTTCAATGTGCATCCCTCACAATCACACCTCAGGCATCAAGTGATGCCTCTATTGTATGCTATTCTTGCTACGTGACTGCGAAGTGATTTGACAAGAAGTTATCCAAGGCAAGATGCCATCTAGCTGTCATGTGCAGGATCGAGGCCATGTACAAGCAGTTGCCTGGGCATGATGCAAGCGCCTTCTATGACATGTGCGTCATAAAGATAAAGGAGGGGCCGTCAGATAAAGAGCAGATGGCCGCTCTCGCATGTGTGGCTGAGTTCTATGCCATTGACTACGAGCTGAGATATGCCAAAGAACCAGCACAAAAGAAACCAGCAAAGAAGTAGAGTTGACTGTACAGCTTTCTATAAGCCTTGTATACAAGTACATAGCTACGCGGTGGTGATAGAAACGCTGCCTTCTCGGGCATCTTGACTCTGTCTTCAAGTGTTCCTCTCATCAAAGCTCAAAGTAACTCATGTGTACACCCTGACGGCCAATACGTGCTTGAGGGCGGCAGGTGTGGCTCCTTGCCTTGTATTGAAGGCATGAATGCCATTGGCAGCCTCGACAATTTGTTGAACAGCCAAAACACCCCTTGCATGAAGTAAAAAAGCAGCTGCAAGACGTCACGGTGGGGCGATGGCTAGCAACAGACTCTGTCCGGCAGCAGTGGTGGATTGAATCGTCTGTGCAGCCTTCACAGAGAGTTACAGATGTAATCAGCAATGATTTTGACCCATGTTGTTGCGGCAGCCCATATCGGACTCCTTTGAAAGTGTAGTGTTGTTCATCAACGCATCATGGGCCAAGCCTTCCTGGCAGTGAAGACAGCAGCATGGGGCTATGCAGGCAGGCTACATAGAACATCTCATGATCAGCAAGACCAGTCGCAGCTGGCAAATTAGCTGTCATGCGATTTTCTTGCTGTCCGATCGCGCTTTTTCCGATTGGCTGGCATTGCTGGGAATAGCCAATACTGCCAGGATTTGTATCGGGCTCCCGATTGCGCCAGCATAATCTTCTGGCAAGCTGTTCACAGCTTGCACATACTGCAGTTCTTGCCAATAGTGCACCGACCGGAATGCATCTGAATAACGTGCGGCACTCTTATCGATCAGCGTGTACATCTCTGCTTCATGAGTGATCAGTGCATCTGGCATCGCCCTATAAAGATTGTGCCAGACAGCTTTGTCTAAAAAGACAGACATGGTGGTAATGGGCCAATCTACAGCTCATGTGATCCGGGTCTACATAACTTGCAAATAGGAGCAACTGCTGACAAGCCGTGTATCGGCGATAAAAGTGATGGCCGTCCAGACCACCGCGCTCTTCGGCTTAACTTCACATGCGTACCATCTACAGGCATTTAAAGCCGGTTTCAGCTGCATTGAGAACGTCAATTACATTCTTGGTGGAAAGTGTTACTGGGAGTGCCAAAAGTATATAAGAAGATTGAACTTGCTCAAGCTCAACAAGAGCCCACCCGTCGATGAAGCCTGCTTCAAACGCTTTGATTCGTCTGGAGAGCTTATTGTGTCCTCTCTAGTGACGAGCCCCAAAGCATCAGCGTACATGGTTGTTGTGCAGGAAAGGCCAGGGCATAAAGCCTACCCTGAAACCATTTTCTGACGACATGGGAATCAAGGCAGGTCCCACTGCTCCGCCTAATGCGCATCTCCAAAAGCATACTTGCGCAGCCTGAAAGAAGAGTGTATGTGACGCCTGTCCAGCACAGCTAATACAGTCATGTTCACAGTGGCCTGCTTCACGAGGTGCATCGCTAGCACTTGATGTTCCAGCCTGTCTATCGGAATGTGGCTTGCCCTCTGCACAGCCACCAGTATGGTGGGCAAGTTAGGGCCTGTCTACCAGTGTGCCGCATGCCCTTCTGTAGCGCCAGCAACATGGTGTCAATGACAGGCCCGCCTATCAAGCACACGCATGTCTCTTGCAGAATGACCAGGAGCCGGTGGCAGGGCGCGAGAAGGAGATCCAGCGCTATCTGCAGCGCATGGAGCGCGTGCTGACTCAGGCGGAGCGCATGCACAGCAGCACCCATGTGCAGCCCGCCAGGCGCCGCCACAGCCTCAGCAACTCCCAGGTACTTTGCTGCCCAGCATTCTGTGCTCACGCTGCATGACGCACGTTGCCAACAAGCGCTGGAGATATTTCCCACCCAGGATGCTCACATGTCCGTATCTTCAGCCTCCTCGTGTGCAAGGCCTCATATGGATGATGAGCAGTGAACCTTGACAGCATGGGAGCATGAACTTTGTGGGCCTCTCAGTGAGATTGGATGCTGTGTATGTCCTCCGCAGAGTGTCCTATGACCGTCAACACTTGCCTGGTATTTAGCGCTGCACATCTATGTGCGCCTGACAAAAACATGACTTGTCCAGGAGAGCCTGAAGGCTGTCATCGGTAGCGCACCAGATGACTCATCATATCCCTCATCGCCTGATGCCCCATCAGCCTCGTTTGGGCATGCCCTTCCCCCTCAGCACCCTGATGGGGCTGCCCAAGCCCAGGGGACCGGGCAGTCGGGCACGCTCAGGGCGTCCCCGCAGAGGCAACCGAGGAGAAAGTCACTCAGCATGGACCCTGGGGACCTGATGAGGCAGACTGCACGGGACGGAGGGGGGTTGTTGGACACGTCAGCAACCCTGGCTGACTGGATCATGCGCTCCACCAGCAGCAGTGCTGGGGCGTCCCAGCGCGAGTCTGACGAGGCCGCTGAGCTGGCGGCTGAGGTGGCCGCAGCGCCCGCTGATGTGGCGTACTCCTCGCTGGTGCTGGAGTCCCTGTCGGAGTGGGCTCTAAAGCCTGACGCCAGCGGCAGCAAAAGTCTTGCTCCAGGCATGTGCTCTCCTCAGCAGAGGCTAGCTCATGTGCAGGAACTGCAATCTTGATGGACTGGGCAGCACCGGCTGATGCCTCTTCTTAGATACGCTTCACTTGTGAGCCATGCCTGCACCCACCACCCCGGACTCCGGCGGAGTCACTCCGCATGATCTCAATTTGCACAGGCACAGAGCTTTGCTTACACTCGTCATCCAATGGTAAGTCATGCATCGCAGATTCATGTCTGATAAAGCCAAGTTTGTTTGCAGGCCCATTTCCCAGGCACAGGAGCCCCGTCAGCTTCCCAGTGGCCCTGTCAGAGAGCGCCTCCATGTCCCGCGCCACGTCATCGCCGGTGCGGCAACCCAGGGTCAGCCATGCGGGTCGGCCCTCAGCCAGCATCTCAAAGGCCGCCACGTCAGCGTGCGCCACCAGCGACACAGAGGATACAGCAGACTCAGGCTCGCCCCAGGACCAGCAGCAGAGCTCTGGCGACTCCAGGCTGCAGCATGGATGGAAGCCTTTACTGGAAGGAGGAGCTGAGGCACACTGGCCGCAGACCGCAATGCCAGCCAAGTCTGGCAGCAATGAAGGCACCGTCACTTTTGCAGCCAAAACAGGGCACAGAGGATCCCCTGGCAAGTCCGGTGTCAGCTCACAGGACCCCAGCCTTCAGCCTTCTAGGGAGAAGAGAGCAGTGGCAGAGCCCAGGAGTCCAGAGAGAGCCTCAATAAGGGAAATGCAGCCGGCTGCAGTTCCCTCTGGGAAGCCCTGCAGAGGACAGAGTGATGTCATAGAGCTGGGTGCCAGACAGGAGGCATGCAGCGGGCGCGGCGAGTCAGCGGCAGAGCCGCAGCAGGTTCCGGCGCTGCAGAAGCTGAAGCTGCGCGTGAGGTCACGCCACCGCACCAGCTCCCAGGGCGCTGACCTGCCCATGGCATTTCAGGACCTCCAGATCGCAGATGGGCAGCTCCTCTCCGCCGCTGAAGCTGCACCTCAGGTTGCATCAGCATCCGCTCAGCAGCGTGCCGCAGGGAAGGGCACAGAACAGCGAGCGCAGCATGGCGGGAAGGATGTAGCGGGACGAGCCAGGAGTGCCACAACAGGCACGGAAGCTGTGCCGGCAGAGGAGCAGCTGGTGTTCAAGGCCTCCAGAACGTTACCACGGTCCCCCCTTAAGGGAACCCCCCAGCCATCTGCAGTGTCTGAGTCACCAACCACATCTACCATGGTAGATGTAGCCAGTGAGTGTGAGGATTCTCCTCACATGTTGGACAGCCCAATTGGTCAGGCACAGCCCGAGCGCACTGCACGCCCAGTCATGTCAGCAGGCAGCCATGACATGGGAGCGGGTGGAGTATCTGCAGACCTTAGCCCCTCACGGCGTTGCAGCAGCACCACACCGCCGCCTCAGCAGCAGCCACTGTCGCCACCTGGGAGTGGCGTTCTGGCCGTCAACAGCCTAGTCATTCCCGCTATGAGAAAAGCGCAGCGCAGCAGCACAGCAGAGGAAAGCGCCATCTTTACGCCTTCACACAAGCTGGCTCGGTCCCCTCCCAGGCAGCCAGACCCGCTCATGACTCCGCAGAAGGACTCAGGCGGTGAGCTGAGCCCATGCAGCTTCCCTCAGGACCTGGAAGCTGAGGAGCAGCCCGAGACGCCCCGCATCCGGGCAGCTGCCCAAAGCCCTACAGGGAAGCATGCCGGCACATGCGCCAGTACCCCAGAGGCTGACAGCCCTGTTCAGCGGTGAGACTACTGGCAGGGCAGTGCAGTCTACACAGATTTTGCAGCACACAATCTGTGGCCTTCATGGAATGAGATCTGAGTCGGCACAAGTAGCACCAACATGTGGATGACTGGAAGTCGGGAATTTGATGTTTCTCCTGCTGGTGTAGGGAGGGCAACATTGCCGTGCGACAGAGGAGAGCAAGCACGGCTTCTGGAGATAACGTTGGGATAGCTGGGCTGCCCAAGCTGCCCATGCTGGACAGTGACCAGTCTGCACAGACTGGACATGCTGAGGAGAGGCTGCAGGAGGCTGCTCATGAAGGCTCCCCGCGTTATGCTGGCGCTGCACCATCACGCCTTCCCAGGCCACCTAGCGCTACCTCACCTCGTCCCGCCAGTAAGCGGTGAGTGTTGAGTTCATAGCACAGGCTATTGTGTTGATGGAGAGCTAATCTCTCTGTAAAGCATGTATGAAGCTTGAAGGCAACCTTGCTCTGTTGTAGCACCAACTACCACTGTGCAACAGCATTGGGTACCTACTCGAGGTGTGCTGCTGTGTCAGGCCACAAAGTGGAGGAGCCAGCAAGCTGCCCAGCGTCCTATCTGGGCCGCCGGCTGCCCAAAACGGGCAGCCCGCCAATGCAACCGCATCCCACAGCAGGAAGGCTATGCAGCAGGCGGATCTGGTCCTGGTCGGCCACACAGCGCAGCCAGTACAGGCAAGCCGTCAGCCAGGGGAAACACAGAGGAGCCACTTTGAGATATCCTTGGAGGCCAACAGGTCCCCGGGGCGCCGAAGGAATGTAGGAGATACAGCATCATATGCAGTGGGAGGCAGCAGTGCCAGAGAGCATATGCCTAATAAGGCAGTCAGCGCCATTGCCCTCAGAAGCGAGGAGAGGACTCCTGATAAGGACAGACGCCGCAGCTCTGCAAGAGGCGCTGCTACTGAGGGCACAAGCCCATTGAGAAGGTGCAGCATCTCCCCAGATACATGTGACATGCGAGATGTGTGCATGTTGGATCATACATACATATTTGGAGGTGTCAGGACACATATGCTCACGCCCGGAGTACGATTGTCATGAAGATACACTGCATAAAGTAGTCATGATGCTGCTCGCAGGCCCAGGACACCCCCCGCAGCAGCTGATGCTGAGGAGCGGCAGCTGGGCGGCCACTTGAGGGCCAAGCAGTCCTCATCAGGGTCCCCTCCCGAGAAACCTGCCATGAAGAGGCGGCTTTCCCTGGGTGCACCGCAGAGGTGGGTGGCTGCCTCTCTCTGGCCTCCAGGTCATTGATCTCTCACGCTGCTTCCCTACACCCTCCAAAGAAGGCAGTGCAGGCTGTGTGAGTCTTTGTCGTGCCACACAGAAGTGGGTTGTACAGAGCTTTGATGATGCTGTTTAGCATCTGCACGCTCTGTGCTGCCTGGATCTGTCTTTACATGATTGACACCTACAGCTGGGCAGCCCGATCTCCAGCTCAGACAATGCTTTTGCAGAATCAGGTCGCCAGCGCAGCCAGCTCTGGAAGCGCAAGGCGCTTCAGGAACCATAACCTCTGCTGCCAAGTCAATTAGCGTAGATGCTGGAAGGCCGAAGGGAACGGAGTCCCCTACAAGGCCTAGACTGCAGGGCTCCCATGTGCCTGAACGCTCAGCACCAGTGCCAAGCCGGCTGCAGGTGAGCTTGCTCCCCTCTACTCTCTTTTGCTGTGTGTCTTGGGTACCATACGGCCGCGATCAATGGGCCACAGCGCGCATGCAGTTGAGTGGGTGTGCCCTGGACATGTAGTTGACTTGCCCTCGGCAACCCACTGCATATGTACATCCTGGGTGCTTTATGATCTGTTCACAACAAAGCCAGGTGTTTTATTCACTTACATGCATGTGAGAGACTGTACTGTGGTGAGGTCCCATGATGACCTAGGCAGATCAGGGTCTCCCCAAAGTGTGCTGCTCATATGCAGGGCGCAGCAGGTGGCGCAAGGAAATCAAAGAGTCGTGGATCAGCTGGCAGAGACACCATCCTGTCGGCTGTGGGCAAGCTTCCCATCGACGTGATAATGGGCAGCATGCATGGCGCCTTGATGGACTGAAGCACCTTATGAGCCGGTCAATCATGCACAGTCTGCAGCCTTGTCAGCTGGGAGATGACTCACTCCTAAACATTGTTCCTATACCCCCTCTGGGCAATGCGTGGAGGGGCCTCCCTTGGTAAACCATTCGGAACTCCAGGAGGATTTGGGGTAGCGGCGATCATAGGTGTCTCAGGAGTGGCCACAACTGTCGAATATGGGCGGAATCGCAGAAATACCCCGTGCCTTCGGGGGGATTCGAATCGGCAACCCGGCGATAGCATATGCCTTTCAGTACAGACAAGCACAGAGTAACCCTGCAGGCGGTTGCAAGTTGTTGACTAGCTATTGCTCTTCACCATCTCGATGGTGAGGTGGTGCATGCATGTCATATTACCATGTGACATGATGCTAGATGGTACACTCTTCTACAGCAGCACCAGCTGTACAGATGTGTGCCGTAGTCTGAGATGTTATTCACCCCTCCTTTGTCGAGCAGCGCCCATGCCGGAGTTACTTCATATGCAGACTATGCCAGCCCTCTTTAAGGACAACTGCAGACTGTGCCTCTAAAGGTGGCATGTGTTCATCCAAAGCTTGCTGTGCGTCCCAGCATCATCAGCTTCACATCCGTCTTCACACACATAAGACCTGTCGTACTCGCAGACACCATATGAGATGTACACTGTCCAGCCTGGTGATTTTGCCCTCACATCTGTGCACATGCTGTCTGCAGGTCTCCCGCCGGGCTAACCAGCGCTGGGCCCCTCAACATACATGGCCTTGGCCTCCAGGCCATGTGCCATCACCTTGATGTATGCATAGGGCTGTGGCAATCCCTTTTCTGCCATCTCCTCAGCAGTCTGGACAGCCATGCTGATGATGGCCTCCGCTCCGGCGCCTTGGGGCCCTTGCATCGTGCCATCTTGCACAGAGAGGGAGACTTGTCAGCTGATATTTAGCGCCACTGTCATCATGAAGTGACGTAGGGCTGCAGGAACAATAATGTCTCGGTGCAAGCATGGCTTCAAACGGCAGGCGTGTGCTTGCTTGTATAAGTCAGCATGCTGCTGCATGCCGTTACAGGACAGGACACTGCATAACAGTGATCCAAGCTTGTAGCTGAAGCTCACCTGCACGGAGCACCTGTGTCAGACCTTCCATTGCCAGTTGCTTGCGCGCAACAGTGTCATTCATCTCCGCACTCCTCTTCAGCTTGCTTGTGCCCTACACAGCAAATGGCATGTCACTTGTGTCATGTATGTCTGCGCCCAGTCTGTCCTGAACCTCCTTGAGTCTGAGAGCCCCCCAAAGACAGTGCAGGGCGCCACTCTCTGTCCAGTGAAGCGTAGCAGCCCACCACAGCATTCACAGACTACCATTGCCAGATGATTTCAGATGAAGTTCGCCTCTTTCTGCCTGTCTTTGCCTGTATTACCAGTGCTCAGGAAACGAATGCATGCTGTGAAAATTTACCTCAAAGTATGACAGCCGCTTGGTCTGCCCTGCTGTTGTGACAGACCTGGCATTCAGCGGCAGGCTCGGTGGGACAATGGAGTCCTCCTCAGCATCGGCGTCATGCATCTGATGGAGCTCCTGCAGCAGCGTCATTACCGTCCCTGAGCTGCAATCGGATATCAGCCGCGTGGGAAATGCAGCACGTCTGGTAACATGAAAATCGGTCTTGGCAGCCCACCATAATCATCTTCACAAATGATGGGCTTTGCAGCTTTGCAAGCACGAAGGCACCCCCCCTCTGCTGAGGTGCACTGACAAACCACTTTCGTTCATCCTCGCTCCAGTTGTTTACGTCTTCAACCATACGGGTACGCTCGGCACTGGAATTGGTCTGGAAGATTGGGCTGGCTAACAGGAACTTTACAAGCTCTTTAGCATTGGCAGTCGAATAGTGCGCCGTTGTGAGCACACTAGTCCTCTCTGCAGTTTGCAAAACCAGTGCGAATATATCGCATGACCTCTGCAGCAGGAGATAAACGGGCGGACGTGAGCGCAAAGAACCTTCTAGGAATCGTGGGTTCGACATCTCAATCACCCTCCCGCAGGCCATCATATCACAATATGCTATGCTTCCATGAGGTGCCTTTGGTCGCACATAAGACTAGCTTTAGGCTCCCATTTGGGCACTGCTGCATATTTCGACGATATCATACCTGTCACAGATAAGATGTGTGCAAGATCTGAGACGCCATGCAAACCGGCACTCTGATGACCATATGCGCATGGCCCTGTATCAGTGGTCAATCAAGTGCTAGCATCCCGGCTTGACTCCCATTGTCATTGGCACAAGCACGATACTGCCATGTTGGTGCAGCGCTGTGAAGCTGCAGCAGATGAGTCCGACATGACATGTCTCATGGAACCGTTACAACACTATGGCAATAGCAGTTTCCCTGTTGTAGAGTGGTGGCTCGACTATACAATATTGCAACTGCGTCCTCCCCTGATGTGATGTGACTACTCGCTATCTTCAACTCTTTGTCATGAATGGCCTCTTTGGCTTTGACATGCGCCGGGAGAGGAACATTCATGGTTGTCCCCCTACTTCTATTGCTGCAGTAACATTCTATCTCTGAGAGCTCACAGAGGGTGCTTGCCATGGCGCTGCAAAAAGTCAACTCCTTCGCCTAACAGCTCTCCCTCAGTGCCTCTCAGCAGCAGAAGCCTCAAGGCACACCATGTTGCTGTCCAACACGTGTGGCAAAGCACACTATGTATGGCCACGATGATGTTGCCGTCTGTTCAACCCCCATCCCGCGGTCTTGCCTGAGAGAGTATGCTTGGCTGCCAACCCTCTCAGGACTGTGTCCATCAATTTGTGAGCCCTCTGACAAGCCACTACAGCAGCTCCATGTTGAAGCTGCTGTACGACTGCATGCAAACAATCATGACAGTGAGCCTCTCCGATGAGGTCTGGTGATACGCTGACTACGCCTGGCTCATATGGCTGCAAGGAGGAGCTCCAAAGCTGAGTTCTCGTCCCCGTTGGCTGTCTGCAGGGCCACAATGGCTGACTCCTTGCTGAAGCCCATGTCTTCCAACCGCAGCACCTTCTCATCCTCCGTCATCGCCTGAGAGCGATTCGCAAAGTTCTCTGCGCCAAACCGACACATGTGTCAGATGATGCGCATAGCACCTCAAAGACCTCAGCATCCTCCTTGTCCATGATTGCTCTCTTGTCAGTGATCATTATGCACAGGCGTGACAGCTGGCAGCCCATGGGTATGGTCTGGCATTTGAGGTCATTGTTCTGTACCCTGACTGTGTGATAGCAGAGCTGACACAAGCACAGAGAGCTTCTTGAGTGATGGTGTACCTGTCCAAAGGCGGGCCTGCCGCTGAAAGCTGTTGTTGTCATGGATGTACTGCCGCGCCACCACAGCATCCTGCAAGTCATCCCACTCTGGATCTACTGGCAATCTGAGGAGCATCAGGGTGCAAAGATAGAAGCTTCTGCAGGCTTTACAGCACCCCAATGCTATGGGTCACCCAGGGACAGTCCGGTCAGTCTCTGGCTGTGATTAGCAGGCAGAATATCAGTTGTGTCAGTGGCTGGCTTGCTTCGCCTTGGGCACAGCAACACCATCCTGCTAAGTGCAAGCCTTGCATCCATTCTCACGGCTGAGGATGACAGCAGAGCCTGCAGGCTGAGCAGCTATCGTGGTGCTGTGCTCAAGGGGCGAGCGGGAAGGCAATGCACAGTGCACCTGGGAGTCATCAGGCCGCAGGAGGTGATAGCAATGGCTGCAGCCTGAGCAGCCGGTGTGCTGCATCCTCAGGCAGTAGGCCAGAGAGTGTCAGCAAGGGTCAGCCTGGGCCTTGATGTGGGCTGCTGGCTGAGCTGCACTCTGCTATGATGCTTACAGGGATAATCGGGAGGGCAGCTGTGCACCTGCGGGTCGTCAGGCTGCGGGGAGGACAGCAGGGCCTGCAGGCTGAGCAGCGCAGTCTTGAGAGTGAGCGCAGGGCTCCACTGGTCCTTCAGGATGTCCAGGCAGATGGCCCCGTTGGCGCTGCTCACGTTGGGGTGCCACACCTTGCTGCGGAACCGCATCTTGGGCGGCACAAAGGGGTACTGGTCCTCTGCGCGCATGCAAAACAAGCGTCCTCAGCAGGAGGTGAAACAGAGTTTCATTTGTGTTCCGCTGCGTGCGTGCAACGCCACTCCACTCAGCTCCACAGGGGCAGCTCTTCCCATGGGGGACTGGTTCTCTGCACGCACGCACAATACCCTTCCTCAGCCAGTGGTGAACTAATGCCCATATTTCGTCCCCTGCATGCATGCAGCGCCACTCCACTCAGCTCCACGCGGGCGGCTCTTCCCATGGGGGACAGGTCCTCTGCACGCACGCACAACATCCTTCCTCAGCCGGTAGTGAACAATTGCTCATATTGCGTCCCCTGCATGTATGCGCGCCACTCCACTCAGCTCCACATGGGCACCTCTTTTCATGGTGGACTGGTCCTCTGCGCGCATGCAGTACCGCCTCAATCGCTTTGCTTCGCTTCTATGGTCTCTAGCGCCCCTGTCACAGCGCCCAGCTGCCTGCCCGGCGGCAGCTGCTGTGCCCCATCAATGATTTCCTTTGCATGCACTAACAGCTCTAGGACCTATCACACGTCCGCATTGCTGTCCACAAGCCCGTCACTTAGCGGGAGATGGGCAGATATGTCCATGTGCGCTCTCCACATGGGCACCCTTTCAGGCCTCATTCCAGCATTGCAAGCAAGGTACTCAGTAAAGTAGCCCTCCATCCATGCTTACATGTGACAGCAGTACGAGGCGTCTGTCGAGCGAGCCCCCAACACATTCTAACATCCCAGCTTGATGGCTGGCTGTCCAAGCATAGACTGGTGATGCTCTTGACGAGAGCATCTTGTCACTGCCCAAGCTGTAATAGGCCAAGCTGTGATGCAACGCAAAAAATTGCGCATGATGCACAGCCTAGTGCAAGAGTTGACTGCAACTCACCAAGCTGTATGTCCACCACGAACAAGCCTCCATCATACGCCGTATCTCTGGGACCTGCAGCGCGTTACAGCTCTCTCCTGCAGGTGTCGCTCTAGCTGAGGTCTAGAATGATGAGTTGGGTCCAAGCTTCAGGGTATCCAGCTCCAGGGTATCCAATCAGTGGGAGGACGTGAAGCGTACCTTCGACAAAGCCTGTCAACCGCTGCAAGTTGTTGGACTTGAGCTGAACTGTGACACCAGAAGTCTTGTCTCGCTCTATCTCTCGCAGCTCTTTCTGCAGAGAAGAATACAGGGGCTATCGAGGCCTAGCGAACCGTCGGGACATCTTCCAATTTCGATTGAGCTACCACCACGTTCATGCAGATTGATGCCAAGCACAGAGGCATCAGCACGATGGAATCTAAGTAACGAGGCGGCACCATATGTGCCAGCTTCCACCATTGTGCTCAGAAGCAGCAGCAGATGTACCTGTATCCGGCCAAGATCTACCATGAAGACCGCTCAATGACCTGTCGCTCTACTGTGACGCCTCCACCATGGCCAAATATATTTTGAGGATCTGAGACCTGGCAGAAGTTGTCTTTTTGCTGCCTCTGCCAACAAAGAGGCGGAGCACCCTCGTCAAGCTCTATACACCCAATGCTTCTATACGCGGACTGTAGCCTCATTCAAAGCCCATGGTGGGTCTGTTTCCATGCTGCCCTTGGGAACCTCCTCCATGCACAGGTCAGCAAGCTGGGTTAGTCATCGCCCGGCACGAGATGGCTTGGACCTCAGGTTGGATGATGGTAAAGACGGAAAGCAAAAACGGTGTTCGTAAGATACTATGGAGGAGTTCATACTGCAATGCGAGACAGTCATCTTGCGCGGGCCTCCTCTGCTCACGTGGGTGGTACGAGTCCGAGGGACTGACAAAGTGACAACCTCCGCAATGCGCCGCTCAACGATCAATGCAATATAGCGAGGTTATAGGCCGGTTGCTGCCGTACGAGAATTTATAGGTGACTGTGCGGGGCACGGCGACTGCGCTCACGTGAGAGCTGTTGGCAGAACAATTCAAACAGCGCGCGATGAGTCAGCAATGGGTAGCCTTGCAAGACGTATACCAGGCGGGTCATTAGACGGTATTTTGCTTCAATAGTGAGTCCTTTGGATCACCTCGTCACGTATGAAAGCCTCTCACAGCGCGCGCACCGCTCTCACACTCCGGCAGAACCGTCCAAATGTATCTAGTGATCTGCAAGCTGAGAACATGTAGAGAGCGGTGCCGCAAATGGTAATCTCACTTTAATCAATAAAAAGCTATTTGCGCTTTCTCCGAAGGTGGAAAGAGCCCTGCCATCGCGGCAATCTTGATGGTGTCTCTAGGAGGAGGCTAAACAATGCTTCTGGGCGCTTTGGTACCACGTTTACAGCCGGCATCCTCCCCCTTCAGAGGTGCGTAACGTGTCCTATACATCCTTGTCATCAGTCTCCCGATATTCTAGAATGGTTCATAGGATGTGTACCTGCGCATGCAGGGGCCTTCATTGACCAAGGCCACAACAGCACAAGATGGCGAGCCTCAGCAGGATTCCTGGAGTCCATGAGGGGCGTAGCAGACGCATCAAGCCCAGCGCATGATAGCTCGGGAAGCCATGGTGGCTGCCATGTGCACCTGTCCTGGCATGAGCACAGCTGGTCTACGCCTAAGGCCAGGCGTGGGCTCATCACGGTAAAATCAGCACAGTCTGACAATGTCCTGAACGTCAAATGCAGGCCTCCCTGGCTGCTTCCAGACTGAGCCTCCCATGGGCTGAGTACTCCTGTCAGCCGTCTGAAAAGCCCCCTGACCAGTCCTTTTGCAGAGATTCAGAAGCTACTCTGTGGTAGTGGTCTGTGTATGATGCAAAACACATCACAGGCAAGAGGTACAGCTGAAGCCCGGCAAGCCACCTTGGGCAGACCTGCATGCCAGAAAGCGCATTGGCTGATGTCATGTGTGTCCTGCAGATGTCCTTTTCGGCAAAGCAGTGGGACGAGCTGCTGGCCATCCTGGCATGCTCTGATGGTGCTTTGCGGCAGGTGGTCCAGCGGTGGCCTGGGATAGCAGATCTGACTGTTGCAGATGTCATGCAACGCCTCCTGTGCCTCAAGGTAAGCATAATACAGAGTAAGCAGATGGTGTGGCCTCTGTGCTGTGGTGTTGGTCAATTTTCCTGTATGCTGGCTGGCTTATACTTATCCTGAGCAACGCTTCAACAGCCTTTCACAATCATTGCCATAAGCAAGCTGCCAGTAGCCTGCGGTGTTGATTCAGGAAGGTTCAGCATCACAGTATCTTTGTAGCCAATAAGAAAATTTGTGAAACTTTGGTAGGATCCTCTCAAGTATTCCCTCGGTGCAGGCACTGCTGCCCGGCTGCAATGTGGCCAACATGGTGCAGTTGCAGCCGCAGCTGTTCCTCAGCAAGACCACGCAGCAGCTGCAGACGCAGGTCGGCACAGCCTATGATATCATCAGCAGAGAGCTTCCCACCGACTATGTAGATGCCATGATTCAGGTGGGCGCTTAGCTTGCACCCTATCAGCATGCTGGGAGGACACACAGTGAGCAGGGATCGTCCAGTGTTGTGTTGTTTTTACATGGTAGATCATCGGAACCTTCTGCAGATCGCAATCCTCCTGCAGCCTGTGAGTCCCATACCCAAGGCTGAACATTGCTAAAGCAGACATGTGCTGTAGGAGAAGCCCAACATCCTGTTCATTGACGTGGGGTGCCTGCCAAACGCTGTGCAGCAGCTCAAGGTACACATCTGCCGCACACTCTTTTGAGAGTCCTTGCAAACTCTTGCAAGCCGCGCCTGCCCCTGTGCACCCCCTGTGCAGGAAGGCTGCTTTGCTTGGATGTGCCAAGCTGCATCTGCATGCTGATGCCTTGTACAGGACTTGAGTGGTTCTTGCCTCTGCAGGACATGGTAGCATACCCTACAGACCCTACATCTCTGAATAATGTCCTGTGGGCGGTGAAGGATCATGCGTGAGCAAGGCATGCCAACATGTGCAAGCTGCGCGGAGTTGCCGCTTGTGGCATTGAGTCTGAGCAATGTGGGATACCCTCCCTGAGAAGAGATTAACAGCAAGCACATTTTGGCTGCATACATGAAGAAGTCAGCCCGGTCAGAGTTATTGGGTTGAGAGCTGGGAGGCGATGGTGTATCAGGCAACGATGGTGATGAGTTTTCAGTGGGTGCATGACTGCCGCAAGATAGTACTGTTGTTGTCTGCATGCGTCCTCTTAAGGTGCCAAAAGGTGCGCACTCGTGCAAGGGCACTCCACAGAATTGAAGAGCTGGTCATGACACAGAACATGCCAAAATTGAAGAAGCCAAATGAACATGGACAGTGTTTGGTGTTTTGCTGGAAATCCTGCTGTAACCAGATCTAGTGCTGCTATAGCCTCCGACCAGCAGAGGGTGCACCTACTGTCCTTGGTATGCCAGTTGTGGTCATGAGGATCTGAGGATGGTTTTCACTCCCCAAACACTTGACCCTGCATAGTCTTTCAAACACCCACCAATCAGCTTATACTTATTTGTAGAAGAACACCCAAGCTTTCTAGATGCTGACCGGTCGGGGCGGCCAAACACGAGCTACGGGATCTAGGGTTGTTTCGAAAAGCGCACGGCGCAGCGAAGGTCCTGCAACGCGGCATGGATAGACATCATGCAGAGATACATACGCGTTCAGCAGAGTAAGCTTTCGTCCAAGGCTGCAAAGGTTGTTGCTAGGATATGACGAGTCAAATCAGGCAGCATAAAGAGGCAAGCTCTGACAGGTTCCATATGATATGCACATAGTAAGCAATGCTACAGGAGGCCTACAGAGACAAGGTGGGAGTGTTACCAATGGCTCTATGACTCGGGCGCGCATCAGTGTACAGTCTCCCTGAATGGTGAAGAAGAGGATTACACCCCACGTAGAAGGTAGGTGACTTCCTGGCGTAGCCTTCCTGGCCTGATGCTTGAACTTTCAATTCCCTGACGCATTTCGGACCAGGATCGGCTGGGCTGTTTCAATTCTGTTTCAGAAATTCCATCATTCTGCTCCTTGCCCTGGAAAGAGAGGAGATGTGCTGCTGTTAGTGCTGGAGACCTCACTGCATTACCAAGTCAAGCATATCTAGTTGGGATCGTGTTCATGGTAAACTGTGTCTCGGGCTTTGTATGCACAGAGAGCATCACTCAAGAGAGCAGTGATGCAGGATATCAATTCTGATCAGCTTTCGCCTGCGGGCGGCTGTGAGAACGCTGGTTTGTGTTGCAGGTCGCCTTCTGATGAGCACATTGGTGACCTGCTGCGTGCCATGATCGCAGCGGAGCCTTCTGTTAACAGCGAGGCCACCAGCCGGGCTGCTTCTGAGGTATGTGCCTCAGCTTCAGCTACCACTGTCAAGCACAGCTCCTGTAAACCTGCGGCGACATCTGGATCTCTGGTCCCCCCTTGTTGAAAATTTTATTCCTGCATGTTAATCCTCCTTCATAGGACAAAATCCTGACAAGGGAAGGTGGAGCTGACTGGATTTAGAAAGGTCACACAAGGTGCTGACTTTCTCCAAGCCAGTGTTAGGAGCTCATGCTGAGTTCTGTATTTTGTTTGTGCAGGCCCATAGGGGTACTTTGCCCCCAGCTGCAGCAGACATGGACGCTGATGAGATGGACGACTCTGTGGCTGCTTCTGAGGATGAGGTCACCAGCTCAAACGCGCGAGTGCTGAATGACAGAATGATGGAAGCGATCCCGCATGCCTGTGATTTGTGCCAACAGGTCTCAGTAGCAGCAGCTGCAGCTGCATCGGCTGGGGATGCTGAAAGCGCAGAGTACTGCCTCACTATCGTTGCAGCAGAGCTCACCCGCATGGCAGGCAAAGCATCTCTGCAAGCTGCGGCACTGCCCCGCAAAGCGCCAGCTGGAGCAGCAGCTGCGCCAGACACAGAAGCTAGCCTAAAGCAAAAGTCCGTGAGTGTCGCTGCTTCAGAGTCTAGCGTCCCAGAAGTCCAGCTGTCTCAGACTGCATTGGAGTCAGCACCTCAGCCCACTGTGGTGCATTCTTGCGAGGTCACAGCTGCGCCAGCAGCTGCTGAAGCAGAAGAAGCTGGCATAGCGCATGGTGACATGGCCGTCCCTGGTCCCAGTCCCAGCACATCCCACCTTCAGAACACATCAGCAGCAGTGCCAGAAGCAGACCGTTCTGCTGATGCATCAGCTCAGCATAGCTCAGCTCCAGCACGGGCCCCTGCGGACAGCACACAGAGCTCTGGTGGAAGCAGGCTGCATGCAGCCCCTGCGGACATGGCGAACTCAGCACAGAGCTCTTCAGACGCCCCAGTCACAGCTCCCCAGGCAGCAGCAGCACTGAACGCGACAGAGGGTTCAGTGCTAGCAGCAGCCCCAGTCATAGCTCCACAGGCAGCGGCAGCACGCGACACGACAAAAGACGCAGCATTGTCAGCAGCCTCAGCTTCAGCTTCACAGGCAGCAGCAGCAGCACCCGCTGACAGAGGACACATCATCATCAGCGGCCCAGTCACAGCTCCACAGGCAACAGCAGCACCCAATGGGACAGAGGCTGCCTCACCAGTAGCGGCCCCAGTCGCAGCTTCACAGGCAGCAGCACCGGCACCTGACAGAAGGGAATGCACAATCCCGACGAGCACTGGATCCGTCATGACTAACGGCCATGTGATCATGGAGTGCGAGCGCGCCCCTGCAGCAGCGCCAGCTTCTGAAAACGGGCGTTCTGAGACAGGTCTAGTCGGAGGGGTTCCTGAGGCCCTTGGGGAGAGTACCACTACCGCTGCAGCACCGATCCAGGTCTCTCCCAGCACGCCAGCGCCAGCAGAGCCTGGGCAGACCTGCACAGCAGCATCTTTAGAGCAGCAGGCCTCAGTACCCTTCAGTGAGCCAGCAAGCGCAGCTGCGGCTTCTCAGGGCAGGGAAGGGGATGCAGCGCCAGCACAAAAGCAGACCTCACCCTTGCGCCCGCATGAGCAGAAGGTAGCAGCAGCCCTGCTGGTCGTGCTGAGCAAAGAGCTGAAGTATGGCAGAGCTGATATGGTCCACATAGAGCAGGTCCTCATGACCAACAGCCCCGACACCGCTGCATTCATTGATCTGATGCCAGCCAAAGGCCGGCTTCCCAGCCTGAAGCAGCTGGAGGCGTCACTTGCCCAGAAGGGGGTGTCGCCTTACCTCCGACTAGCGCTCAGCCGCCTGTCCGAGCAGTGCGCAGCAGCAGGGTGCCAGCCTCTGGAGGTGTTCACCCGAAGCATGCAGTGCACCACGCACCTCGGAGCCGCGGTCAGCCTTCACAGCCCCCAGGTCACCGCCAAGCTGCGCCGGCTGCGGGAGAGTGTGTTGGCTGTTGCACTCGAAGGAGAGGGCGACTCCAGCCACAGTGGCTTTGAGGCCAAGCTCACTGAGAGCGCGGGAGTGCTGGCCCTGCATGGCCTGCCCAGCACAATGCGCACGCTCATACCTGGCGTCGTCCATGAGGTCGCGCGGCTGCTGATTGCTGACGGGAGAGAGCCGCCACCTAAGGGAGAGTGCTCAGCAGGCGAAAGCACAAGCTTCATCTTCTGTCTTGACCATATGCTGCCAGGTAAGTCAGCAATAGAGGCGCGCTGCAGTGTGATCGTCTGAACATGTGCGCCTTGCAGTATGATTGCCTGAATGTTTGTGTTCGACATGCTTTGAATCTGCCATATTTGCGCCGGCGGAAATGTGATAAGGAATGGCCTGCCGGGCAGGGCATGAGAGGGCTATACTCAGTAAGGTCTCACACAATGTGGCCGCTGCAGGTGTCCTGGATGGGCTGCTTGAGCATGAGGGCGACCTCACCAGCGTTGAGGCCCTTCTGAAGATGCTGCCGCCCCTGGAGAGCGCGCTGCAGGCCTACCGGGATAGGGCCATGACTACCAACAAGTCCCTTGAGCACGTCGTCCTGGTCGAGGCCGCCGTGCAAGGCTGGTGAGGAGTCCCCACTCAATCATTCATTGCCACCCATGTTCCAGGATAAAGGTACTTGTAGCACCATGTGTGACTCTCCAAAGGTCCAATCACACATCTTATCCGGCCCGTCCTGTAATTGTCCCACAGCATCCAAAAAGACAAGCTGCCCTTCAAGAATCATCTATGCCACGCAATGCATTACCCACATGTGCATCGCTGAGATGTATTCTGGCATCTCGTGACATGTGGCATGTCCTGAGCTGCAGCATCACTGTTGTGGTCCACCTGCAGAGCGGCAACGCCTGGGCCCATCTGCGCCTGCACGGATTGACGCAGAGGACCACATGAGGTGCTGCTTGCAGGCCGGTCAACGCTCCTCACCCCACTTTTCTCCTGGACGCCATCACGGCGGCCCTGACCTCAGGCCCCATTCCGGCCCGGCAGCCTGCCTCAGACAGCGCTCCAGCTGCTTCTCCTGTACGCTCAGGCAGCGCAGAGGTGAAGCCCTGCTACACCCCACAAGCCTACCATGTGCTAAAGGCATTCAATTTTCCCCCAGCTTGGCAAATCCACAGGTGTTTGAACGCCATGCCAGCATTGATCTTAGTGCAGCATCAGTGGTGTGATTATATGTTGAGCAGCATCCTCAGACAGCAAGATGCATGCCGCCAGTCAGATTCAGAGGGCAAGAGGATGTACCTTGCACCCTCACTGGAACATTCTGTATTCCATCTGTCTCACCAAAGAGCTGCAGGAGAGCCCATCAGGACACTGTAGGACATGCCCAAAGGGTCCGGGATAGCGCCATGCCTAGAGGAATTGCAACCTTCCGGGCATCCTATAAGTGTTCAATGCCAGCCTTGCAATCATCACTTGTCTGACCGCAGGAAGCACCAGAACAGGAGCAGGCGCCCCAGAGCCCTGCTCCGGATGCTGGTGGTAATTTGATCCTACCTGACATTGTGCCCATCTTCGAATGGACAATGGGATTCATGGACCTTACAAACAAGGACCACATCCTGGAGCGGGCCCTCAAAGGGAAGATCAAATACCCCAGGACCCTCGTCACAGCGCTGTTTCCAGGTGAGTACAGAATTTCTAGGGTCAACGCCAACCATGTGGCGCTGCTTCAAAGGCTGATGGACACACTGGAATTGTGCTCATGTATGGCAGAATGATCGAAGCTCTTCAGGCTGGGCACTGAGGTGTTGCCACATCAGCACTACTCAGCATGACCGCCTTGGCTGACTCAGAAGATGTGCAAACACATGACATGACACATGCTGACCATGCTTTCTGCTGATTGTGCAGGGACCATGGAAGAGCTGTACTGCATGATGGACAATGAGATTGTTGACATTTCCCATGCCCTGGCCAGGGCAGCCTCAAGGCATGTACAGAGCTTTGTCCAGGCAAGTCTTCTTCAGGACACCTCCAGAAGAACCTCATGCGGGTTTTCTGCAGCATGCTGAAATGGTGCATGCTCCTGCCAACATGAAGAGATATGCTAACATGCTTACAGTTGCGCCGCGTGCCGACCAACAACTCAGCAGCATTGCACGCTGTGAAAGCTGCCTCTTAGCTTGTCAATGGACATACCATTCTCCTGAGCTGTGATGTGAATGCAGGTGTGGATGTTTGAGGCAGAACAGGACGGGTGTGGCCTCCCGCACATGCTATAGGAGAAGGTGAAGGCTCTGGGGTAAGGTCTCACAGCATTACATCCACATGCGATGGGCTCAGAAATGCGGTTCTCTTCCTGGGCAAATGGACATTCGTCCTCTCTGAACCGTGCAAGACAGTAAATGTCCGGGGGCAAAACACAGTCTGGCACGCAAGCTTCTGCTCTGGATGCAGTTTGGGAGGTGCACATTTGCTCTCCGCTGAGATTGCTCAAGCATTTTCGCAGCAAAGTGTTCCCTGTGATGCGCAGCTTTTCGACCAATGAGCTGCCTGTGGAGGTTGAGAATGCCATCTATGACATCTCCACAAGGATGGAAAACGATGGGGCCAGGGTGAGTCCTGATCAGGACCCTACACTGCTGATGCTGCCAGAGGCGGTTGAGCAAGCTCCACATTTGACCAACCTGCCGTACATTGTGCCGCGCTGCGCTTCAAGCCTCCGTGCGATTGCACATTCCATGCTCTCCCAAAGCGTCCGGCTGCACTCCATGCCACCCTCCCAGATTTGTGATTCCACCTCAACATTGTCCTCTCAAGCCTGTGGAGTGTGTGTAGTGGATGGCACTACCTGGAATGGTGAAGTAGTTGTTCTGTGTGCAGGTGGACTGGCATCGGCTCATCATAGGCCTACTTGCAGCGATGCATAACATGCACAAAACAGGCAAGGGAGCGGCAGTGAACTTCTGGGTCTTGAAGGCGCTCGCTCAGCTGGTCGACCTCTGCATCTACAACGCTGATCAGGCCACGGTGGCGAAGGCTGAGAATGCCCTGGTGACTGGTGAGGCCGTCTTGACACGTCTACCTTTCACTCAGCTTCCTGAATGTGTCTGTCAAGCCGCGTAATGCATTCAAACTACCCAGGTATCCTGAGGGGATTGGGAGGCCTCAACATTTACTTTGCATTGCACCAATGCGAGTCCTGACGTTGAGTCACTCTGCAAATGTGATTTACGGAGGATTCAAACTGCCCCTCGCTATCGCTGTCAGCTGTACCAATCTCATTCCACATGCGCTGCAGGAGTCCTGCCAACTTTGCTGCACATACCTATCTTGAAGGAGGGTGCTCTTGAGCTTGTGCTGGGTGATGTGAAAGAAGCTGCCCACGTTCATGCTGAGGTGGCGCACAGTTCAGGGAAGAGTCTGAGGGATCACTTGGAGGCTTGTGCAGACCTTCAAAAGGATGGCCGGTGAGCTGAAAGGCCTTCCATGGCTCTGCATTTCTCAGCAATGCTCGAGCACCCTGCAGAGCCTCTCATTGCCGCATTGCATGACCAGTCGCCTGCCGTTTCTGGATCAGGCACTGCCTTCTAAGCCTTGCAGAGCCATTTACAGAGCCAAGGCTGTGTCCTTGCACAGTGCTTGGAGACGACTTCAGGCTGATGACCAAAACTGCTGGCCATCTCACTCCTATCAATTGTTGACTGTCTGTGGCTTTTGAAAATTCCTGAGGCCCGGAGAGTACACGCCCATATGCATGGCTGTGCAGGGACATTGGACATGAGATCAAAGCTCACCTCATCGACATCCTTGTAGATCGTGTGGGTGCAAAGCTGAGCAAGGGCGCTGTCTCTCAGGTCAGGCTCCCTTGCTGGCATGCTCCTCATCGATCGTTTTTTTCCCTGCATACAAGAGGTCGTGGAAAAGAGCTGTCTTGTGCGGTAACACCCAGCCTTGAAGCACCAGTGATAGCTGCACCTTTCATGGTTTGTGTGGCTCTCTTTGTGTGGAGTGTCACTCTCCTGCTTGAGTGGGAGGCTCTGAGAGATGGGCATTCCAGCAGGATTCTGAGAGGCAGTAACATTTGCTGCATCTGGCCGTCTATCACAGTGGTGCTGACAGCCAGCAGTGTTGCAGGAGCCTCAATTCCTGGAAAGATGGGGGGCACTTGCGATCCAGGCCCCAGATATGACTGGCGTTCTGAAGAGTGCCTTCATGGTTTTTGTCACCATGACTCACGCTGCATTTGCTGCTCTCCGGGACATCCTCCCAGGTACAGAGACATTCCCAGATTGTGAGCTGCGATCACACATGCACAGGAGCGCTATGTTTCATGTCATGTGTAGGAGATAGAGTCACACGGGAAGGACGCAATACTGATTGATCTCAACTCCCTGAGATGTACCTGACCACTGCCAAAAGCACAGGAGCAGGTCCCTGTAATTAGCAAAGCTGAACGTGTGTCTGCATCTGCCAGGCTGTCCAGACTTTGTATCACATAAAAGGGAGCTCCTCCATGGCCCAGGTTTGCTGCATGCCGCCAAGGTGGTGAGGCTGCAGATTCAGGTACGAGCCATCTCTGGGGGATTCCTGCCTGGCCCATTCACAGCATCTAACAGCAGCGTGGTCCTCTCTCAGACATACCATTTGGTGTTGCCTGCATTCTGTGCCAATGACAATCATTGTACTTTGTGCGCTAAATACAGCCTCCTTCTGTGCCTGCGTAGGTCCACAAGCACATCGCCTCAGTGGTTGAGCGCCCTTTTGACGTACATGTGAGGGATATGATGGATTACTACGGGTGCGCCATATGCTCCTTGCACTGACCTTCTTGCGCAGTAGGTCCTTGGTAGTACATCAAGAGTCGTGTTCCAATCCTGTTTGGATCATGAAAACTGGTATGCATTGTGCTTGCTGCACTTGTGGCGCAATCGGGGTGCTGTGCAGCACAGCAATTGGTTTTGTCCTCTGCAGGGTTGACATTGGGCAGCACGCAGCGCGCAACTTCTACGAGGCCATTTGCAATGCCGCAGAGGGCATTGATGTCGATATTGCCATGGTGGGAGGCGCCTCTCGACATATACTCATCAATGCCCAGAATTATCCTGCATGGCCATATCTAATGCTGAATTTCTAGTCTTTGAAACCTCTCACAGCTTGTCACGACGGCTCCCAGGCCTTTGTCACAAGCAGTTGTAGATGAGCAGAACTGAGCATTGAGAAGGCAATGCCCACTTGAGTACTGCTTTCTCAATCTTTGTGTTAATTCTAGCTGGGCCAGGTGCATGCTAGAAACTTTTGACATTGTCTGTGAGTTCTGACACCCTGACAGGTTTCCTATGATATGATTCACCTGTACGGTACATAGCACTGGCCCATACTGTACAACTTGAGGCATGCTGTTTGCAGGCCAAGAGGATGCACATCTCAAGGCTGCCATGCGCTGGAACAAGCTGGACGACTCGTCGGACATCTTCTCAGCGCTGCTGGACAAGCTTGTGAGCATCTGCGCGGAGAATCCTGTCAGCTCGCAGATAGTGAAGGCCATCCGCCAAGCAGTGCCCGGTAGGTTATCATGCTGCCCAAAATGCCCAGATCTATTGCCTGTGCAGGTGTGCTCTATGCCTTCAGCCTAAGGCCACGAGGTTTATCTTCAGGACTGCTTGATCAATGCTGCGGTAAAGTTGCAAATGTTATCAAAAGCCATGCTGACCATTCTTTTGGCAAAGCCAAAAGCAGGGTGAGATGATGTATCAGGGATTGGCAGCATCGATAAAGCCTGGGTTGATGGATACTTTTGTCCCCGTGAGAGACTGCATTTGAAAGCACAGACCTACAAGAGCATCAATGCGTGCTATGTATGCCTTTGCTAGTTGACTTGCCTTCCTTCTTGGTCTAGTGATTAATCTACTGCACACACCGCTCTCCAGAGGGCATGTGCTGAACCAAGGATGCTGTGTGCAGGTGTCCTGGAGTATCCTTTTCGGCTGCACAGATGGCCGCATGGGCTTGAGAGGAGGGACAAGGAGTGGTTGCTGCATGCACTGCGGCTTCTTCCCAAGCTCCTCACAAAGCATGCCAAGGATGCCCTTGGCCTGGGCATACCGCCGGAGGAGCATGTCCGCAGCATCTTTGGTGTCCCCGGGTGAGCTCAGGATGTCACCGAGAGCTTGCAAGTCTAAGTCAGGCGCCATGAGATATACAGCCTGCTTAGGCGCGTCGCACTGATACCGAAGCCATATACGTTTTTTGCAGCACGTCAGCAAAACCATGCAAGCAGGGCGCCCACTGAAGTCTCTACAATGCGCAACCTAGGCACCCGCATCGCACTGTCATGTCTTGAGCTGGCGTTCATACAGAATGCTCTGAGATGGGCCAAACAAGGATGCACGCCTTTCCTTTGACGCCCAAAGGCTTCGCAGGCATTGAAAGACGGCATATCTGCTTGCAGGTTGCCAGATGCAGACGCTGATCTCCTTGTGAGTGTGTTCCAGCAATTCTGGGCTGCTCAGGACCCGGCAAAAGAGACACCTGGCATTGACTCAGTGACGCAGACTCCCAGTGGGGCCAGCTCTGCCAGTCCCAGCAACCTTCCAGCATCTAGCAACACTGGTGTAGAAAAGCACCCCAGCGGGGCTAAGGCTTCAGCTGCAGCTGCACAGGGCAGCCTCAGCCTCTCTGTAAAGGAGACAGCGGCTAGGAAGGCTCCAGCCCAGCAGCAGCCTACTCCATCTCACGCCATGTCAGCAGGTGAGCCTAATGAGCTGCGCCAGCAGGGCTCTGTCGGGGATGCTGATGTGGCTGCAGACATGCCCAAAGGCTCCAGCAGCAAGGAGGCCAGCACTCAAGGTGCTGCCTTGATTCATGCAAAGTGAACAAATCTCCCTGCAGCGGTGTTTCAGACTAGGTGTCCTGCTTCTTATGCATTGTCTGCTTCATGGCCTTGTCTTGATGGTGCAATCTGTCTTGCAGCAAATTACCGCAAGCCAGCACAAAGTGCGCAAGAGGCTCTTGAGCCTCAGAGCGGCCTGAGCGAGGCCGAGAAGGCCGAGAGGAGGAAGGTCAAGAAGGCGCGGCAGCGGGCAGCCCGGGCACAGGCCGCTGCCCAGACAGTGGAGGTGAGCAACCACTTTATGCTTTGGCGGTGAAGGGCTTAACGGGATGTCCGAGGATGAATGGTCATGGTAGTACATTCGCATACCTCCTGTGGTGTAGTCTCCAAGCCATTGCGCCCGATCTCTCTACAACACAACAAACACCGTTTGACACACCCTGCAGGCTAAGGAGGTGGGTGCCGAAGAGCAGGCAGAGAGCGTGCACAGCGCCTCTAAGGAGGAGCAATCAGCAGAAAGCCAGGCTGCTGAGCGCTTGCCTGAGACAGACCAGGACCGCATGGTTGCGGCACCTGTCAGCCCCTCTACACCCAGAGAGGGTTCAGACTCCAGAGAATTGGCAGCTAGCAGCAGAAGCTCCAGCCTGAGCTCTCAGCCTTCTATGCAGCAGCACAATGGCACGACTATGCAGCAGTCGGAGTTAAATCCGCCCATCCTAGCTGCCCCAGCTGCCCAGGCATCAGCCCTTGCTGCCCAGGAGGAGGAGCCTTGGCAGGAGGTTAGAACATCCCGGCGCAGGCCAGTCAGAAAGCGTGAGCCACCAAAGCAGAGCAGGAGTGCGCCTGATCAGGAAGCTCCTGCCCAGTCAGAGTTACGTCGGAGCAATCTGCAGGCAGCAGCTCAGCCTGCAGAACAGGCATCTGTGAGCTTTGACAGAACAGTGGTACCTCCCCATGCTCAAGTGGGGCATGGGAGCGCAGAGCAACTGCCAGACTGGCTAGCAGCGATATCAGGACGCCAGCCTCAGCGATCTCCCCAGCAAAATGGCCTAGATACTCCGCAGCCTTCCAGGTCAGATGCCTATTCCTTCCGCAGCCAGCCTGAGGACTCGCAGGCATTGCCAGAGAGCACCGCCCCAGATGAGCCTTCTATGGCCGCTCAGCAGATGCCGGGGACAGGCCTCCAGTTTGGAACCTTTGCACCTGAGCAGGTGCGTGTCCATGGCTGCACAGATGTCCTTGCAGATCTTGCTCGCATTGCATGGCTGATCTCTCTCTGAGAGGTTCCTGGAATGTGCTCGCAGTTTGTGCATCCACTATACTACTGTCACACCTGCTTATTTAAGGTAATCTAAGAAGAAACGGCTCCCAGACAACATGAAGGTGCTAGCATGTGGCTGCAGGCTGCCAGCAATGCAGACCACTTTGAGGAGGATGAGGATACCCTCTGCGTTGTGTGCTTGGACAACCTGCGAGAGGTCATCTTCTACAACTGCATGCACATGGTGCGCTCCTGCACTCTGAGCAGCCTTATGGGCGAGATGCATGTGACCACATCATCATCTGCCTGTCCAAATTTGTTAAATTGAACACTGAAGTGTTTTTAGCAAAGTGTGCCGCAAGAGCTTGTGCTGGTGCCTCTCTGCCTGATGCATGCATAGCATAGCTCAGTCGTGAAGGAGACGCGGTTGCCTATCCCAAAAGAAGGTTGGCTAGCCCAGTGATCAGGCATCGAGAGAGTGAAGCAGCCACCTCTGACGATGTGTGGCACCTGCAGGTTACCTGCCAAGGCTGTGCCATAGACGTCATGGCAGCAGGAGGCTTCTGTCCCATGTGTCGAGCCAACATCCAGAGCACATTCACAGCCAGGTTCTGATCGGTGTATATTTAGGTGCAGTTTTGAGAGTTGAGTGAGGGGTGGGAGTCATTTCAGTGCTTGACAGTGCGCCCAATTTTGAGCCTGTGAGTTTGTGCAATCGAGGGTGATTAACCTCCAAACATTCGCCGCACTTTACACATCTGAGCACAGTTGTCTAGCAACGTTAACGTTGACTGTTGTTGATGTCAGCAATAGCTATGACATACACTTTGCATCTGTAATAATTGCCGCTTCACAAAGCCAAACGCAGTGCAGACCATATGCAAATCTAAGCTAAACAAACTTAGGCAGCTACAGCCACCTTGCCAGGGGCAGCCTCTGTTACGAAATCCCCCTCCAATCGAGCAAAGACTGGCTGCGGCTTGGGCATGACCTGCATGTCTGGCAGACCCCCCCACTGTGCGTCCTCCCATCTAAGGCCATCATACTGTTCAGCTGTCATGCCCAGCCCAGCATAGATCCGGCTGCTGAGAGCCGGTGTGACTGGGCACATGATCACTGCCACGATCCTCACTGCTTCAAGCACGGCTACCAATGCTGCGGCAGCCGCCTCCTTCTCGGCTTCATCACCCTGCATTGCAATTATTGTGTGAGGGCGTCTGCTTACACATGGCCTGCAGCGCTTCTCTGTGTCTAAATTCATAGACGTTCAGCCACTCTTCCGTACGGCATACATGATCTTTATATCACATGAGACGCATATGGCTGTGCAAAGGCATGCACTAAGGTGTCCCAACTTGCCCAGCATTGGACACACCTTCTTGAAGGCTGACCAGGGCGCGACTTCCTCCATGTACAGATTGCCTCTGTTGGAGATGGCCAGTGCGGCCTCCAGAGCGTCCTGTATTCTGAAGTCTTCATACGCAGCTCCTGCCTTCTTTACCTGTGCATGAGCTTCCCCCTCAGCAGGTGAGCACGGCACAGAGAGGCTGCCATGCTTACTTTTTATGAAGAAGCGTGAGTCTCATCTTGGCAGACTCCTATGGCAATATGAGTGGAGAGTTCTGAGAGCACTCATCCATTTGCACACATGGGGATGGTAGGGAAGGCAAACCTGCTCTGCAGCAACTGCTCTGAGGGGGTTGTCTGCTGGAATGCTGCTGGAGGCCACCGGCAAGGTGCCTCTGCAGTTCTTCTTCAGGAGGCCCTGCGTCCTGTTCAGGAGGTTGCCCACTGAGTTTGCCAGGTAGGCGTTCACAATGTCCCGGAAGCGGCTCTCTGAGAAATCCCCATCCTGCAGCGGCACATCATCATTGCCAGTAATTCCTTTCCTCTCTTGGCAGTATACTGCACTACAGCAATGTTCTGAAGGGTGGCAGCTGTGTTCCTCCCAGGAAGTTCATTAGTGCTCACAGACGATGCCATGCTGCAAAACCTGCATGTTGTGCTGGTAGCACGGCACCTTCCCAACACTGCCGTGAGTAGAAACACTGGCCATGAAAACGAGAATTAGCCACTGCCTGCAGTATGGGAATGCAATGGGTGCACTTGGCAAAGGAGGATTGGCACCTGGCCAAACACAATCTCCTTCAGGAAGTAGAACCTGACAGCGTCAGCTCCATAGGCTTTGAGCAGGCTTCTGGGCTCCAACACATTCCCCAGAGACTTGCCCATCTTCATCCCGTCCTTTGTCTGCACACAATAGGTCTTCCTTGCTCAGCAATCTCAGCACTCCTGACCCATAGCTTGCATCGGCTTGCAGTGCTTCTTGGGGTCTTGGAGAACTCACTACGAGAACAACACTGGCAAAGCGCTGCAGCTCCCCAGGCAGTGTCTGGCATGAAAGAAGTCCTGACAAAGCACACTCAAACCAGCTGCAGCAGGCCCTCAGCAGCTCAGTAGGGAGCTTCGCCTTGTTGTCCCTGCATGCCAAACGAAGCTGGAGGAGCCACGCACCAGGAAGCCGTGTGCGAAGATCTTCTTGGGGATGGGCAGCCCCGCGGACATGAGCATGCCCGGCCAGTACACCGCATGGAAGCGCAGGATGTCCTTGCCCACGAAATGCACGTTGGCGGGCCAGCCGCGCTCCTGCAGCTCCTCTGGCGCCGGCACCACGCCCTCGGGAAGCAGTGCTGCAGCACACGACGGGCACGTCTCAGGTCTCAGGGACAAAGGCTGTGAACGAGCAGGAGGAAATCCTCTTCAAGCTGGGCGGCCGGCATAGGAGACTAAATCTCATAGGCTCTGCAGATCTCTGGCCTGCACTTCATGCAGATGTGGCGCAATGAGCCCCCTGATGACAGAGAGCAAATGGCAGTTTGCAAGTATCAGTGCTCTGATTGTGATGTGGTCTAATCATACTTTGATCAGTGTGAGTACCATTTCACATCCCGGCAGGGTCTGGATCTGACAAGGCGACCAGCTCTTCAATCAGCGAATAATGTAGCCCATGGTCAGAGCATGCATCATTGGGCAGGCCGCGGACCTGACATGTAGCCCAGGAGGGCATCAAACCAGACGTAGACGGTCTGGGCGGGGTCCTGGGGGATGGGGATGCCCCAGGCCACGGCCGCGCGGCTGATGGAGAAGTCGCGCAGCCCCTCCTTCACCCACCCCAGCACCTCGTTGCGCCGCGCCGCCGGCTGCACGAATCCCGCGTCCGCCTCCATCAGCGCCTGCATACCCAATGAATGCTGACTGACACATTGCGTATGAACATTCTCGCATAAGCACCAGAGGCACTCGCCAAGGGGCCACTCCTTTCTGACCCCAGCACATTCTCATGCCGGGGCCGCCAGCTGCACAAAGCCCGCGTCCTGTATGTGGAGATCCGCTGATCATGAAAGTCACTATGGCGTGAATTGCACGGGCCCGCCTCTGCCGGCTACCACCAGCTGGACAAACCACGCCTCCTACTCCGTGAGCGCCTACGTGCCAGCTTCTGACTGGCTGGGCTTTCAGGAGCGATGGGCGGGCTGCAGAGCTGGCAGCAGCGCATATCGTGCTTACAGAACGGCTGGATGTAGGCTAGAAGACCCATTTCAGGAGGGATCCGTGGATGGAGGTTCTTGGCAGGCTGAGCATTCATCTATCACATTCTATCAAAAGGCTGCTCAATGTGTTCACATAAGGTCAGAGCTGTGGCAGTTTGTACTCATTGAGAGGCCTTCCAGGGCAAGGGCCACACCTCAATCTGGCTCTGGTACTTGCTGAGGGCGAAGAAGTAGTTCTCCTCCTGCCGCTCCACGCAGCGCTTCTTGTGCGTGGGGCACATGTGGTCCCCCTCCATCTCGCTGTCGTCCTTGTAGGCCTCGCAGCCCACGCAGTACCACCCTGCACAACAGCCCAAGAGTCACCAGCCGTCCTGCGCCGTTGCACATATAACGGACACCACCAGTGCTTCCCTTCCGTGCACATGTGAGCAGTAGATGAGGCTGCTGATGCTTCTGCTCTGCATGCAGAAGCATCAGCAGCTGTTCTGCCTCATCACATTCTTGCAGGCGGGAATAACAATGAGGCGCTCATGATGCACCCATACTCCCATTTCCCTTACATGTAACCCTGATGTCCGCAGCAGGCAGAATGCCAGCCAGCAAGAGCACCAACAGACAGCAGTGCAGACTGTGTTCCTAGGCGGTGCTCACCCTCATATTTAGCTTTGTAGATGTCGCCTGTCTCCCAGACTCGGCTCAGAATGTGCTTCACGACTGCCTGCAAATAATCAAGAGCGACTGGATATTGTATCCTCTGTCGCAGATACAGGACCAACTGCCCAGCAAGCAGTGAGCAGGCGCAATTGCTGCACTCACCTCATGCTTAGCATCTGTGGTCCGGATAAAGCTGTCATACTTTATGTCCAGCTGCATGCGAGACACAGCAAGTCATCACTGAACGCATGAGCCTTCCTGTTATGCCTCCTGTTTTAGCATGCTTCAGTCCCATGACAGAGCTTTGTGCAGGAAGGTCAGTGCCTCACAGTGCACAGACCTCAGGAAAGCAATATGGGCACAATGCGTGCAGACTATGGAGTAGCACCTCTTCCCAGAGGCCTTTGAAGGCACCAGCAATGCCGTCGCAGTGCTCCTGCGGCTGCTGCCCCTTGCTGGCAGCTGCCTCTGCAATCTTCTCGCCATGCTCATCAGTGCCTGCAAGCAGGAGCATACGAACTCTCTCAAAAGGCCCTTTGCAACATGATCTCTATTCTGCCTGCATTACTGCGCAACATAATTGAGAGAGTAGATAATAAACAGGCTTCAGGGCATTCATGCATGGGCATCTGCCTGCTTTCCTGGCTGACAGCAAAGTTCTGACCATGTCTGCAACCTGGTATGCCATTTTCCAAGAGATCATCATCAGCGGTGTATAGAATAGGGCACACCTGTAACAAGTGTGACTCGCTTCCCCTGCAATCTCTGAAATCTGGTGATGGCATCTGCGGCCATCGTGCTGTAAGCGCTGCCCATGTGAGGCTCTGCATTCACCTGTGCAAGCACAGAGAGATTGAGTTGTGAGACAGGATTGCGGGTGCTCATCAACAATATCACATCCAGAGAATTGGGTCTTAAGCAGAGCTCACGTAGTACAATGGTGTGGTAGCAAAGAAAGTTTGTTCATTGGCTGAGGCGGAATTGCCGTTGTCAGCGCAGGCTGTCACAGTGCAGTGCCTGTGATGCTGCCGGACAAGTCTTTGACGTCTTTGCGGAGGTGCCAGTCTATTCAGTACGCACTGCGAGTGCGTGTGGCGTGCTTGGCTACTGGCCAGCCAGGTACATCTGAGTGCATTGCTCATGGAAGGGCCGATGCGGTGCAGTAACAGACCTATATCTTTCAACGGCATGCAACTACCCTCCCCATGGGACCTCAAACTCTCACGTTTTCAACACTACTCAGTTCGTCTAGGACATGCGCCAAGACTCCAGCTTTTCAAAGCAGTATGCCCTTTTAAAGCACCAAACATGCGATAAAATTGCTAGACGATGACTTAAGGAGGCTTTGATCACTGAACAAGGATGTGTAGCTGGCATGGGAGACAGGCAGAGGCACTGGGCTTCTCGGGCAGGTGGGGCGAGCATGACTAATATCCACGTGGCCGTTCAGATCCCTAGTTTGGCTCGCCTTAAAGAACCAAGGATCTACAGTGCAGACCTCGAATGCAGTGTGCTGTAAGCATATAAAGTTGAAGTCGGCGTGAGGTATCAGCAGCAGAGCCATGCAGGCCGCACGCTCAGCTTTGCGGCGCCTGGCTACGAGCCAGCTGCCTGCACAGACAGGAAAGCAGCTCAGGCAGATGTCTGGAGCCATCTCGCACGAAGAGGTAATGAGCTAGCTTTATATGTAAGATCCCATTGCTTGTATGCCCGAGAGTCTGACAGAGTGTCTACATCAGAGTCTCCCGGACCTAGGTCTGGTCCCCTCTTTGTGTGCTGAACTTGGTGTATGGCGCAGGAGGTCAAGCAGATGAACTTGTGGCGGAACTGCACAATAGCAGGTAAAGCTCTCCATATCCCGCAGCACCCGAAAGATATTCCCCAGTGCTTGGACAGAGCCTGTAAATACCAGTATCTGGCTCAGCAGGCATCTTGTCGGACGAAGCTGCTCAGGCGACATGTGCAGGTCGTTGGAAAGTCAAGAAGGCTTTGAGAATGTGTTTGTCTGGCATGCAGCGATCCCCCTCTGCATTGGCGTAGCCATTTGGGACCTGTCACAAGCCCATGAGCATGCGCACGAAGGCCCCCAGTACCCATACATGCACATCCGGACCAAGGACTACCCCTGGGGCAACTGCACCCTCTTTGACCAGCACTGCTGGGATGAGCAGAGGGGTGCCCACAAGGAGGAGGAGGAGTGAAGACTTGACAGGTGCGGTTCCTGCATCTCAATTTCATAGCAGCGGAGTCTTTCAGGGCTGTGCATGGAGCACATGTGAGCAGCAAGGCAAGCTGCTGGCCAAGTCTGGTACACAGAGCACCGGGGGATCTCTGCTCTCTATAAATGCATCACACAGATCAGACTTGGCGATCAGCCAACCCCTGTCTCTCATCACATAAGGCATGGCTGCATGCTATCAAGAGCATGAGTTCGGCCAATGCATTGCAGGTATGGCGGGAAGATGACCAGCAGGAGCGTAAGAAAAGCTCAGACCTGGAGACCCATGCAAGGCAGAGCAGATGTAGCTGTAGTGTAGTTACACTCAGCATCACGTCCAGCAGGAGTGCTGTCGGATTGGTGGAGATGGCACATCACTGGCAGCTCAGGCTGCTTTGGGGTGTGCAGCTTTGAGCTCCTGGCAGAAATGGAACACCTGTGTTGGCCAGGCAGCAGCATGTTTGGCTGCAGAACTGAGCAACTTCAAGCTAGAATTATGCCAGTAGTGTGAGTCGGACAAGTGCCCGGGCTACATTGCCAGCACTTGAGGAAGCTGGGGGGGGTGTTGGAAGCTACAGTATGTAATGCCATCAACGCCATCAACTGATTATAAGAGGCTCTACCCTGTGATCATGAAGTCCTGCTACACATCTCTTCAACGGCAAGCAATCCATCCAGGTTTCAGCTGTAATTGTGTTGGTGGTCCGCTCTTCAAATACACAAGCAACTGCTCATCTGTTGAAGCACATGCCATACTACGCTAGGTCAACAGTCCCTTACCACAAGCTGCGACTAGCGCTCAATGAAGGCTCTCTACAAGACTCTCTGGTCTAAGTACTTGTGTTTGTATATTTTGGGCACACTCTAGCACTATGCTACTAGCTCTGGAAAAGATCGTATGTCAGTGCTCCATAGCAGATCAGCTGAGGCTACGCACAAGGAATCTCAGAACCTGGCTGTTATCGTGGTCTGGATCTTGGCGCGGCACATGGGGCAGAGGCCTCCCGCTGCCATGATGTCCTTGGCACAGCCTTGGCAGGTGCACTGCAGATAACACGCATCATCAGAGGCTGCTCTTCCCACCACCCAGGGCATGAACCCCTATCTCACTATGCAGCGTGAGACATCGCTTTGCCCTGGTGAGGCACTGAGTGATACATGCACAGGGCAGACGGACGCGGGCACAGCATCCGGATCTGCGGCACGCAACATGGCAGATTGCAATGCCGGGTGACAACTGAGGCATGTAGAAGGATGGGATTTCACCATGTGCATGCAGTTGTAGAAGATGACCTCCCGCAGATTCTCCCAGCACACAATGCAGAGGTCGTCCTCATCATGGTCCTTGTCCTCCTCAAGGGGCGCCTGCATGCACATACCAGCACTCTCACAAGGTGTGAAGCTGTGCATGTCAGTCAGGTCATATCTCATGAGTCAGTAATCCAGCCCTATATAGAGTGACGTTTTGCAGTCAAGTTGCAGCTGTAAAGCTGTTCAGAACTGAGCTCTCTCTTCCACTTAGAGGCTCAATATGCTTGGGCTGCCTTGCTAGAGATCCTGTACAGGCCAGCATGCGCACCTGCTCATATGAAGAGGCTTCGTAGGGGAAACCTTGGTGCGGCATCTGCTGGAATGTACTCTAGCACCCTCAGCTGGTTCAGGCGCCTCAGGCTCCTGCAGAAAGATACAGAGAAATTTAGTATGACCTTCAGGTGCAATCTCTTCAGATTATGCCGACATTTCGAGTGCTGTAAAATTGTGCAAAGCAGCTCACACCTATGTCTGCCAGCCTTTGGGTATATGGGCCCCTTCGCTGCTCATCTGCTATCCTCTGCATGGTGATGAGCCATAGTGAGCTAGATCACTTTTCTATGTGGTGCATTGCGCATTGAGAATAACCCCAGATCTGCAACTATTCTCTTGGCCGCTTCCTTGTCGGACGTCTTACAGCACGTAAATACTAGATACTATTAATTTTTCACAAAGCGGACGAGCTCGCTCTAAACAAGATAATCAGGGCCCAAGTGCTAGCATATGCGGAAAAGGGTGGTTGCCTCGGTGCACCATTCCAAATATTGCTTGTGACAGCCAAAGACAGGAGGATTTAGGTGCGTCTGTTCCCATCAGCGTCAAATCTGAGCAGTGTGAGACAATTACACCTTAAGACTTGTCAGGCTGTCTTCTTGGTGCATAGAGAAAGAGGCTTTTCTCTGAGAAATTGTGATTATCGCCACCTGTACAGGCAGATGCTATCCAGAATCTGGAATCTTTCACATGCATTGGCCCTTGGGCTGCTCTATAGAACCCTCAGACATGCATGAGATCACACGTGTATTCAAGACAAAGTAGCAACCTCACATCCCCTTCGAGTTATCTGTGCTGCCTCCCTCTAAAGAGCCCTTTCACAAGGCGCATGCGCTGTACCTGATCAGGCAGGCATGCCAGAGATCTGGCTACATTGACGTGGCATGGGGTGTAGATAGTTACTTTGAGCGCCTCGTCAATCAGGAAACAATTGTAGGTCTCCTCTCGGATGCACTGCAAACGCTGCATCGCTCTGTACTGGTACGTCATGCATGCAAAAGTACAGTTGGGTTTCTGACTGCTTCGTAGAGTGCCTGGCCAGGTATGTCTTATGCTCAGGAAGTCTGCCCTGCTGGTATATTGCGCAAGTCGCTGCTGTACAATCAGGGTTGTCCTGCAGGCCCTGAGACGATTCTCTGCCTCCTTGGCAAGACGGATGTTTGGTAGAGGCTGCGTTTAGTAGCTTCACACTGATAGTCTATTCCTGCCAAATGCCATGGCCTCTGGTACTCTCCTTACACTCAAGCCCTGCCGGTGCAAATCAAGGCACCTGCTACTCAGGTGGTCAGTCCCATGATAATGCAAAGTGAGCTTCACGCCATGTAGCCTCCTTGCTGTTGGGCAGCCTCAGCCTGGGCTGAAGCACTCTCTGAAAGGGTATAGGGCGGGGATCTTCGGGTGGGGTGCCAGTATGCCTGAGGCTGCTTGGCATTCTTCTCAGTAATCAAAGAACAGAAGACTGGGGCACACTCTGGCAACTGCTGTCTGCCAGGGTACGACTGCTAAATATACGAGGATCAGCCACATGCCTCAACTTAAAGCTGGCCAGCGCTGCTCTTCTGGTGTCCCCGAGCATGTTTCCCTCCGGCCAGCTGTTTGCCTGGTGGGCCACACGAGGGCTCCTCAGGGAGCAAGGCTCTATGCGCTGCTCACAAAGCTTTCTACTGTACACTTGGCGCTGTGGCTCAGGCGGAGAATCATGACTGCGGGGGCTTGCTGGTGCCGCCCAGCATGGCCTCCTCCAGGCTGCTCATGTTGTCCAGGCCGGATGAGGGCCTGGAGTTGCCCATCTCCGAGCCCCTAGAGTGCAGCAGCTTGCCATAGCTGAAGCCTGCACAGCATGGTAACAGCATCACAATGCCGTCATCTGCACACCTTAGATCCCTTGCCGGGACAGATCAAGCAGCCTGCCTCTAGGGCCCCAAAAGCATCCTTGCGGGCTGGGATGATGCACAAGTGTGGAGGTAGCAACGCTCACATGCCTGCCGGTTGTACTCTGGACCATGCATGCAGTGAAAATTCAGTTCAGCTGCCTTGCTGCTCGCTTCTGCGCCTTCTGTGCTGCCCAGCAGCACCGCCTGACAGCGTAAGAGTGTGACCAGATCAGTATGCAGTGCACCCTGTGCTGCAGCCATGCATAGCATAAACTAGTTGCCCTACCTGACTGGAGGGCAGAGCCCTGTCTGCTGCCGCCCAGCATCATGCTGGGCAGGGGGTCATCTATGCCTGCAAGCCGCCCGCTGAAGAGCGACTTGAAGTGATCGCTCTCCTCTGGGTTCAGCTCCCTGTCATTTGTCAGGAACCCAACAAAATCATCAAGGTCCAAGTCTGGGATGTCCGCTTGGGACAGGGACACTTGCAGGCCTGGGTTGCTGATACCCGCTGAGCCCTCCTGTGACCTGTCCTGTGACCTGCACCCGACAGGAGGACGTTAGCAGGGTTGGTGATGATTTGATCAAGACAACTCACCTAAGGCATCGTGACAGCGCAAGTCTCTGCACACATGCATGCAGCTTGCCGGCACAGCTTCTGTTGAGATTCCCAGTCTCCCAGTCAAATCAATGTCAGGCAACATATTCTCATGATAATCATCTCAAAGGCCTTTGCAACCATCACCATCAAAGGGAGGGGTCTGGTGCATAAAGGAGAAATTAGGAAGGTGCAGCTACCTCTGCGGGCGGTCGCCGCTGTTGGTGGCTGAGGCGGGCGGCGTGCTGACGGGAGGAGCCTGCAGCTCCCGAGCGTCCTGCTGCGCTGCCGTCTCTCCCTGCTGCTGCATGGGCCGCATCAGCGACACGTCCTGGGGTAGCCCTGCAAGGACAGCAGCCGTCTAGAGAAGCCTCATGCATGAAGTCAAACAAAGCAGTCATGTGCATTGTAGAACATCTATACTTCCACAGCTTGAAGACTGGTGTGCTCTTGTGACCATCAGTGATAACAGGCAGAGGCACACAGGCCATGCAGAAGACATTGGTTAAGGCCGCAACACATCACATGAAGCAGAGAATGTGAGCATGGGTAAGAGAGTCACCTGAGAAGGCGCTGCCGGGCATCGACGCAGAGAAGGACGGGAAGATGGCGCGCAGCTCCGTGTCCCCGAGAGGCCGCCCCATGAGCGCGGACATTTTCTGCTGCAGCTGCCCTGCTTGCACGTTGGCGCGCTTCGACCGGTGCCTGTCCCCCTCAGACTCCCGCTGGGACAGGAGAGGCTGCAGCCAGAAAGGACACTCTATCATGCACATTCTGAGGCCGACCTCTGAAGCCCTCTGTACATGCAAGGCAATCCTGGGATGTGCAAGATAAGTATGGCCATGCCTGAGCCTGACATGAGACCCCCCCACATATCAGAGCCTGACTCTGCTGAGGGAGAAGCCAAGAGGGAGACAGAGCATGAGGTCATACTTATCTTCCCTAGCGCAGGACCAGGTGCTAAAAGATCTTATGATGAAACAGTACATGGTTTTGGATGAGCAGGAGACGCAGCCCCTCCCATGAGTTGACTGCTTGACCCCCACCTGCTTGTCGCGCATGCTACTGTAGTCGGGCCCCAGCGAGGCGCTGTTGTTGGCCGTTCCGTCGCTGCTCTGCGGTTCCTCCTCCGCAAAGGGCGATGGCGGCGGCGGCCGATCCCGGCGGAACGACGCCGGCTTCAGCAACGACTCTGCATGATGTCCATGGAGCAATTTACTGGAGCAATCACAAAGGCCACAGAAGCTGGCCACCAAGGTGCAACACCCACATGCATTGTGGCTGGTGAGCTGCAAACTGAGGCCACCAGGTAAGTCAGCAAGAAGGATAAAATCCTGTGTGCGAAGGCAATGCCCAACAACATAGGGCGGTGTGCACTTGTGTATCAGCAGCCAAAATAACATCTCTCTGAGCTGGGTTCTCAAGGAGTTGCTCAGCTATCAATCAGCTGCCATCGGGCGGAGGCCTCTCACCTGATGCTGACGGCATGACGTTGTGGCCCAGAGATGGCATCAGATCACTGTTGCGGGACTCACCCAATGTGCTGTGACCTGCGCGCAGATCACAAGCTGGATGGCACCCTGATGTGAGAGCCTCTGTAGATGTTGTCAGCGCAGTGTGTGGCAACACTAGGCTAGGTTTGAGCAAGACCAGTAAGCACGCTCCTTTGGAAGACATTGGGTCAAAGTTGCAGCGCCAACTGCCATCCAGCAGGCATGCACGTTAGGACAAAGAGTTTGCTGCTCAGGTGTTCACCATTCTGTGCTGGCATGGGGGCGGCCTGATGAGGCTCCGGGATGCTGGGCATGTAGAGGTTGCTGGGCGGGGAGCCGCTGCCCGGGAAGCGCTGCGGCCACAGCGTGGAGGGCATGGCGGCCGCCGGGGGATTCTGGGAGATGTGCAGCTGCGGCTGCGCTGTGTTGAACACCAGGTTTGGCCGCGAGAAGGCACCACCTGCACATTGTGTATAGGTCTTGTTAGGACCTCCCAAAAGCTCCTCAGGAAGCAGGAAGCAGGTCAGACAGATGCTGACCAGAGGTACATACAACCCCTTCCTCTCGACATGAAAATCAGACAGCGCAGAAGTAGCTGTGCCATATGTTGTGGTGGTTGTGCAGGGCATCTTGGCCGGATCAGCCCTTGCTGTGAGGGCGCGGGTAATGCTTACAAGCAAGCAAGATGAGCTCTGGAGAGGTGCGCAGGTTTTTGGAGGGCCATGATCCGGCATTACCTGAGGCGTTGCGCAGGGCGTTGAGGCCCATGAGGCCGGAGGAGCCCTTGTCGCTGAGGGAGGGGAAGCCCCCAAAGCTGTGGGTGTTGCGCGGGATGGGGTTCAGGACGCCCTCCGGGAAGTAGTTGGAGGGCAGCCGCATGCATCCCTCCGTCCCCACCTGCGCAGACTACCTCCCATTTGAGTAATGACCCCCACCACTCATACTTGTTGTCCAGTCTTTGATGTTGATGCTAAGCACTGGCTCCACATTCATGCCAAGTTGCCAAGGATGGCCCTACTTGAACCCAGTGCCAGATTCCTCTTCGGGATGTATGGCTCAATTCGCCAAGATGAAAGATGACGAAGGTGGAGGTCTGTGCTGGGCAGCTCCTTTCATGCCATACTACATTCAGCGCATTTGATGCAAACACACAGAAGCACTCCATGTAAGCAGAGGGGCAGTATAATCGAGTCCAGGCTACCATTATGAGTACCCCTGTAGCATCATCCATGCACTGCAATAGACCAGGTTCCACTCCGGCTTGGCATACCAAAAGCCCGGATCAGCACACCTGGGCGTGCACGTTCTTGTGCAGAGCGTCCTCTTCCATGAACTCCCAGATGCCCCAGCCGGGGTGCCCCTCGCGCCACCAGTGCTTGCGCGCCTCGTTCTGCACCCGCCGCAGCACCTCCTTCTGGTTGCAGCTCAGGTAGTTTGGCAGGGTTGCCCTCACCACGCTGCCCTCACGCTCCAGCAGCGCTGCATGCACATTTCATGAGGGTCAGAAAGACGCCCAGCAAAGCATATGCATGTTCTCAAGGAAGCACCTCTGCTATGCAGTACTTCCTATAGGCACATCTATTTCTGGTCCAAGCATGCATGCATGTGCCAGGCGGGATGCGGAGAAGGTACAAGGGTGTACCTGCGGGGTGATCCAGCTCAATGGAGCCAAGGTTGGCGGAGAACAGGGCTCCCGCATGGCTGACGTTGGCGTTCGTCCAGAAGCGCAGCCGGTTGTCCTTTCCGACCGCCAGCATGCAGTGGTCCCGGGCCTCCAGATAGTTCTGGTTCAGGCGCAGCACCTTCTTCAGCTCCTCCACGCGCTGAGGCAGCTCCTCGGCCCAGATGATGAGGAGCTTGAAGTCCTCCACTGCAGCACAGACACACTGTTCACAGCACGTCTAGCTCTCTAGCTGCCCGCCAGATCAGCTAGTGAAGCCCTGCAAAGCTTCCGGGCTTGCAGGGTTGCACTGATCTGGCTCCTGGTAGAGGAATTATGGAGGAAGCCTGGCTTTGTGCTTACTGATGGCCTGTTTGCCCAACAGCTCGTTGGTGGGCCCAAGCATGCGGAATGGTGAGTTTTGAGAGTCTGGGCTGACAAATGAGCTGTTGAAATTTAGTGATGTAGCTCTCAACGCCAACCACATCTGAGACATGAGTGGCCTACCCGTGCTGGCTGATTCCAAGGGAACCTCTGAGAGGACAGAGCTTCGGGACTCCCGGACGTTGTGCCCCAGGTCCAGCAGCTTCTTCACGGTCATGCCTCCCAGCCCGTTCAGCTTGCCCACGGGGTCGGACAGGTTGGGGATGAGCGCCTTGCTGGCAGTCCTCGTCCGCTGCGTGGCCACCTGCCGGCACCAGACTGAGTGTAAGCTCTTTCTTGCTCTTAAGCTAAACGCTTTACAATATTAGCGCAACTGTGTTACGGACATGTGCCTAAAGCGCTGCTGAGCACTACATGCTAGGTCAGTGTCTCTATTTGCATTGAGATGCCTGCCTGCAGCATATGTTGTGCTGTTTGCAACAGCCTGGGATCATTCAAGAGCATCACAAGGAAGAAACCACCTTCATCAGCGTTATACAGGAGTGGCCATAAGGGCGTCTCCCTGCATCACGTGAAGAGTGGGGGTGGACCCAGCTGCGATGCTCTTGATCCGGGCTTATCCTTAGGCTAACTCAGGCATATGCAGTGGCATGACATCGCCACACAATGCTCGGGCTGCCACAGCAAATTGTCTCATAAGCGAATGGGGATAGGGAACCTCAAGAGGTGCTCACCACGAAGGGTTCTGAAACAGCGAAGCGAATGTTGGACAGGCGGGCGCCGGTGTCCCTGCTCATGGCGCGCACCAGCAGCCGGAATGGCGGCTTCTGCCCCGACAATATCGCCTCCGAGCTGCCTGCATGGCCAGCAGCACTTATTGCCAACAGCAATGAAAGCACCTTGCACCTAAAAAGCGGCAAATTGTCAAATGCCTGCAAGAGCAATCCTTGGCTGCCGCCAGAACTCTGCTGCACCATGTACGCAGCTTCCCTATTGCCACTATGAGCTTCTGAACACTGTCAGGAAGAGATGCAGAGTAGTGGTGCAGCCTTCTGGAGCGCCAGCGAGTGCAGACATGTATAATGCACATGCTTTGGGAATGTCACCTGTGACATTGAGGCCTGGGAGGACCGAGTGGCCGGCCGTGGGGTGCATGTGCAGCAGCACCATGCCTAGCTTGTTGTGCTCCCCATTCCTGTCTGTCGCCAGCAGTACCTTGCCCTGCAGAGCACCACTCATCATGTGGAAGTGCTGAAGGCACTGCTGCCCCAGCTGTAGCCTGAACACTTGTCAGCTCATGCGCCAAGCCTGTCTCCTTTGCAGTGCCAAGGCTGCCTGGCGTCATTGATCCAGACCAGACGCATTCGACAAGTTGAGATAGCTTGTTTTGCCAAGCCAGCAAGCCTGTGATAGCATGCTCACCTGGTTGTTGGCCAGCAGCATGTACTCGTCCACAGCATGCTCAGAGTGCTGCTGCCCAGACTCCTCCAGGCCAGCAAATGCCTTTCCATCCAAGATATACATCTGCACAGAGACATCGCCCCTCTCAGCATGCCAGCTTGCCTATCCCAATTTCTCTCTGGTCAGAGGTCTCACAAGCTCGTCATGTTTCAACGCAGTAGGGTGCGGTATAGCAGGAGAGGGAAGCACGGCCTTCCGTGTAGAGCAACCTGATGTATGACAAGGGCAAGGAAAGCACCTCCAGGAGGACGTCTGCATACTCCTGCTTGGACGCTGAGTCTCCAGTCAACCTGTTGATGATCTCCACGCGGATTGGGGCACCGCAGGTAGCTTTCAGCACGTCCCCCGCCAGATACTTGTCCGCAAAGTTCCCTCTGCAACGCCTGTTGGGGTTCTCTGCGCAGATGCGGCACGCCATGTCCGGGCACCCTTGGTTCCTGCAGGGCAGCCCACAAGTCTGTAACCTCCTGTGCCTTGCTAAGACATGTGCATGTTGCGGAAGGGTAGAGACACATGGAGATGGGAAAGTAAGAATCATGCAGGGCCGCTTATCTTGAACAGGGGATAGGAGGTGGGAAGGTGCAGTGCATGCATCAGGAGGGGCTCACAGGCAGTCGTGCCGGAAGACTAGCTGCCACTCTGCTGCTCCAGGCTGGCTGGGATCCGAGTCCTCCCTTTCTAAGTGCCCCATCTCCAGTGCCTGAATCAAGGCCTGGCAGATGACCTCTGAAGGGCAGTTGAGGCTCTTGGCCACGCATGGCATGTTTGCCAGCCCCAGCAGACGCCTCCGGACGTATCCCTGTGCGCAGGAAAGCGCTCAGCACCGACACATTGGACATACTCGGAACATCTTTCTGTACAAGTAGGGTTCTCCCCAGTCGCCGATCCCTGGAAGCAGGGCATCGAGAAGGCCATTCTGCATCTTTGCCGCTCACGCAGTGTCAGGATCAGGCCCTGAATTGACAGATGCAACGTTTTGGTATTTCTGTGTCTGCGGATGTTTCTGGGCAGCTCGTTTGCCAAGAGAATGCGGCTCTCTTGCTGAACGGATACTGCCTCACAGCTGCCGTTTGTATACATAGCCATACGAGACAATGGCAGGGAAGCTCAGATCACTGCAATGGCCGTACAAGACGTGTCTTCCACCAGCTAGCCTGACCCAACAAGGGGACCAGCAGCTGTGTGCTGACCTCGAGCGCCTGCTTTGGTACATGCGAGAGCTCTGGAGGTACATCATCGCTGCTCCTCCGCATCCTGGCAACCAGGTGCTCCTTTAGTAGCCCACTCTAGGCCCAAAGCTTGGCCCCCTTGGGGCCTTCCTGGCTAAATAGCAGACCAGGCGTCGATGCGGCACGCAAATCCTTAGTAGATCGTTAACAGCTGCGCGAGAGCAAATGTATGAAGGCACAAGAAGGTGACCGAGCACAGCAAACCCCACAAGAGGCCCTACCGGGGAATTGCCTCGTACACAGAGCAGGACACACTCTCACCCTCGAGGAAATCAATGCTGGCCATACCTGCCTGAGCGCTGCGTTACGCCCTGAAATAAGCTTTACATTCAGTAGGGAGAGCAGAGGCGGGGTGAGGAGGGTCAGGCCTTGCACACAAGAGAAGGAGGCGCATCACCTAGCTACCACCAAAAAGTCTGTCTTGACACCACTTCTGGGGCGGCAGCCTGCGCTGGTGCGGCCAGACCGCGCCTGGGCATCAAGGGGGGATGTTTTGAAGGGCAGTGGAAGTGTGGTGGCAGCATCGACCCAAGCAGGTGGGCATACCGCGCTGGCAGACCTTTGGTGGTAGCAGCACACCATCGATTTTGGCGTCTTCTCAGCTCGACAGCTGCGTAGAACATCGAAAGAGTATTAATGCAGTATTTCTTGAACAGCTTGCCGGGCCTGGAGCTGGTTTGGTGCGACATGCTGGCCAGTTTCTGCAGCAGATGCTAGGCTCTTGTTTGTTCTGTGGGATCGATCTGACTCACGCTGGCTTATTGCATGGTCATTTGGTCTGCTATTTTGGTCATTATAGGCCTGTCCAGTTGAGACCATAAGCATTCTCGATTAATGTCCATCATCTGCAGGCAAGGTTGGAAGTGGCTTGACTTTGGAGCCTGGACAATAGCGTCACCCTTGGAGTGTCATGGGATCTACGACATCATTTGGAAGGGATGCCATGCAAGCTGCAGAGATGTGTAGCTCACAATGAAGGCAATGCCGGGCCCAGAAAGCATCTGGACAGCCCTGCTTGCAGCCCTGCTGCTCGCCTACAGTGGTCAGCCAGCAGCAGCCCAGAAGTCAGTGCCGGTGACGACAACACAGGACTTTGCAAATGCGCTACAGGATCAGACCATCACAGAGATCATCCTGGATCCGTCGGGCACAGGGGTGAGCAACCCTGTCTCTGTTGCAGATACCGCATATCCATAGCCCAGGCAGACAGACTTGGGTGATCTGGGGAGCCCAATGCTGAGCATCGCAGCTGATATTCACCATGTCCAATGGTCTGTTGACCTGGCGATACCAACAGGCACCAGGTGCCGTATGTCTGAATGCTCATCAGCAGCCAGAGCATCCTGTATTGCAGGTGGGAGGAGGAACATTTGCTCTGAGAGGCGACTTGTGGGTTCAGCATACATTTGATATAAACCCCGGGAGAGACCTCACAGTGCGATCAGGTCTGCCCTACCACTTCTGACATGCATTTCTGTGAGATCTTATTGCTTCATCTGCAGCATCAACTGAACAGCCAGATGGACTTGACCTTCTCATACTTGGATGTGCAGTAAACGGCAACCCCACCATGCTGGATTTGGGGGGCATTCCAGCCGTTCTGGAAATCCGCGCAAATGGCACGCTGGAGATGAGGGACATGCTGCTCAAAAATGTCGCCACTGAGGACCAGCTACACGCGATCAATCAGTCGTATCTACGGCCAGACTTCTCGCGGGTCTCAGGTACAACTGCTTGCGGCAAAACCTGCACATCTATGCCCAGCAGTATGTGAGCATGTTCATGGAGGTACTGGCCATGATATCCTCAATGGGAGAGCTGTGTTCAGACAGCTGATTGCACCAGTGGCTATACCTCTAGGGGTCCTGGCTGTCATGTTATGCCTGCATGCATTCTCATCCCCAGAGAGGGACGCCTGAAGGAGACAGGTAGAGCGAGCAGCCTTGTGCAGGCATGTTGGCTTGGCCGAGCTTCTACGCGGAGCCTGGGGCGACTCTGCGCATCTACAATACCACGCAGTACTTTCGCTCATACACCATCTTCTTCCGGCCAGACTGCAACTTTAATCTGGCAGTCACGCCCCCTGATAACCAGAAGGTGAAAATGCGCCCCACAAGTACTTGCAGCGGCGAAGTTCAAACCCGCTCTCTACCATGTTGGTTTCCATCAATGGCGCAGGGTCTGGAGTTCTGCCTTGGCACATCACCGTAAGCATATTGATATGGTGGATTGCTCATAACTTTGTGCCAGTATTTTCATAGCAGATGGAACTCTGGTGCAGGTGATTACAGTGAGGGGCCAGCAGACGTACTCGTACTCTGCTGCTGGATATACCATGCTGGCAGAGTCACACCTGTTTCATGCCCGGTACCCTGTGCTGACAGCCAACGAAAGCCAACTAGGTAGGGTCAGGAGAAAGCCTGTGTTACTGATCACGCGATGTTGTGCACGCCTCAACCCCTCCTGAGGTACAGCAGCACTAAGTGATGTCACCTGCTGGTGCATGCCTGCATACGTTCACCATCTCCCATCAAGGGTGCTGGATGCCAGATGTGCTCCTAGTGAGTCACCACAGATGGCAGCAACTGCTGAGCCCTGATGGCCTCTTAGTGTGTTAGAAAGTTGTAGGCACCAAGCTGCCCAACCTCAGTGGTCCTGAGTGGTGCCGGGTGATGCAGAGGGCTACATGGATGCGTATACAGAGAACTCCTATGGCGTTTGCGTGCCAGCAAACAGCTCAGCCAACGAGGTCATCATTGGCATGGCGCGGGCTGCTGCCCTGGCCACTTCAGGTGCTTGACCGTCCATATTGCTTTCAACTCCTTGAGCAGCTCAAGGCTAGCTTCAGCAGAGCTAGGTCTGACCAGTCTGTGAGCAGCCATGATTGCCAGCAAGCGAGGGATTTTTGATGTGAAGCGTGCCTGTGTGTTCTGTCTTTGGTCCTTGAAATCACACATCAGCCAAGCGGTGCTTGAAACAGAACTTTTTTTCTAGGAGCCTCGAGATCTTGCTTGCTGCACATAATGCTTCTGCTGGAAAGGCGCGCCTCGGCAGCTCCTGACAGCAGCTTTGCCAACGCAGGCAATGGGAATCGGCAGACTGCTATCACAATTGCATCAGTGGTGGGTGCTGTTGTTGGCGCTGCACTCATAGCGGGCGTACTGGGGCTGATCTTCTGGGTCAGGAGGAGGCGGAGGCAGGAGTCCATCCGTGACCTGAGCGATATAGGCGCCCTGCCACATGTGAGTGATGCTCCTGCCAATGCTGTTGTGCAATGCCCCCTAGAGGCAGTATAGGTGCAACCTTCCAGAGGTGCAAGCACCCATTGCCGGCAGCACAGTCACGGGAGGGCCTCTCAATTGCCTGTGCTGAGACTGCTTCTGTCTATCTTGGCATGCCTGCTCTTGCCCTGTGGCAGCAGATGCTGATTTGGGCTGTGGCTGTGTGAGTGCGAGTTTCATGTGAGGTTCCTTCCCAGGCTTACGCAGAGTGCAGGGGCGCTATTGGAGTGGGTCCACGTGTAAGATCTACGCTAAAGCCACATGCTGCAGCTTATAGTACCTCACCGAACACCCATCTCTGAGACTGCATTGAAGCGCCTTGTTGGTTGTGCAGGGTGAGGGGGCGCCCATGCTGGGGGCGCCATCTGTGGCGCCGAGCGGGTCCACGACGAACACGCAAATGGAGAGCCACCTGCTGCAGCACCACCGCCTGCGGCGCCTGGGCGCTCTGGACGAGGAGCAGGTCGAGGTGGGCCCGCTGCTGGGCAGGGGCAGCTTTGGGCGCGTCTACAAGGGTGGGAGCCATAACACCTCTTGTGGCACTGCAGACACTACATCCCTCAACTGCCTGCCTGCACCTACACATCAGCCTGTCTGCCACGTGTGCTGACCTGAGGGAGGTGCAAGTCAGGGTCAGGAATTTAGGGGAGCACCCCCCGCTGTATAGCCAAGAGCTCGCTCTGGGCTCTAGACCTCTCACAGGGGGCGCTTTGCTCAAGGTATCAGTGCCAACCTCTGATAGCATGGCGATGAATCTCTGGACATCTGATACCCCAGAATGGCGTGGAAATTGTGTTGAAGTCTGGGACGCATGCAGGGCGGTGGAGGAGCACGCTGGTGGCTATCAAGGTGGTGGAGCACTCGCCCGGGGCCCGGGAGTCCCTGACTTTGGCCGAGCAGAAGATTGAGCGGGAGGCCCTGCTGGCCACCAGCCTGTCCCACCCCAACATCATCGCCACCTTCAAGATCTGCACCATGACTGCTGGTGCGCTGCTGGGCTCATTGCCTGCCTGCTGAGACCCACATTGCTGCTACTGACACACCTGTGCATGTCGCCTGTCTCATCTTTGGGCTAGAGGTGTGACTACACGACCTGATAGCCCAAGATTTGCAATTGGCCTCATGGCAGAGTGTGTCCTACTACCCCAGCCGGAGCGTGTTGCTGTTTGGGAGGAGAATTGGTCTTGCATGGGTATATCGAAAGCGGAAGTGCGCAGAGGTGCCAGTGTAAGCATCTGTGGGTGCGGTGCAGGGTCAGCAGTGGGGCAGAAGAAGATGACGGGCAGTGGGGCTCTGAGCTTGAGGAGACCAAGCGACCAGCAGCCCAGTAATGATCAGAGACAGAGCAGTCAGAAGGGCAGCTACGAGAGCTTGTCGGGAGCGTGAGTCTCCTCTGCACCTCCTGCATGTGCTGTGCAGCCCCATGTATCTTCACCCAAAGAATCAGGAATGACTGGCCGGCTAGCTCGGTACTGAGGCAGCACACCCAGATGTCATGTGTCACACAATTGAGTCTGCACTCTCTCTTCACCGCGGGATCTCTGCTCTGAAAGGCACAGTGATCACAAGCTAGCCTAAACACGCAAACACTGCACAACTGCACGTTCCAACAGCGCTAATACTTGCACCTGCTCTGTGGAGGTCTTCAATGCATGGCCAGGTGGCCCAATCAAAGCTATGTTCTCTTTCAAAGGCTCCCCGATCAATTCTAGACAACCTGGTCGCAGCTCACTGTGAGGTTTTGCTGTGCAGCGGCAACAGGGCGCAACGGAGCGCGGCTGCTAGCCCACCTGGGTCTCGACAAGGAGCTGCAAGCCCTAGGGGCGCTCAGCGTCAACAGCGGCAGCCCACGCCTGGTAGCGAGGCGGCTGGTGAGTGCCACAAACTTAAAGTAGTCTGCACGTCCATTTTGACCCTGCTGTGCATGTAGGGGCAAGCCTGGGAGCTCAGAACTATCCCTGCCCATGCATGGCCGTCAGCCACTCTGATTAAGCCCCCGGCTCATGAACGGCCTTCTGTGTAAGAGCTCTGCGGCATTGCTGCACCTCTCACTTACAGCTACTATGATGATACAGTTCCGGCAAGCGGATCTCACAGTCACAACAGGCAGCATGATTTGGCATGCTGTAAGAGGGGTCGGGCATGTGCAGGCGGGCAGCCGCGTATGCGGGAGCTGGGCAGCGGGAACAGCGAGGGCAGGCCGTCATCGCAGCCGTCCTCGCAGCCGGGCAGCAAGAACGAGGGCAGGCCGCAGTCGCGGCCCTCCTCCCAGGTCGGCAGCAAGAACAAGGGCAGCGGCGACTCCTTCGACCCCACAACCGCCTTCGTCGTGGACCTGCCAAAGTCAGACGTAGGGCTCTCCCTTGCCCTTGAACAGAGAGGCGGACAGATTGATGCGTAGCCATGAATGTGCAGGGCTGCTCTCAAAGCTGCCTTCAGGTTCATGACAGCCTGTTGGCTGCCTTTCAATGCACAAACACTGCGACCTAAGTGACTGTCACCTGCCCAGCCTGCAATGGGCAGCTGCTCTCCTGTACCAGCTGCCAGACGTTGTGCCGCCACCCAATGCTATGTCTTGCCCAGACTGAGCTCTGACTAGTCCTTCATGGTGGCCAGCCAAACGGGAAGAGCGTATGATTGGTGTACTTGTCTGGAATTGGCAGCATGAGAGGTCAGCCTGAAGCTCGGTCTCCCCAAGGCATGGATATTACATGCCCTTCCAAGTGCAGCATGGCATCAGTACATGAGAGGAGATTGATGGGATGTTGTTTGTGCAGGTGATGGTTGCGGAGGAGCAGAAAAAGGGCTCAGACAGCGCCATCAACAACGGCGGCAAGCGCCCCGGCCTCGTGGGCGCCTCTCCAACGCCCGAGGACATAGAGATGACCGAGCGAGAGCTGGAAGCAGAGGACGAGGAGGCTGCCATCGAGGAGAGGCAAGGCCCTGCATTCTTTTGCTCTAGCTGTTTAGGCTGGTGCCTGGCGTGTCTGCCGTGTTCGACAGCACTGTTTGGTGGCATCTTGCGGAACACTGCACATGCTATGATTCCATCAGGATGGCTGTACATGATCATCGCTCATGCTGCGCGCAGGATGTCGCGGCTGCTGGAGACATGGTGCCTGATGGAGTACGCAGAGAAGGGCTCTCTGGCCGATGCGCTGCGCACAGGACGCTTGCGGCGCCCTGGTGGCTTTCCAGAGCTGGGCGTCATCATTGCCTGCCTGCAGGATATTGCCTCAGGTAGGTTGTTACTGTTTAGCTCAAGAACTGCTCAGAGCTGGCTTAGTTTGTTGCGTGCTTGAAGTAGCCTGCCTTGGGGAGGCAAGTAATGAATGGTGACAGAGACTTCTGCAAGCCATGTATATCAAGCAGCTCCTTCCCTGAATGAGCACTGTCTGCTGTTTCTCTCAATCACTGTGCAGTGCATGATGCATGCACAGTCATTGAAGATCAGCCACGCCCCGTTGGCCCTGTGATCTTGCCCAAGTGCTTGCTTTGAGTCAGACTGACATGCCTTCGCACCGCAGGCATGGAGTACCTGCACTCTGCTGGCATTCTGCATGGCGATCTGAAGCCTGCCAACGTGCTGCTGAAGTCCACTTCAGCAGACCGCAGAGGCTTCCTGTGCAAGCTCTGTGATTTTGGCATGTCACGGCTTCTGGACGCTACCCACGCCACCCATGTATCCACCCAGACCTACGGGGTGAGTTTCAGTCTATCTACTCTATGTGATCTCTGTGACACCATTGATGAGATGCTCTGACATGTTGCTTGCCTTCTATTGCCTTGAATGATCATGCATACCTGGAAATTTGGGATAACTTTCACAGATGTTCGATCTGTGTCCCTGAGGGGGCTGTGCCTGCTGGTCCTTGTGTGATGCGCAGTAGGACATATATGCAAAGTTATTTTGCTCCTGCAGACCATGCCGTACATGCCGCCGGAGCTTCTGGCACAGTCGCAGCTGACGCCCAAGGCAGACGTGTACAGCTTTGGCATTGTCATGTGGGAGCTGCTGTCTGGCCAGGTCAGTGGACTGACCTTGATCCTCAGATTGGAGTCCCCCACCCACTTTTCAAACCACGCCAGGCCAGTCTTTGCTTGTGTAAGAGCTTGCGGTCTACTTGGCTGAGCCAAGCATGCGGTCTTGGCACTGCACAGGCAATTGTCTGCAGGACGCATTACACTCATGCTCTTGCTCCTCATGGAACGCTATTTCAGATACTGAAGAGGCCATTCTGACAGCTTGGCTGCTGCTGCGCAGATGCCCTTTGCCAATCTGACGGTGGGGCAGGTGTTCTTTGCGGTGGTGCACGAGAAGACGCGGCCCTCGCTGGATGCCCTGGAGAAGGCCCGACAGGACCTTCCCGAGGACGAGCAGGTCATGCTGAACAAGTACGAGGCACTCATGACCAGCTGCTGGGCCGAGGCCCCTGCAGACCGCCCCACCTTCCCTCAGATTGTCTCTGAGCTTGGTACCTTCAGGTGAGAGTCTCTGCAGTGCTTCGCTCGCGCTCGGCTTTTGGCCCTTGTACGTAATATTGTGGGAGTACCCAGGACACGACAGACATGCAATGACTCCCTACATGTTCAGGTACTGGGTTGGGGGCCTTGTGCCTCATGCCAATTCGCCGAGGATGTCTCCAAGCCTGAGCATGTGAGGAGTAGTTCAAGTGCTGGGACAGATGCAGCTGGGGTCATGTGTCAATATTGCTTGCAGGGCAAAGATCTCGATGAGGCTGTCGAGCAAGAACTCTGAGGGCTCGGGGCTGCGCAAGATCTCCAGCCTGAAGACGGGGGTGTCCTCCCCGGACGGGGGAGTGGGCTCTCCCTTCCAGCCGGCCTCCCAGAAGCCTGCGCCTCCCACAGGCCCCAGCTCCCCACCGGTGAGCCTGCACGCCCACCTTCTGTGCACAGTTGTCAGCGCTCAAACGCGTCATGGAACAGTACTGCCCCATTTGAGCTGTGGCACACCATGCAGCACACTTCTGTGTGTGATCTTCATGCTGTGCTGGCTCACCTCAACGTGTGATGTCAGACTGCAGACCTGAAGGAATCCATGTCACCTGGATTGACAAGTCTAATGTTTATGGAAAGAGTCAGTTGCAGCCTCCAAGAGGGAGCTCCCCAGAGCAGATGGCGGATGGGCTCTTGAGCTGTGTTTCTATCTGTCACGCGCATGCGCAACCTCTTGCGCAGTACATGCTCATCCCTGTGCAGCACTTAGCCTGCTCCGCTTGCAGATTGAGGAGCAGGCTGATGAGGCAAGCGGTATCAGCCTGTTGCGCTCCCCATCATTTGACAACAAGGAGCGGGCTGGGCAGGGCCTGTCGGGTGGGCTTCCTCCCACGGGCCCGAATCAGTCATCAGGGGCCAACCTGGAGAGGGACCCAGTCAGCATCGCTGCCAAAAGCACCTCGCTGAGAGATCATGTCCCGGTCAGCCGTGCCCAGCTCCTGGCCAGTCAGGGCGAGGCGGGCAACATCAGCTCTCCAAGCGCAGCAGGCAAAGGCAGCCTGTCGCTGAAGGATCTTCCGGACAGCCTGCGGGCGCGGCTGGCTGCTGGCCAGGAGGCAGCTGCTGCGGCCACCACCAACAGCAATGGCTCTGGGCAAGTCCTGGGCAGACAGCCCCTGGGCAAGAAGTCTTCTTCGGTCACCGCGGAGCGATCTTTTTCTTTCTGAGGCGCCGCTGCAGCATTGCTAGCGCGCCCGTCTCGTTCTGCTGCATCAAAGTTGCACTCTTCACTCTTTTTTCCGAGGTACTGTGAGTTATTTTGTGAGCCGAGCGCGTCCCGCGCTTGAGTGCTCTCCCTAGATGGGGGGCTACAGCAAACCGCTTCTGGACAGACTGGTGTGCAATAGATTGCATGGCATCTGATGAAGAGCTTCTTGGTCAGGGCCAAGCGTGAGGGCAAGCACCTCTCCACTAGGACTGGGGGCTTGTCGGATGCCTTGCCAGGAATCAGTACCCTCTGCTTGCCGGGAGCAATATTGTGGCAGTATCTAAGGGTGGCGTCATATTGTGGTGCTGTCGGTTCTTCTGTACAGCGCTTGTGGCACCACACAGGACTCAAGGAGTGTGCGGGCAATAAGGTCTGAGATGCCCCTATGAGAGTGTCAGTGGCCCGGTGAGATATCTGTACGCAAGATATATAAAGGGCCGCAAGAAACAGCGCGCAGCTGAAGCTATTACTGAGAAGGTCCTGTCTGGCTGGGCCTGCAAGCTGGGCCTTGTCCTTTGTGACAGGCGCCCGAGTTGACTTGTTGTGCTGGAGGACACAAGACCAATCTCAGCAGTGTATCTGTCATTGGTCGCGCCTAGCATTTCACTCTGTTTCTGGAATCTCTCAGCCGGACTGCTCCTACAGCGGAGTAGCAGCGCAACTGTGCTTTTTCAAGATGCAGTCTTTACGTGAGGACTGGCCAGTGTATCGATATCTGGACCATGCAAGTCCTTGATCCCTTGGGTCTGGCGTGAGGCATTGGCACATGAGCACAGTACTGTGGGACCATCATATGCCGGGCAGGGGAAGCAGGAAAGCAGTGACGGGACCAGGCTGGAGTGCCATGTGGCCTGCTTAATCTATCATGTATTGAGAGCAAGGGTTCATGCAGCCGTAGAACCTCTGGCCTGTAGCCATGTTCTGGGACACCCTCCTGGGTCCTGATCAGTTCATGAGCAGGCCTGGGGATGCAATGCTGCACCACTGAGGCTGTGGTGCAATACAGGCTTTCCCTAGGGCTGGGCAGTCGAAGACTGGAGAACAATTTGCACACATGTGTAGTTGTTGTTTGACATCACCTGTATTGGTGGAGACAAGCAACAGGCCTGGAATGCAATTCTCTCAAATCACATCTGTTATGCTCTTTCACTGCTCATGTCATGGCCCAGTGTGACTTCAACAAGGGGCTTATCGCAACCATTGCCTGATGCACAGGCAACACATTGCAATGGAGTCCTGCCGCAGCAATTTCAGTGCTTCAACGCTCAATTCTTGCCAAAAAGATGTCATGACACCAGAGGTGCCCGGGCAGTGCTGCAGTGCTGTCCACCATGATGGTCATCCTAGGCCAAGTGTGCTGATCAAACCTCCACTCTCTGGCATACTCAGCTCTCCTTTCTCTCCTTGGCTAACCTCTTGGAGCGCTGCTTGAGCATATAGGTGTATAGCTGCACAAAAGCAAGAGGGAGCAGCACAAACAGCCCAACCTGCAGCCAGTACCACAAGGCCAGATGAGAGACGGTGACCCCATCTTATGCGAAGCGATGAAGGAAGAAAGCTTGTTGCCATTCGCTATAATCAGTGCTGATGTAATGATTGTCTCAGCAGCCAGGTCAAGCTTTTCGCCAGCAAGCAAGTGGTAGACAGGCGTGTGCACCCAGGGATGTCAGAAGCGTAAAATGCCCTGCGTCTGAGACATTTTCAGAACCAGGGGCATCACGGCAAGGCGTCTCACCTGAGCAAAGATGGGATAGCTGAAGGCAAAATTCATGCTGTTGGGCATCTCTAAGCTGTGCAGCTTGCGCTGACGCATGTAGGGCAGCCCGCTCCAAATCAGGGGCATCTCACCGCCCAGAATACCCAGAGGGTACAGTGGAATGAATGCGCTGTACCTGCACGCCGCCTGACTGGCGTCAGCCCTGGTTGGCATTGAATGCTGAGGCGGAGCCTGTGTTGCATCTGTGATGCGACGTATCCTCCAAAATCTCCTGCGCGTCCTGCTCGTGACGAGCTTGCACGAGTTTGGCTGTAATGCAGCCATGGAGACGTCCGATGACCTAGGGCACTCCTCGAGAAATGTGGGAGGATCCAGGATGCAAGGTAGGCTATAAATGACATTGACATATGATGGGAGGCAGAAGACCGGTGCCATGGGGTGTCACCTGAGCCATGTCAGCCAGCGCGGAGGTGTCTGGAACTGGGCCCAGGCATACCAGGGATACCGTGCAATGTCAGCCAGGGACCAGGCTATGAACAGCACCGGCACCGCCCAGTGACTCCACAGCTGCACTCGCGCACCTCTTCTCACGTCACTTGGATAGCACCATCATAGCAGCATGCTCAGCCTTCAGGAAACGCAGCATACATAACACTCTGCGATCACGTTCATTGTGGAGGTCTCAAAGACAGTGTGAGTATTATAAGGAAGGAGGGGGGGTTGAGGCAGCACCTCTGGAATGCTATGGAGGATGAGGAAGAGCACATTGGAGCGCCCAAACCACTGCAGAAAGGACAAGACCACCGAGCCTCTCGTCAGACCTGTCCACCTCAGTCAAAGAGTCAGGCTTCCAGTGACAGAAGCAACCACCACAATCACCCACGCTGAGCACAACATAACCCTTATAGGCATTGGGAACGCCATGACGCACCTACTGCTGTGTGCACCGTCTCCAAGATTGCAGCACATTGACATAGCCCTGCAGAGCACACACGGTGATAATGTATGCTATGATCATCATCCAGAGGGGTAAAGATAAGTCAAAAGCTCTTGGGGCCGCACGTACGGCCCTTCCAGCCGAACTATAGGTTGCGTCTTCTCTACTGGACTGAATTGCGCCGTGGATGGTCAGATAAGCTGCGCTGGCCCATCCCGCGAGCTGCGCAACGTTGTATGCAGCTAAATAGACCTCCTTGATACCAAACTTCTTCCCTGTGCTCTTCAAGCTCATAGCCCAATCTCACGGCTGATGTGGGAAGTCCTATATATCCAGATCACATGTCCATCGGCCACCCCGGCCTTGCCGAACACCCCCTTTCGGCGCAAGCGCGCAAGCGATATAGAGTTTCGATTATATTCTCAAGGTATGAGACAAGTTAACTTTGCCTTTGTGCCTCAGTTGTCTGAGCTGGATGATGGGGGCAGGTGTCGGAGATTTGAGTCAGTCGAAGGAACGCCGCGTGGCCGGGGAAACGTTACTTCGCTGCAAGCTCACCTCCCTGTCGCCTCCTTGAAGCTCTGGGGTACTTTAATCAAGCTCGCAAGATTATATCTAGGCCGAATTGGCAGTGCGCAGGCTGGCAGGGCGAGCGACACGCCGAAAGCTTTTCTGGAGGTTTTGTGAACACTGTACCGCGTCATCGCGCTGGCAAAATTGCAGCCGTGCTTACAGTGATTCCCGATGGCCTGAATTTGCACATCAAGAGATCCTTATGTCGTCCATGCAGTATTAGTAGTAGAGTTATAGCACAGCTACCTTAGTCAGTGTCCTGATATGGACCGGTGCTGATATCAGACCGCGGCAGCTAGCGTGCTAAGCCGCGGAAAGCCTAAATAACAGCCTTTCATGCTGTTCTGGTGCTGAGGGCAATGATCGATAGCTCCTCCAGCCCGAGGGTTGGAATCAGTTCAGCTCTGCAAGGTTCGCCGGCAAGGAGCACTCGCTCTTCTCGGGAAGACAATGGCAGCATGTCGGAGAGCTTGTTGCCGATCAGGACGTCACCAGGCCCGATGGCAGCGCAGCCAGCTTTCAGCAGAGGCCCCTCGAGGACCAGATGGCTCGTTTTGCGACTATGCTTTGTGCTGTTTGCGGTGGCCAGCTGCATGGTGCTGGTGACTGATGCGCGGCAAAGCAAATGGTTCTCGAATGTATTGAGAGCGGGGCCCAATAGCCAGTCCACCCAGGCACCTGCTTCAGCTTTCCAGGTCAGCTACTAATCTTGGGTACATGTCATCAGTGTTGCTGCGAATGATTCCTCTGCGCGTCTTCATGTCGCATCATCTACCTGTCGCCCCAGACAAATCCTGCAGCGATGTTTGCACGACCCCAGGACCTGAGGCATGCTGACTATGCAGGCATCAACGGCAGGTCATGAGAGAGCAGGCGCTCCGGGTGGAGAGCTTCATGATGCCCTGGCAGCAGCAGCATTCCAGCAGGGGAGTGTCCTAGACTGGGACCCAGAGGTGTATAGACAGAAGACGGGAGGGGGTGTTCCCCGAGTGCTGCACCAGGTGTTCATGGATGGGGAGGCTGAGTACAACAGGTGCGGCTGAGTGCTCTCACTAGGCATTGCCTAATAGACCCCAGCAGCAACAAAAGTCCAGCTCTGATGCACAATCTGGAGACATTCTGCCATTTGCACCTGCACAAGATCATAGAAACACTGAGCCCAGGACCTCCAAGGCACGTTCACTTCAGAAATTGCTTATGAGCAGAGGGAGGAGCTTCCTTCAGCATCAAATAGCTGACCCTGCATCGGTGCAAATGCAGGGTTGCGCTCGAAAAGGGGTCTGGATTTAAGAGGGAGTGGAGAGACTACTGTATAGGCAATCATTCGGACTGGACCTACATGTTTTGGGATCGGGAAGCTGCTGAGATCTTCTTAGAGACGCATTACCCCTGGTTCATCAGCACCTTTAAGAGCTACCCCAAGACAGTGCAGCAGGGTGCGTCCCTTCACCTCTCATCATCTGATACGTCAGACAGGGAAGGGTACTTGACTCAGTGACTGACTGGCGTACATCCTGCTGCGGCAAGAGGTCTGTTGCAACGACACTGCTACAGCATCATGGGATCTGTGCATACGCAGCAATCACATTCTTACAGACGTGATCCAGGGGATGTACTGCGGCCCTACTAGGTGCACACTTTTGTGAGGCAGTCTCAACATGCAGACTGTGCTCCTGTGCCAGGACAGTGCTCTGACTCCAAGCGGGCATTGCTGCAGGTGATGCGCTGCGGCCGTTCCTGATGCATGCCTTTGGCGGGCTCTACGTCGACCTGGACGTGCAGTGCTTCCGCTCGGCAGAGCCCTCCTTGCTGGGGCACGACATCGTGCTGCAGTCGGAGTACCGCGAGGGCCGGGACATTGTGAATAGCATCATGGCCTCTGTGCCAGGGCACCCCTTCTGGAAGGCAGTCATCACAGAAATGCTGGAGGTGCCCATGCCTTGCCAAGCCTGTACGTATTGTGCAAGCACGAGAGCTGAGATAATTGTGCAAGATGGCTCATGCATGGCATGCAGCACCATCTGTCAAGAACCTGTTTGTCACAGATATATCAAAGCACATCATGGCATCTGCAGTGCTGGCTCTCACATCCTAGAGCGTGGCGTGACAGACAATACAGGTAGTCCCTTGCCAGCAGGTGCTGATGGTGTGTTGCTGGCTGTGCAGAAGTGGCACCACGCGCATGGTAAGGTTGACACGGATGTGATTCTGGACTCGGGTGGTCCCCGCCTCTATGGCAACGTCTTCCAGAAGTGGACTGCTGGCACCCTCAAGACCCCTGCATTTGTGGGGGCTCATGATGTACGCCCTAGCCAGCTACCACTGCTTGATCACTGCACATATGGCAGCCCTATGTGGAGCTGGATCTATAGACTGCTCAACTGAGGAGACAAGGTCTGCACTTTGAGATTGGATAATCAGAATTGTTGTATGCTAGCAGCAAGGGCTGCCTAATGAGTAGTAGAAGCCACCGCACCCCTGCAAGAGGCTGCCAGAAGGTCCCTAATGTGATGCTGTACTGCCATCCGCACGAGTCGATGCTGAGATGTGGGTGTGGCGCTCAGGTACATGGGTCAAGGATAGCAGTGTATGGGCTGGGCAGCTGGTTTGTGCCCTGCATGTTTGAGGACGCCGCCTGCCACACGCTCATGGCCCGTGACGTGCAGCAAGGCCGGCTCAGAGAGGACCTTGTCGGCTACCACCAGTACAGCGGGTCATGGCTGGCAGGCATCCCCAAGGGGAAGTGAGCCTCAGGGAACCAAAGTAGGCATCCTCACAGGCTGCAGTTGGCAAGAAGAGCCTAGTGTAGGGCAGAGAAGTAGCCTTCTGGCGTTGCCAAGGGTCCGCCATGGTGTCGATGGTTGTTGCAGTTCTGCAACACCTGGACTTGGAAGGCCCGCAAGGCGGACCGTGCTGCTCAAGACTTGCAGTTCTAGCCTCGCCGGGCAGCAGGCTTTGGGGCAGCAGGCTTTGGGGCATGAGGTTTCAGTCATGCAGCACCTACCTTCAACGGCATCGCAAAAGTGCAAAGTGGTTGGGGGGTCAAACTTAAGTCCGGCCTGGACCCCTATATTCTGCAGGGCTGAGTTGCAACCTCACAGTGGTGTTGTCCTCTTCAGCTTCTGTAGCCTCTAGTCCATCATGGACTTGATGTGGACAAGTAGCACAGCGTTTTGTGAGCGAGTGTGGTGCATCATATTGGATGACAAGTGAAGTTGTGGTGATCTCCATCTTTACCTTAGAGACAAGTGTCCTTGCCCCCTTCGACATTGGTCTTTGATGATAGCCTTAAACGGGTACATGACATGTGCCTGTCGGGGGGGGCTCCTTTCTTGGATCAGCCATGACCCATGGCCAGCCCTTGACAGTGCCGGAATTGGATCGTGAAGTAATGCAGAACATCTCATCAGCTTCCAGAGCTGACCTCTGGCTATTGTATCATCTGAAGTACTTGGTACTCTGCAAACCATAGTAACCTAGATTCCGGTACATAAATTTCCCCATGTGGGTCTGTACAGCGAAAATGAGACTCACTGGAATGCTGATGTCAAGATGATGATCTCGTCCATTCCAGGGTCTCATTCATGACATCACCAAGGACGTTGCAATGCACCAGTGCTATGGTAAGCACTGGGAAGCTCAGCCGGAATTTGAGCCGGTAGCTATGTAGATACATCGCCAGTAATCCTGAAGCATGAGTGTGTGTATATCCCATGCTATTGCATTATGATCCACTGTGGGACCTGTACTTCCATATCAACGCCGAGGATGCTGCAGGCTCCTTGAGGTTGTTACATTCAGTATCTTGGTGGCCTGCTCCTGATCTGTCGGGTTGCATCACCCTCATGTCTGACATCCTCCAGAACACAACACTGCAATGCTGGTCATCTGTATTGTCTCAACATGCTCACAGCATCTCAACCTCAGTGATCGAGACTCCAACCGAGGTTACCACAGGTACAAGCTGCTACATTGACTAGGTAGGCCTATGTCAGGATCGCACGTGACGCACAAAGCTTCACTGTCGCACGTGACGCACAAAGCTTCACTGTAGCTTAAGCCGGATGTTTACATGCTGAGTGTGCGTTCATGCTCAGGAACTTGGCACCCAGAGTAGTGACCCCTAGATTATATTCGTCACCTCTCAAAGTCAGCAACAGGAGGGAAGGCTGCTGAGTAAGAAAAGGGCTACCAGGGCATCCTGCCCGGGCCGCCCTCGCATGCCAGGCTTCCTGCAGCTGCTCTCACTGCAGCAGCTTCTGTCGCAAGGGAGGCAGCTTCTGGTTACTGGCACTGGGCAAGGGAGGGAGGGCCTCCGTTGCATTGGCACTGGCGGGCGGGCTGTAGAGCCTCTTCACATGCTTCTGGTTGCAGAACTTCTCCTCGCTCTTTGCCACGCGATCCCACACATCAATTTGGGCCCACTTCCAGTACTCCGTCAAATTCCTGCAGGTATGCAATCGCTATCAAGGCGCCTGCCTCTCTGTGTCGTATTGACTGGCGCCATGCCATGCATGTATATCTTGAGTAATGACGAAGGACATGCTGCTAGCCTGTCCAAAGATGCTCCCGCACTGCAGCACAGTGCAGGCGTATCCTGCAAGCTGGGGCCAATACGCCCCGCCATGCATGCTGCATTTTGTTTAGGTACGGACGGCATGTGCCCAACCCACCTGGCAGTGCCCATGCCGTAATACTTGAGGCTGCTCTCAGTCTCATTGGGCGGCATGGTCTCGTTCATGCCCAGGATCCAGCGCGCGCGCTTATTGGCCTCCAGCTGCGGGTAGTACCACTCCTCCGTCCGGTCCCTGAACACGCTCGGGTGCGTCTCCCTGCACGCGCACAGGAAGCCTGTGCATCCTACAAGGTGCATGCAACGTGCAGCACTGGCCCACAAATTACTTGGTCTTGGACAGGCTTGGTGGCATCCTTACAATAGAATGATCTGCCAAAGGTCTCGCATTCCGACACATGCAAAGGTCCTTTTCCTGGCAAAAGATCTCGTAGCAAGACCAGGAATTACGGAGGCACTCATGTCCAGGCCATGTCCTCATCATCAGAGTAGCCGTGCTCTCACCTGTTGTAGTGGTGCCAGACTAGGTTCATGTCGGGCGCAAACATGTCCCAGCCGTTGGTCCACAGCCGGGCGCTGTACAGGATCTCCTCTCCCACAAACATCATGTCCAGCTTCGGGTCGAAGGGCACCTCTATCAGCACGTCCGCGCTGCTCAGCTGGAAGCCCGCCCCCACAAAGGGGCTGTCCATAAACTCCCTGACCTGCTCAACATGAGAGGGTACAGCCTCAGCATGCACGGCATTTCTGAGCAGAGATGCAAGGGCAGCTGAGACTGTGTGTCTTCAGACAGCTCATGGCTTGAGAGCCCAGATGGCCTTGCAGGACCCTGATGAAATCCTTGTCTGCCAGGAAAATATCTGTGTGCTGCTTCGCAGGCTCGGTAGTGCTCATACTGTGTATGCCAAACCTCTGACAGAAAGCAGAGCAGCCCGCAAGGGGGGAACGGGAAGGCACTGACAAGAGAGCGGTGCCTTACCGCTATGTCGAAGTTCCTGGCCTCGAACGAGGGCATCTGCGCGCCCACGTCGAAATGGCTCTTACAGAGCACTGGGATCTGGTAACCTGGGTCCCCCACCGCCGGGGGGTAGTGCGAGAGGAAGCACTTCTCTGAGGGGCACCTGTCCAGCATCTCAATGGCATGCCGGTCCCAGTCCTGCACACACAAGTCAGAGTGGGTACTGCCCCTGGCTCAGCCTTTGCTGGACCCACAACCGTCTCGATGTCTGGCTGACCTGTGTCATGACCTCATTGTCATTTGAGAGACTGACCAGTGCCACTACGCCAGCACTGCAACGTGGGGGATGCCCTCGCAATTGACATTTCCTGCCATTTCTCGACATCGTTGCATGTAGCTCCCGCTGGCATGTCAGGTCAGCGAACATTGGGAGTACAGATACACATGCACATGCGGGCGTGCCTGTCTGAAGGTGGAGTGGCTGTCTATCTGAAAGAAGTAGTCCTCGTTGCGGTACAGCGTGGCCGCCAGGTGGCGCGCGTTCGTGGGGCCACGCGCCTCAGAGAACGGCACGGTGATGCTCCTGATCTGGCTCCCCCACTTCATCCCTGCCGCACAGGGGGGGGTTGTCTCAGCACATGGGGCCTCAGCTTCTGCATGCATGCTTATCTCCGCACCTCCAAAAGCACTTTCAGACACGATTTGCCCTCTCTCAAGGTCCTATTGAGCAGCTTAGGCAACGCATGGTTGTGCTTAATGGGTGCCACGGTGCTGATGAGAGCGCCATGAATGTCAATTAAAGGCAAAATTAGACATAAGGCGCTTCATTCAGTCAAGGCATGCAGGGGGGGGTCGAGCAGAAAGGCTGTGGACTTGCCTGGACGCCAGCATGCTTCATCCGCGTCAGTATACAGCTGCTGCACAGCTCCCACGAAGACGCGGCGTGGGTTTGCAGCCTTCTCAAACATCTCCTGCAGCATAGGTGCAGACTGAAACTCCCATAACATGGTCATCTTCTCAGTGCCGGTAGACCAGCATACATGTGCTCAGCATGGCAATTGGTTTTCCAAGACTACGATGCTCTGCAATACCAAAGTAGCCGGCATGAACACGAGGTGACAGGTGGCTGGGGTCATGCCTGCATGGTGGTCTTGCATTCTGAATCCCTATAGCTGGCGACTGAGACAAAAATGGTCAGCGGTGGCACATCATCTATCTCAACAATAGCTTTTGCCTCTATGGCTTTGCTCTCGATAGGTGGTGTGCCTTCGGTGGGACAGGGAACAGCGCCGCATCCTCCGCTCATGTATGCTAGGAGCACCCATGACATGACAGTGAGCCCAATGGTCAGGAGCAGCATGAAAAGCCTGCACGCAGTCGTGTGACCTCATCGTAGCCATTACTCATGGTGTTATACCTGTCACATGTACCAAGAGCAATGCAGCGTCTCCTGGCGAGCCAGACGGCTCTTTGGACACCAACATCTTGCTCTATATACCACCACGGCACGTGAGCAGGAGGGGAAGATCTCTTAGATTCTTTGCAAGGCATAGGGCCATACCCGATCACTCTCCATTGCGTGTGCGAGTGCCTTGTCCCTTCTGGCGTCATCACAGCCATCTGCTGCTTCTCCATGGGCACCTGCCCATCCCGCCTACATGCGACCCAAAGATGACCACGCGCTTCTTTACACGTTTTCAGTGCAATGTGCAGATGTGTGTCCACGGCCGCGTATCTGAACCGAGCTCTTGGCCTCTGCCAATCGTATCTCAAGGCATCAAGATGCTTTTGAGCGCTCTGCCAGGCTGGCGCTGATCACGTGCTGCAGCGGTTTCGTGTCGGCGATGAAGGACACTGTCCCTTTCATCTCTGCGAGCTTGCGGTGGGCTATTGCTTTGACCTATCTGTGTGGTACAGATCCCATGAAATACTTTGTCTGACTTCTTTCTTTGTACAATTCAGCACTGAGAGCTGCGACAGCAGCGCTGCCGTTCGCCGTTACCGAAAAGACGCCAAGCAGTGCAGCCGGACCAGAAGCATCGTGTCTCTCGAAAATGAGACCGAGATACCTTAGCGCGTTAGCTTTGTGGTTCCTGGCAACTTCTTTGCAGAGCTGCCGTGCAAGCGAAGGGACTGTACCTGAAAATGGACGCACTCTAAAAGCACACAATCTGGCAGAGCGGCCCCACGTAGATGGAACAGGTGCCACCAAATTCCTGTCAGATGTCAGATGGAAGTGAGACGTTTGCTGTCCAATCACTGCTTTCAGCTGTCCAGAGGCCAGGGCTCACAGGTGGGCAATTGCCTGCAGGTGAGGTGTTCCAGGTGGACACCGGCAACTTGTTCAGCGCCTTCCAAGACTCATCTGGCCTGCTTTGGCAGGCCGACTTCAACTTTCTTGGTAAGATGCTCCATTGCATGCATGTCAGGGCTGCGTGATCTGGTCAGCACATTACATCGCGTAGCAGACCACTTCAGTGCGCACCACCTTTACGCTCCTTGGCATTGAGGAGCAATTGCGTAGTGCACATCTGTGAGTAGACTACAGGCTAGCCTGTATCGTAACACAGGAAGCTGTGATGTACTACCAGATTTGGCAAGTGCATTCCTTGCATGCATACCAAGTCATGGTACACTCAAGTGCCTGAAGGCTGGGCAGTTTAAGCTTAAAATAGGGGCCTCACACGATTCGTGTGCTGGTCCCACTACAGGAGGGAGCACCGAAGGCACAGGGGACACCATCAGCAACACCTCTCAGGCGGATGGCGATGCGCCCATGTACGCCACAAACCGCGTCGGGCCGGCCTTCCTCTACGACTTCGGTCCCATCAACAGGTAGGAGACCCGCCTGCAGAATCCTTGTGGCCACAAGAGCGCATGTCTTCAAAGGCTGCCTCGCTAAGTTGGAGCACGTCAACGGAAACAACGCTGACTGCTGGGAACAATCTGATCCGGACGCTTGGCAGAAAAGACTGCCGCTCTCGTCATCAGAAACACCTCAGTATCAGCGCATGCGGATGTAGCAACATCCAGGACGCGCACTAGGGATTTAGCGCTGGTGCAGGCTGATGCCCAACGCCAGCTACAATGTGACGCTGTTCTTCACGGAGATCTACTGGGACGGCCCGGGCCTGCGCCTCTTCAACATCTCCGCCAACAACCAGACCGTCGTCACGGACTTCGACATCTTCGCCGCTGCTGGTATGAGCAGTCCCCACCATGCTCTGAGCTCCCTCAGCAACTGTAGCAGTGTATTGAAGAGTTGAGAACATGTTGTACAATGACCAGCTTGCCTGCGCTTTTGGGATTAAGTCATGCATGCATGTCGAAGACCTCTCCTCACAGCATCGCCTGCACCGAGGGCTGGCGCTTTAGAGTTCGGCTGTGACACCCTCCACAAAAGATCCCAGTTTAAAAGTGCAAATGAATATGTGTGAAGCTTGCCTGTTCAGGTGGCAGGGACGCGGCGTGCAACCTGACGTTCCCAGTCAAGGTCGGCCCGCTGGCGCAGCTGCAGCTGCAATTTGAGGGCGTGCGTGACCAGGCCTCTGTGGCAGGCATCCAAGTCGGCGGGCCGCGGGCACCGTCCTTCCAGACCCCCTCCTTCCTGCAGGACGACACCGACGCTGACTCGGCAGACTCCCCGTTTGGTTGGTTCTCGACTTCCTGTGCTGACACGTTCCTTGTCAACCTTTGAGCCCGGTCCATACTTCTACTTCTGGTATCAGAGAGCTGCACAGAGCCAGCAATGGACAGACAGCTCCACCTGATGAGAGGCCTCCCTTCTGCATGAAGCAGATACCATGTCACACTAGTTGAGGCCCCGTTTGGTGGAATTGCCCTCGATCGTAGCATAGAAAGGCAGTCACACAGTTGCAGTGTCTGAGTTGAGCGTGTTTGCGCAGAGGCACCCATTGTCAGAATAGACTCAGGAAGATCCTTCAAGCTCGGTAATTATACGGCAGACGGCAATGATGTGTGGAGCTACGACAAGCTGTATCAAGGTGTGGGGACACTACAGATTCTCCTGTCACATCTCCATATGCGTACAGAATTTACTGCCTCTGCAACCTTGTAACACACCACACGTCTTGATGTCAAGTATGCTCTCGAGGCACTCCAAGGGCTTGGTGGAGGCAACTGCTCCGAATGAGCCCGGATGTATACCTAGGAGTGTGAAGCCGTCTGAATATGCAGGTGGAGGCACTGAGACCTCCAACACAGTGATCCGCAATGCCACAGACATTGGTAGCACCGTCTACGACACCAATCGCATAGGAGGCTCCTTCCAATATGGATTCACTCCTGCTCAAGGTTGGGAGCTCTCGTTGACCCGCAGTGTCACCAGCAACATCTACAGTGTTGTGATGGACTGCTCATCAGCTTGGCATGCTCTAGGCACTGCCTTTTCAAGCAGAGAGTGCCTTGGTTGTAACCTGATTGAGATAGAGTGCCGAAGGAGTAATTCTTGCTGTGTAGGCATCAAGGCGGGAGAGAAGTACACGGTGGTGGTGCATGCTGCTGACCTGTACTGGTCATACCCTGGCGAGCGCATATTCTCTGTCAGCGCCAATGGCGTCCCAGCGCTGACTGACTATGACGTGATTGCTGAAGCGGGTGAGACACCCACCGGTGCTGCCCGTGGCTGAATGTCATGATTACAACCCCACATGCACTGCCTGCCATCGAGACTTCCAAAAAAGGCCAGGCTTTGGGAACATGTGCATCATTGTACTTGTCTGCCCATGTCAGATCGCTACAACACATGACTCAGACTGCATGTGACGCATGACCTAGCGGCCGCTCGTGTCACAAAATAGACATAAACACATTACAAATGTGCATGCCGGTCATTCGCCCAGACGTGTGGGTGCATGCTCCAGGTGGACCGCTCGCAGCAGCGGTAGCGAGCTTCAATGTGACAGCTGACAAGAAAGGATCAATCGCCCTGACGTGGACCGCATCAGTAGACCAAGCCATTGTGGGAGGCCTGGAGCTCTATCACACTGGAAAGGGTTCCCCACCCAAACTTCCGGCAGATATCTCCAAGAGCGCGGTGCCCCCCGCCGCTGCACCATCCTATAGTCCCCTCGACTTCAGCACTTCGAGCCTACAGGCAGCAGCTCCTGGGCCTCTCCTTTCTGCAGGTCAGCTTAGCCTTATTAGTGAGAAGAGACATTGCTATCCTGCACACAAGACTGAGATCCAGCTCTACTGATGAGGTGCAGGCGTCTGCAGAGCTGCTGGTGTAGGATGAGGTGGTACATGGATTTAGGGAAAGTTGCTGATGTCCTGGAAAGACGCCACTCAGCCGAGCATTATGACTTGGTGGAGCAGTGCTAGCAGAGCCCTTGGGCAGATTAAAGAGCCGCTTAGCATTGCGTAGAGTACGTAACGGCTGGTGAACATGCAGGAGCGCGTGCGCCTGGGCCAGCGGCTGCGCCTCACCCAGCGTACGGCTTTGCCTACGGCTATGGGCATGCTCGGGGCGGCTACGGGTACTCTTCCAACAAGGCTCCAAGCTATGGCGGCTATGGTGGCTCAACCGGTACTTATGGCTACTAAGGACCGTGCAGATAGAGCTGGAGTACCTAGTCGATAAGTGGGTAGTTGACAAGACCCGGGAAATCATGTCCATGTAGCATGTCTGAGAAAGGAGTATCAGGCATCGTCTCGTCATTGTCGGAGAGCATTTTGGATCAGATTACCCTGGAGGTGATTGTAACGGCATTCCCTGACAGGGAATCCTGACAAGTTGTGTGTGCAAAAGCCTTCTCAAAGTTGGCACCATGGCATAGAGAATGCTCAATTCATTGGGAGAACTCACACTATCACGCTCATCTTGATACATCTGTGACATACATACTCAATAGAACCGGGCTTCAGCGCTGTAATTGTCTTCTCCGGTGCCCCATGACATGGCACCAGATCCTGCTGTGCATCCTTGCCAGCCCCAAGGATACCCAGAACACCACAGAGGACACCAGCAGAAAGTTCAGCGCACTGGGCTTCTGTACATTGAACCATGCTGAGGGCGGGAGCACTGTCCACACCGCATACATAACCATGGGGTGCAACAGGTAGATGTCGTATGACACATCTGACACCTGGCGCCAGCCCTTCCACATCAGCATGCGGTTTGTGCGTCGGCTCAGCCCCAGCACAGCGCAGCACAGCAGGTAGGTCAGCGCAGCGGGCTGCAGCAGTCCCGTGACACCTGCCACCCCAAAGACCTTCATGGCAGGCGTGTTGAGCGGGTGACCCTCAATCGGCGCAGGGCCGAAGCGGTTGCTGACCAGGGTCCCGTACAACAACACACCCGCTAGCGCAGCAAGACCTCTGCTCGCACTCCTCCTCTTTCCCTGCAATCATCACATAGAGCTTGCCTGCTGCCAGTCAGCACCCAGAGATTTGACCTTGGGACCTGGTAGGAGTGCTTTTTGGAAAGCATTCCCGGGACTGGGGACCTACCGTGAGAGCTTTGGCGGATGACAAGTTCTGTGTAGCACAGGAGCCGAGCATGCCAAACGCCAGGTGAGTCAGCCGGGGCAGCAGGCTGTAGTAGGACACCTGCATGCATCTCAATCACCTCAGCCAGTGCCGCACTACACCTGTCACTTCTTCTCTCAGTGCATAGGTGAGTGAGCGTCTCATGGAGACAAATCTCATGCTTTGCCAGCATGCACAGCCCTGTTGTAGGTCTTTGCTTGGGCACGATGGAGCAGGCTTGAAGTTAGAAAGCTGACGGGCGCCTGCGCCTACCTGCAATGTCCGTGTCATGAGAGCCAGAGCTTCAGGGTCTTCCAGTGGTCCAAACACAGGGACCGGCAGCTTGAAGTCCAGGGCAATGGCTGCTCTGTAGGCTGTCACGACTGCTATGACCCCGCCAGAAGCCTTTGCCAGGCGCCCAGCCATACCCTTTCTTCCTCCTTGCCTCAAGGACAGCATGAGCAGCGGGCAGAGCAGAAAGAACTGCATCTGCACAAGACACAGCAATACTCACACGCCTGCTGGCTATACTGGATTCACCTGAACTGTGCCGTGAAGTTGACATAGCTTCTGCAGTAGGTATATTTCCAGTGAGTGATCTTCTAGACAGGATCATTACATGTAAGTTGCACGTCTCGTCCATGCACCACTATTGGCTCTTCTAGGCCAAGCGCACAAGATATGGTCGTGTGCCTTGTGTGAAGCAGGCTTACCTGCACAGCCTGGCTCCATGCATACTTCATGCAGCCCGCGCGCTCGACCTGATTGTTTGCAAAGAGGAAGTTTGTCCAGAGTTTGTCGGGACAGCCGTCTCCCTCATTGAACCACAGTGTCCCAATTGCTCTCTGGGCCTCAGGGGCCCTAGCGTTGTCAATCCCCAGCAGCGGCAGGAACGCTGCGTAGACCAGCGCGAGAGTCGCGTAGTAGCTGGGGAGCATCCTCCGCAGGCGCTTGGCATAGTACTGCTTCACCACCTGCACAAACAAGGAAGCTGGGGAATGACTATCAGAGCAGCATGTGCCATCAGAAGCTGGCACCCTTGCCATTGTACTTTGTCATGCACCAAGGTCCGGACTATGCATACCACCCACCCATGCATCAAAGGCTGTAGGCAATGATGGCCATAAATCTGTGTGACTGACATTGCTAGCCCACCATGGAAGGAAGCACGCCTACGGCTTGGCCAGGGACGTGGAGGGAAGTCTCAGGGGCAACATGGAATGCGTGTCATCAGCTTGGGTTCTGTGCGCGCCTGCAAGGGGCCCTTGCCGCTCTGCAGGGCTGGCAGCAAGCTGCTTGCTGCGAGGAAGCCGCTGAGGATGAGGAAGGTGTCCATTGCCGGCTCAGAGACATTCACCAGAGCCAGCAACCATGGGCGCTCATTTAGCGCCTTGTACCAGTCCAGGTGCTGCTCTGGCCACGCATAGCCCAGGGCAAACATGCAGTGCCCAAAGACTATGGCAATGCACGCGATCGCTCGGATGCCATGCAGCGCCTCCCAGCAGCCTGCGCGGATCATGCCTTTTGAAGGTATAGCTCCACACAGGTGTTACCATGGGTGCCTGTTGTGCTGATCATGTCCTGGCATGTGTCAATCATTACACGCGCTTGGTCACAGATCCAGGCAGTAGATAGAATACATCGGAAGTATGAGGCTGACCTGCTTTGATTGACTTGTCACAATGGTCAGCGCTGTCTTTCACGGATTGGCGGTTTCCAGCACCACCTCTGACCGTCTGTGTCTGCTGCGAGAAGCATCAAACTAAAGGTCACCTCTTACATGGGAGCCACAGTCGGCATAGCTGATGGCTCATACAGGTTTCTGCGGTGAACCGTACCAGCTTTTCTGTCCTGGCTGGTGGACCTGTAGCTGTCTCTTGGGTGCTCTCAATTCTTATCATTATTCTGAAAGCTTCCACAGTAGTCTGCAAGTGCTTTGAAGACTCAGCATCATCGGTATAGCATTACGATCTTGTCCTGCGATCTGGTATGTATAAAGTGGCACCTGAATCGTCCCATCACTTTTGCCACAGCCTCGCCGTCAACCAAATGTGGAAGAGGTTTAGTCAAGTTGACGTTTGATGTACAGACAATGACTGGCTCTTGAAGTGAGCAATTCTGAGGGTTTCGGAGATATTGTCAAGTCAAACGCGGTCAAGTGCACAGAGCAGCTTTGTAACGGAGGAACGCTAGAATCAACGCAACATCACTGCGCTGCCTTGTTTCCTGGGCATCTCTACAAAACGGCTACCTTCCCAGAGGCTCAGACAAGGGAAATTTGAAGTCCTCCGACACCGAACCCTCTCACTTAATCGACCCTTCAGGGTTTCCCCTCCCAAGAACTCTGCCATTGAAGTGAGGCGTCGGTCAGATTGTGTTTGCTCACTGCGGAATAACAGGCTTTCGTGTAGCTTCTCCAGCTGGTGTCATAGCTCTATGGGGTTGCCGTTCACATTATCAGCCTGTAAGACGCATGGCAGTTCAACACTGGCGTGCCTGATGTGTCATTCACTTACCAGTCAACGCATCATCACCCCTTTGCATTTGACACGGCTCACGCACCGTACGTACACAGGTTGCCCCACAGATTCTTGCTAAACAAATAAGGCAGAGAGACTCAACAGCAGTACAGGCAACCCTGAGAGCCTTACAATGCTGTCAAGCAGCTTTCAGCACGAGTTGCATGTACAGCACACAGCCGCAGGCAAGTACGAGGAGGGTTCAGGCGTGTGGCAGAGCTAATATTTTGATGGCTTTGGCGCACTTGCAAATGGCAGCCCGCTTTCCAGTGTGAGGTCTGTCTTCCCGGCTCAAATCCTTGGGCTTTACACTGCTCTGATGCAAAGTGTTGATTAGGCTGGCGCTCGACCATGTCACCAGGCCTTACTGCACAATACTAACAGAGTGCAAAAGCCGGGCAGTTTGCCTGCTGCTCATTGACCTTTGCTGCACGATGCATCCTCTGCAGCCCCTTCACGGTGAGGCAGCCCTGACCCAGCATTCCTGCTACACAGAACAGCTGTTCCATCCTGCTTGCGCCCTATACAGCCCAGAGATCACTCCACGGCGCTGGCGTGTGGCTCCTCCAGAATATCGGGGATGTGCACGTTGCGCAGCAGCCGGAAAGCCGGTCCGTACTGCAGCCCGCTGTCATAGAGCTGCTTGTACAGCTGGACGGTGTCCCTGCAGAGCAGACCGCATGACATCAGCCGTGCTCTGTTCATGCAAGGTAGCCTTGCCAAGGGGGAGCTCAGGGCTTCCCTTAGACACCAGGCGCCCTGCAATGGCCTTGGTGCAATGTGCAGTACGGTGATAGCGAGATTGCCTGCGGCTGCTGCTGCTCTGCTGGGTCATGCCAAGCACCTACGGGAGTTCCTCAAGCCCCCTCTATGCGCCTAGGATACACCACTGGGGCATGAAGCAATCAATGCAATGTACTGCTACCTGAGATTGTCGCTTAGATGTAGCAGCATTTGCACGACATAGGCAGCACTCCTTGAGCACAGGGCCTGCCTCATCTCAAGGCTGTATGCAGGAGTAGCATGCAGGTCTCACTCTTCGATGCAAGTCCTGAGATAGTAAAACACTGTCAGCCTTACCTGGGCACAGGTGCTGATGCTCGCTGGGCTTCAATGGTCCTCTCAGCCATTGACTTGCTCTCCTTCTCCTGCCTCTTCTTCTCCATCTGAATCATTACAAAGGTGTTTGAGCTGCTGAGCACTGCTATGGATCCTTCCAGGCAGTCTCTCATCCCAACTGAGTTTCAGGTTACGGAGTAGAGAGATGCCTGATAAGCGCCTCTTATCAGCTCCTGAAACGCATGCATGTCGTCGCCCAGCACTACGGCTTTGGCTTCTGGATCTTCATCCAGCATCTCCATTTTCTCGGCGTCTGCCCTGATGGCTGCCTGATATGCTTTCGGGTCCTTTGGTGTGCCATCCTCGAGTGTATCGTAGTGGCTCTCGGCCATCTGATCAAGCTGCTGGCTATCAGGTGTAAAACAGAGCTTTGGCTTCCTTAAGATGCCTGAAGGAATTTGAAGACGCAAGATCGACGCTTGCCGGATCCTGTGGGCGTGTTGCCGTTACACCCAGCACCGACTGGGGTGATTTGAGCGGGTCCTGATGGCGACCAAGGGGACTTCGTCGATTGAATGACATATACGCTGGCCCGCCCATCTTACATCATAGAAGACAGTGTCTCGTGACTTACCCCAGGCGTCAGTGGCCTGATGATATGGTTATATGATACAAGTTTATACCACGACAGTGGGGGAGTCAGTGCACTCTGCAGTTGTGCTTGCAGCTATTGCAACACGTCTACAGGTGGATGCAACCGGTACTATGCACACTGAATTGCACGAGCATCCTATCACAAAATCTACAGCACCCACAGAGGCCATCACAGTGTGTCCTGAGCGTCAATCTTGTCACAGCAGTGCGTTCGAGTCTGGCAGCTGGCTAGACATGCTATTGCTTGCCCATACCCACAGTGCGCTGTGCATGAAGCTGGCTGTATCTGGCATCTACAGCATTCTTAGATATCAGCTACAATTGCTGGCTTTCAGAATTGATGCTGCAGCCACGGCGCCTAGGGTGGAGTGGCAGTGCCGCGCCCATCTGTCCTGCGCTGTGCTGGCTGCCCCCTCATCTGCAGTAGAGTCAGCGCCCTTGCTCCCGGCGTTCTCCCTCACTGATGTGTCCCCGCATGCAGTGTTCTCCTTGTCACTCGCCTGCACCATGTCAGCAGTATGTCTTTCAGTGTATCTGCAGAAGCATCTCATGCCATGAATTGATGGCCTGGGCATATACACTGATGATCTGCATGGCCAGAAGATCATGTTGCAGCTGAGGAGGGTGAAGTCACATCTGAATGCGGTCATGCCATGCGCTGCGTGAAGTGCGAAATGAGGCTGCGGACATTGAGATGGCATCGGTAGCTACCTCATGGTCAGACGCTGATGCTGAGCCCTCAAAGGCTCCCCTCAAGATGCTGATCAGGCTCTTGGCTGAGTCCCTGGCCTCCGGAGTGTTGTCAGAGACCAGCTTGCCCGCCACCACCAGCAGCTGCTTTGTAGGGTAGCGCTGCCACTGCTCTGCAGTCATCTCGGCAGCTGACGCCGCCAAGCACGTCGCCACCTTCCCTCTCACCTGCATGTAGTGCTACATGCTCATGCCAGGATGTCACTGAGAGTTAAGGAGTGCTATATGCCCACGCGGACTTGCTGTCCCAGTACAGTGCATGCATGCTCCCAATGTGCTGCATATGGCCCTTTGCTGGGCATCAAGCTTGACCCTGAATGACCAGATTGAGGTGTGTGCTGCACACCTTGGGGTTCTTGTGGGCAGCATAGGGCAGGAGGCGGCCCAGGACGGCAGGAGCATCCATGCTCGTCGCCATGACGCCCAGCGCGCGCTGGACCTCGTCAATGACAAACTTTTTGTCATTGGAGCCTGCCTTTAGCAGCAGCTGCGCCAGCAAGCTTTTGGCTGGCTGCGTGGCCCCGCCCGTGTCCAGAAGAGGCAACAGCCTCGACCCGTGTGCGGCAAATAGGTCCCCCACACACATGACTGCAGCCTGTGGGACACATAAGAGCTTGAGCTTCATCCTAGATTGCAGGTGGCGTAGGGCAGACTGCTGATCTGGGGGTGGTGTACCCGTATCCCAAGATACACATTGACTGTGAGGCCAGTGTACCGCAATACACAGAGGACTTCAGCAGGCTGAGCCAAAAGAGCTTCACCTTGCATAAGGAGCTGCGCAAGCTCTTCACGAGCTTCAAGACAAGTGGCATGATCTTGTCCCTGCATATATCATGAAATACAGCATCAGAATCAGATAATTTTTCAAAGGAAGGCTGCTGAGCACACTCCTAGACAAACGTGCATGACCAGCGCAGATACAATGAGCGGGATTGCCAACTTACAGGAGGGCTCGGCACTCTTGCGAGTGATGCTTGGACAAGCGCCGAATGTTCAGCAGCCCTCTGCATGCAATCGCCCAATCTGCTGAGCCCATGTCCGCTAGCGCAGCCTGCACAACAACGGGGAAGGACATCAGAGCAAGTTTCAATACGCACATGCTCTGCTCACCTTCCCCAGAACTTGTCAGAGAAGACACACCTAGCTTTAGGGAACTGCTCGCCGACAGCGTACCTGTGCATCTGTCTCTGGAGTGTCCAAGGCAGTCAGCTGGTCATATGGCAGCTGCTCGACATCTACTGTTGGCTTTGGTGCAGTGCCGGCAGGTTCTCTCGCAGCTGGTAGCTCCACCTCCTGTGTAGAAGTTCTGTTGATCTGTTTTGGTGACAGGACAGCCAAACATCTTGTTACATAGTTTCAGGAGGGAGGCCTAGCGCGGCACCGCTGAGAGAATTCAAGATGAAGCACGTCATATCTGACTGCTGTCGATTCTGTTACCTTCACGCTGTCTTCACCGCCATAAAGCCGTGCCCGGGCGGCCTTTGCTGCAGCAATTTCCCGCTCTGTTGGCTGTTTATCTGCCATATGGTGGCCTATGGCCTGGCTGCCTGCCTTCGTCTGGCCAGTTCTTGCCTGCTTCAATCCTGAAGCATCTCCAGCTGCCTCCTTGCTTGCTCGTTTCATGAAAAGTTCCTCTTGCGTCCCAGCGCGAAGCCTCTTCAGGGGAGAGCTGGTGTCTTCACATGCCTCCGGCTGCACGCCACCCATGTAATGAGTCTCTCTTCACACGGCGAGGAGACCTTCCGAGTCTAATGAGCCGCTGAATTGGCAAACATTTCGAAAGATCGCTCCAGGAACGCCATGTCATAGCATGCAAAAACTCCGTGATGAGGTCATCATCACTTGCCTCAGATATCAGGCCTTGTTCTCTAGCAGGCGTTGAACAGAGCAAACGTCTCAACAAGTGCCAAGTCAAGTTTCCCTTTTGCCTATGCGAGCTCACAAGTCTATTTGAATAAGCTTTAGCTTGCAGATCGACCGCTTGATCGTTGAGGCTGAGGCTCAAGTGTGACCGTCTGGCATAAGAAAAATAAAGCCTGAGCTCAATACGGGAGAGAACAGCAGCAAGTTCTGCTGCGTGCAGATCCAGGCATAGCGTGTGCACGTCATGAACCAGCAGATGTGCTGCCTTGAGCAGCATTTATATCAGTGACTGTCCCATAACGGACCCCTTTGAGATTTCGCAGCTGTCCTGAAGCTTTCAGAGTCGCATGACGAGCAATGCAGCACGCAGATGAGGGTGTGACCATCAGAACCTGGTCACACCCAGCCATGGCTGCCTATCAGCCCAGGCCGCCGCAGAGGCAGGCCTACAGAGGCATCCAGGTTGATGGCCTGCAGCTGGCTCTGCGCCAGGAGCAGAAGGCCACTGAGGAGCAGGGCCCCGGAAAGGCCATGCGGCAAGCCACATACAGGTCGGACACATGCCCCCGTGCACATCACATGTCACCGTGACATTCAAGGAGGGCATGCTGGCAGGACAACGAGCTTGCATCATTGAAGGTTTTGAGCATCGGTGATGTCTAGCAGTCAATGTGATGCCAGTGAGGGCACTAAGCAGCATGTTATGGTATGTAAAAAATCTCCTGGTGCAGGCGGACGGTGGACCACACAGGGCCGTACGTGAGGATGCTGCTGGAGCGGCTGAGAAACCCAAAGAGCCTGAGCGTGATGCCGCCGCCGCCTACAGCAGCAGGAGCCCTGGAGGTGCACCACTCTCGCCTGCCAGTGCTCATATACTCTGCTAGCATCCTCTCAGGGAGCATCAGCACATCCCCAGGCCTCACTGTAACAGTTCCTTGACAGCAGTCCCACAAGATGCTATGCGTTTCTGAGAGCCCTCTTCTCGTCATGTGCGGTTTTAAGCTTTTATTTGGTTGACATGCAGATCCTTCCGCCTGCTGGCTACCTTAGCCAGCCAGCAACCGGGTGCGCGAGCAAGTTTGTCAACCTGAGCTGGCAGAAGGTACTGTGCTGATCGCTGTATTGTGCTTCTAGTTGGTGCATCATAAGAGCCTTTTGGAACGCAAGTACTCGGAGCCTGCTTGAGCGAAACGGATGTTGCACATGTAGCAGCATGCACACATGTTGCTCTGGTTGCAGATGATTGAGACTGCAAAATCAAGTAAGGAAACCGCTTGCATGTAAGCAGTTGTCACATGACACTTCAGGTGCGGGCAGGCATCAATGCCATTGCGTGGACTCCGGAGGGGCGCAGGTGCCTCACAGGCACCAATGCTGGGGAGTTCACCCTGTGGCAAGGCCAGCACTTTGGATTTGAGACCATCCTGCAGGTGGCTCTTCTGCCTCTGCTGGGCTACATGCAAGACGTCGAGACATCCGAACACATAGCTGCACGCAGTCGGAGCACCCACCCTTCACCACGCCCTTCCAGCGGAAGCGACATCTGCCGGCTTGCAACAGGAATGGCATCATGTGGTGTCTTGTAAAGTCAATGAAATGTACTTGTCCAACATGAAGTGTGTGACGCAGGCGCACACAGCACCGATCCGGTCCATCACTTACACACATAATGACAGATGGATACTTAGCACAGACGACTCTGGCCTTGTCCGGCTTTGGACGCCCATGCTTGAGTTGGCACAGGTGGGACGCCTGGTGCCTGTGAAGTGAAGCACTTTAAGGACACTCTCATCTGCAGATGAAGATTTCCTGCTGTATCTTCTACACATCTTCACAAAGACTGCTACAATGCATGGGATGCTGGCATCTTCTGTCTTGCATCAGGTCCGTGCTCAGTATGGCCTGTTCAGCGCATCTCATACGCTTTAGACCCTGGCATAATGCTTTGCATTTGCAAAATGCAGGACATCCGCTTCCACAATGACTCGGTGCGGAAGGTTGCCCTGTCACCCAATGACATGAAGTTTGTGACGGCCTCAGACGACTCCACCCTAAAGGTGCAGCAGTCTGCCAGCCTTTCTACCGCATATTCGCAGGCAAGCTTAGGAATCGAGCAGCTACCTTGGTGCAAGCTGAAGGAGCATGGCATGTTAAGGCCTGTGATACTCGCGAATGGTTTGGCAAAGGCTTGAATCAGTCCTTCAGAGGAGGTGCGTGTGGCCTATGGTGTGGTGATGGAGGATACGCATGTCTGCGCAGGTGTGGGACTTCAAGTCGATGAAGCCTGAGCGCACACTGACAGGGCATGGCGGGGACGTCAAAGCATGCGACTGGCATCCCACAAAGAGCGCCATCGCCTCGGGGTCCAAGGACGCCACAGTGAAACTGTGGGATGCCAGAGCGGGGGACGCCTGCCTGTCCACCCTGGAGCTGCACAAGGGACCCATCACACAGGTCCGGCTTGCCTCCTTACTTCACCTTGGCAATTGAGCTCGCACATCCACACGTCTTCTGTCTTCTGCGGCAATGTGTGCTAACACCTAGACGTATACACTATGTAGTGCCGCTCTACAACTTGCGCTGCTCACAACATCCTTTCCCATGACACAGCCCGTGAATGTGTGGCTGCCCTTGCAGGTGCAATGGAACCTGAACGGCAACTGGCTGCTGTCTTCATCCAGGGACCAGCAGCTCGTGGTAAGCTGCACTACTCAGCAGCTCTCTCCAACATCATGGTCTAGTGTCGTAAGTCCTTAGCTCTGATGTTTGTTGCCCTACTACGGATGTTAAAGGGTTTCAGAAACGTATTCGACAGCAGGAGAGACATGGCTGGTGTGCAGGTGTTTGACGCCAGAATGATGCGCAAGCTGGCGGTGTTCCGGGGCCACCAGGCGGACGTGACATGCGCTGCATGGCACCCCTGGCATGAGGACCTCTGCGTGTCTGGCAGCTACGATGGCAACATCCTGCACTGGCTGGTCTCCCATCCATCCGAGCCCCAGGTAAACCCAGATGCCCCTCAAGGATAAACCTCCGCTGGCTTGCGCATGTGGGATTGGTGCGGGGTCATACACCTCCAGGACTTAGGCGGCCAATGTTGACACTATCCAGTCTTGCAGATGTAACAATGACAACACGCTTGACTGATATTGTAGGAGCCTTGCCTGTGCAAAGAGCTATTGCAGACTGACCCGCTCACTGACCATAATGTTTTGTACTCCCAGGCGGAGATCAAGGGTGCTCACGAGGGGGCGCTGCTGAGCCTGGCCTGGCACCCGGCAGGCCATCTTCTCGCCTCAGGGGGTCAGGTGAGGGCCTCTCACTCGCCGACTCCACACAGTCCTTTGTGCCTAATGCCGCAGCGAATGTAGCCTGCACCTCGAAGGCAGCTGTGAATGCAAATGATAGGGGCCCACCCAGCATTAGCACAGCCATGATGTGCTCTAGCATGGTGCAGGATGCTCGCACCAGGTTTTGGTGCAGGGATAGGCCTGGAGACCCCTTTCCAAACCCTACATCCCATCTGCATGATCAGAGCTACGCCAGCGAGAGTGGTGAGCCATGTTTTTATCCAAAGAAGCGCTCATGAAGATGTGACTTGTGCATGGATGTGTTTGCTGCATCGATCTGGCAGTTGACGTGACCGCAGCTTAAACTGAGGCAGTACCAAGTGGGCAAGCTAGTCTAGTGTCCTCCTAACTACCTCACTTACAAAGTGAAGCACTTCTGCAGGCGCTGTTGACATCAGTGGATCAGCAGGGCCGCTGGCCACAGCAATGTCGGCAGGAGCCATTCCTGGCATTGGTGACGAGTCACCTAGAGCAAGTGCTGGAGGCGGGGCTTTTGGGAGCGCTGCTGGCTTCCCAGGTGTGCCTGGCCGCTGCTCATATTCTGCAACTAATCATAGCTGTAGCCTATGCAAAATACGCTGTTATGACTCTCAGCCCAAGCCCTGACCAGCCAGTCTTCCCTAGCCTGCTTAGAAAGAGCACTTCATCTGTTGTCTGTACCAGTGATGGGTGAAGCACGTGCGCGCCTGTCTGTGCAGGCATGGGAGGAGCAGACCTCATGCCTTCGGGTCCCCCACCTCCTGGACCGCAGGGCGGGTGGGTCCCCCCACCTTCACGGGGCCCCCCGCCAGGCGGGAGGGGCAGCCTGCACATCCGCCCACAGTGGCGGGGAGGCCCCAGACCGCCTCCCAGAGGAGGCCCAGGATTCCAGGCAAGACTCCCTTCTCATGCTGGACCTGAAGAAAGCCTACGGTGTTGTTGCTTGCACATTGTGAAGGTACGGCCATGGGGGTTCTGTGCCCATCACATGTGTGGAGAGATCTGTCTGGCAGCGCTAAAGCGCTGTAAGTATGCGAACAGGGATTCAGACCCAGGGGGAGAGGCCCGCCGCAGGGAGGGCGCTACAGCAGACCACAGGGCGCTCCACAGGGACGAGGCGCTCCAGCCCCTCCGGGTGAGCCCTTGCAGAAGGACTCTGATTGGCCATATGAGTGTGATACACAGACACTCTGCATGCCTAGATTATGCGGCTGGGGCCCATCAGAAAGCAGATGTACACAGCCTAAGACCATTCGCAAGTGTGCGTAAGCTGAGATGTGTGCACGTTTCCGGACCCAAGGCTGCCTTCAGTCACATGGCGATATGAGGGAACGCCCATGGCACCCTGTTGACTGCAGCAGAGCTTGATACTGTGTACTGGTGACAGCAGGTCAAACGCTGCCAGGCGGCCCGCCACCAGGCTTCCCACAGCAGTGAATCTGGAGAGACATTGGCGACGACAGCAAAAGCATTAGCAGCAGCTGCTGGAGCATCGGTGCAGACTTTGTAGAAAAGATATGGGCAATCCAGCATAATTGCAAAAGTCTGACATTGCATGTGTATGGAGCGGTGGGAAAGAGACAGCTTCCTGTCTGAGGGGTGAAGCTTCCCAGGGCTGCAGAAGCTGGGTGAATAACGTTACGTTACATGGCCTGAACCCTTTTGTAACGACATGGTTCAGACCGTATCTAGCAGACCGATATCAAGAAGTCACACGTACTATTCAAAGAACTCCAACAATTATCATGGCGAAGTCGAGTGTGTACGTCATCACCGGAGCGTCCCGAGGCCTCGGCCTAGAGCTCACGAAGCAGGTGAGCCTTGTAGTGTCCCGATCGGCTTGAATTGAGTGTTTCTCCTCCCCTGTACCATAAGACCGCCAAGGGCATATGCGCAAAAGCGTTGCCGAAAAGTTTTTCGGTAATGATCTCACGAGCCTGTTCTCCGTCTGCTGCAGCTGTTGGAGCGAGGCGATGCAGTAGTCGCAGCCGCACGCAATCCAGCATCCTCTCCAGGGCTGCAGAGCTTGCAGAAGGAGCACCCAAAGCAGCTTTCATATGTCACCCTGGATACTGCAGATGCAGCCTCTATTCAGGTGAGGCAGACTTTTTGTACCCACAGTGCTGCAGCAGATTTAGTAGCCATTAAGCGTGGCTTGCTCATCCGTTGCATCCTTACCAGGGTTTCCATACTATCTGCAGTCAGAAGAAACAGCTGCGTTCCAATATTTGCAGTGTGAGGTCTGTAAAGTGCTTGTGTTGTGTACGAGGATAAGTCTGGAAGAGCATTCAGCTCAAAAGATTGGATGGCAGGGTATGGCTTGGCAAGTGTGTGCAATGAGCACCTGTTCTTTGCAGGCAGCTGGCGAGGAGCTTGCACGCTCTCGCCCCGAAGGCATCGATTGCTTGATCAACAACGCAGGCATCTCAGGCACCCGAACAAGGCCAATAGAGCAGTAAGCCCCATGTCGAAATGGCCTAGGTACTCACATGTGCACATCTGTGGGAGCAATTTGGTGGCTGGGGCGCTTTCCCACAAGATCTTTCAGCATACTCATGCTTTTAGAGCCTTGGATAATTCGCAGCAGCTAACAGCATATGATTGCACCGTGATCGTCACACCTCTGCAGGAATGTGAACGACTTCCGGGACATCATGACAGTGAACATTCTGGGCCCGTTCCTTGTGGTGCAAGCAATGCTGCCCCTGATTAGAAAAGGCGGGAAGAAGCAGGTGAGAGCACCGCCGGATCCATCTCTTAAGAGTGCAGCTCGAGTACTAGTGCTATCTGTGCTCCCTCACGGGTCGTTTCTTTCTAAGCTGATTGCTGAGATGAGCAGCATAGTGCAATTAAACTCGAAATTGGCACCTAGTTTGGGCTCCAGATGTACCTTCAAATTGAGCGGGAGGCCTTTTGCTGATCACATATCCCCTCATGCAGATTGTCAACATGTCCTCAGGGCTTGCCTCAAAGGCCAACCTGGCCGCCAACATAAGGGGTGAGGGGCTGTACCAGGTGGCAGCAAAGATGGGCCTTGCCTATCGTTCCAGCAAAGCAGCTCTGTGTATGGGTGCGCCACTCTTCATACCACAATGTAGGAGCTGGATGATCCGCAGCTTCTGTGACCGGCTTGAAGCCATAAAGGCCCTCTATACTGCCAGGCTTTGGTGTTTACCATACCAGTATTGCCATTGCATGCCTGTCCTGCATACTACCACGAGCGATGCGTACACTACCCAGTGCTGCTGTCAGGTGATGGAGATAGCCTCTGACTGGCAATGCTGCCTGCAGAGACAATGTCCCTGGCAGCTGATCTACAAGATGAGGGCATCACCGTGATATCCATGGATCCTGGCTGGGTGAGGACGGACATGGGAGGCCCCATGGCGGACATAGATGCCCCAGAGAGCATTGCAGGGCAGCTCAAGGTGTATGATGCTCTGACATTAGAGGACACTGGGAAGTTCTACAAGTACAATGGCAGCATCGTGCCCTTCTAGGCCTGTGCAGTAGCAGTGCTGGTTTTCTGGGAGACCTTTGCTTGCACTGAGGGGACTAGCATCCTTCTGCTGTGCTGAAATTGGATCTGTCTGAAGTGCCTGAGCCGGTTGTCCAGACAAGGACAGTGCTGCAAGAGCTGCAGCGCATTGCAAGATAGAACATCATAGACAGCTTACTCTTGTGTAACGTATTAACCGGAACTCAAGAGCAAGCATGTTTTTGAACCCTCACCAGTGCCAACTCTGTGCCAGTCATGAGGGGTGGACCACTGGGTGTACAGAAGGGAACGCAGGTGCTCGCAGCACTGAGGTCAGCGCATTTGTGAATGTATGCGCATTCTTCCACCTTCCAGACATCCCCCAGATTGGTCAGCAGACCCAAGACAGATCGAAGGGGCCCCAGTTACAGATATACATATCTCGCGCGCCGTAGGCAGCTCCCCGCAACCATGTCAGTACAGGTAGGTTTAGGAACTGATGCACCTCCGTCGGAATGGTGCACTAGATAGAGATCGCATCGAACCTGCCCTGCCCTTGCTATCATCATGTCGGTGAGGCCCTCATGCTTGAGAATGTCATAGAAGCGTTGAATCGGCCCAGATCTTGACATCGTGAGCATATGCTTTGCAGGAATATATCGACAAGCATGGTGAGCTTGCTGTAGCACATCACCAATATTATCACTTGCCTTTGACTGTCTCATAGATGCTTCCAGGCCCCGAGTGGTCGCAATCATACTGACCTAAACAGTTGTCTGGCATTTGCAGAGCTTAGCAAGAAGATAGAGGATGTCATCAATCTTACGGTCAAGCAGAAGCCCGATGAGCCAATCTCATACATGGTGAGCGTTGAAGTTGATTGACTCGCTGTCCTTGCACTCATGGACTGGCATGGGCTGTGACCACCATGACTGCCATTCGTCTGGTTGTCAGTCCGAGATGAGCAGTCAGGCAATCCGCGAACCCCCTTGAATTCTTGTAAGGATATATGGATATTCGATACAGGCGGAGCAGCTGCAGAAGATGTCCCCTCCGGCGATTGTGAAGGTGGTTGGCCGCCAGATCATTGACTCTCGCGGCAACCCCACGGTCGAGGCCGATGTGCACACGCACAAGGGCTGGTTCCGTGCAGCCGTTCCATCTGGAGCCTCCACCGGTATCTACGAGGCGGTCGAGCTCCGGGATGGCGACAAGAGCGTGTAAGCACATGGCATGCCCCTATACTTTGGAAAGCCCTGCCTCTGGGTCGAATTGCCGGGCCCCAGTCCCTGATACCCGCAGTGAATCCTCCTGATAGACTAGTAGGGAAATAACGAACCTTGATGCCTTCAGGTACCTGGGCAAGGGAGTGACCAAGGCTGTGGAGAACATCAACAAGACCATCAGCCCTGGCATTGCGGTGCGTCCCCACTGCAGCACCATCAGCAGAGGCTACCTTTAACACTGTGGCCTGAATACTGTCTGCTTTCACCGATATCACATTATTGAGGCACACATGGGTACCTTGGGGAAGGTGCCAGCCTGAGGGTTAGTGCACAGGGGCTACTGATGTTGAGCAGCCTCTCATGCTCAAACTGATGTCTACATGTGTGAGCGTGCTGTGCATGTTTCTGGCAGTGACAGCACATGGGTGATGTGCTGCAGGGCATGGACCCCAAGGACCAGACAGCCATCGACAACAAGATGAAGGAGCTGGATGGCACAGACAACAAGGGCAAGCTGGGCGCCAACGCCATTCTGGCCGTCTCTCTGGCTGTTGCAAAGGTGCGCATACCCTGGCACCCCCAGCAGCCTGGACGATCCCCTGCCTGAGAATGAGGTATATAGAAGATGCTCTGAGAAGGCCTTTGTATGCTGCTAGCTCCTCACGCGCTGATGGTTATGGTGTAAAGCGTCAAGATCATCACCTGGTGGCTGCGAGGGACCTTGCAAGCCATGAGGACTCTCATCCTGGGCTGTACCATAGGAAATGGCAAGTCATTGCTTGTCCACTGGCTGCAGGCTGGAGCAGCAGAGAAGAATGTCCCGCTGTACAAGCACCTGGCAGACCTGGCAGGCAACAAGAAGCTGGTCCTCCCCGTTCCCTCCTTCAACATCATCAACGGCGGCTCCCACGCAGGAAACGCCCTCGCCATGCAGGTGCCCTCTCCTGGCGGACATGGGGAATGCTTTTCTTGAGACTTGGCAGTTTAAGGTCCTGTGAGTAGTGCATTGGGCAGGGCTATTTGGAGGCTGCATGGCTGCCTGAGGATGATGCCAGACCATTTGGCCTCCTGAGTAGTCCCTGGAGCTCCATGCACTACTGGCTTGACGTGGCGTGTCAGAGACTTGTGCACTGCATGTAGCAGTGCATAGTAACAAGGGCTTTACATGACAAGGCATGACTGGTTGAGCCTTGCACTGCTGCGCAGGAGTTCATGATCCTGCCCACAGGCTGCAAGACGTTCTCAGAGGCGCTGCGAGCGGGCGCTGAGGTGTACCACAGCCTCAAGTCCATCATCAAGAAGAAGTATGGACAGGTGATCATCATGCCTGTGCCCTCCTGTGGGCCCTTGGCAGAGTATCACCAAGCGTGGTGCATCATCGCGAGAGCCTACCCCTAAAGATGGAGTCATGTACGTGCTTTGTCGATGGCCAGGCAGGAATCATGCAGCATCTTCCCAAAGTACGCGCGATCACAGCAAGCGAGGACAAGCAAAGGGGCATCACATGTTGTGAGCAACCTCTTGCTGAGTGCAGGATGCCTGCAATGTGGGTGACGAGGGTGGCTTCGCCCCCAACATTGGCTCCAACGAGGAGGGCCTCAACCTGGTCAACCAGGCCATTGAGGTCAGTTTTCTCACCGCCATGTTCCCTGTGGCTGCTCTGAGAGAACAGCCCTTGCTTGGCTAATAGCAACGAGATGTCTAAACTATACTCGTGCTGCTAGTGCGCTCTGCACACAGGGTCCTGGGAGCAGCTGTTAGCAGGCCATGACAGATAGGCTTGTGCGCAGGCGGCCGGCTACACAGGCAAGGTGAAGATTGGCATGGACGTGGCGGCCTCAGAGTTCCTGACCAAGGAGGGCCAGTACGACCTCAACTTCAAGGAGAAGGACAACGACGGCTCCCAAGTCCTCTCCCCGTAAGGCCCTCATAATTCGCCCCCACATGCTTTGAGGCTAGCAATAACTCAGCCTGCTCTCTGCATGGCCATCCAATGTGGCCTTGTTGTCTGCATGTCGCACAGTGTGCAACTAGGCAATCGCAAAACCCAGGTGTTCAAGGTGCGCATGCATACACAATGTCTTTGCTGGGCATGAATCTGTCATCAGCTGAGGAAGGTGAGGTGGTGCAGGGAGAAGCTGAAGGACATGTACACCGGCTTCTGTAAAGACTACCCCATCGTCACGATCGAGGACCCCTTCGACCAGGACGACTGGGACGCCACTGCCGCCTTCACTGCTGAGGGCGTGTGCCAGGTGCAACCCCTCTAGTCTGACCTGCACCTGTGCTGTGCGTCAGAACCATAGTACCTTTGAACATGGCGATTTGACTTGCATATACCTTCTTGTGGGTGCGGACGATACAAAATACGCATTTGGGATGGCTGCCCTAGCAGATCTCTATCTACGAGTAGGATAGCGGTAGCCTGAAAAGATGCACACGGCGCACTGAAAGGCACCGATGTCTGTGCAAGTGCAGATGGTGCAAAAGGCACAGGCCATGAGTCCCAGTATCAAGACTCAGCAGGCCTGTCACACCTACACGTTCGAGCAAAGATGTTACGCTAAGCACTTCCATGCTGCTGCAGGTTGTGGGTGACGACCTGCTGGTGACCAACCCTACACGTGTGCAGACAGCCATTGAGAAGAAGGCCTGCAATGCCCTCCTGCTCAAGGTATGTGGATTGATCTGCAATTCTGATTGTATTGGGCTAGCAGCTGCCTTAAGCATCCCTGCTCGTGATACCGGCCGTAATCGGTTTCCCATGGTGCAGAATGTGAGTTGTGGCAGATTGGTAGTGCCATTCCAGAGGTTCTCATTTTAGCATGAATTGTGGCAGTGGGTGCCTCTGACAGGCTGCCAAGGCGGACCTGTGAAAGTTCATTGCAGCAGCATGGAGATGTTGTCATGGCACATGCAGGTGAACCAGATCGGAACAGTGACGGAGTCCATCATGGCCGTGAAGATGGCCAAGGAGGCCGGCTGGGGCGTGATGGCCAGCCATCGCTCAGGCGAGACTGAGGACAGCTTCATCGCTGACCTGGCTGTCGGCCTGGCCACCGGCCAGATCAAGACCGGCGCACCCTGCCGGTTTGCCCCTTACGCCTGCCCAGATGTGCCTCAAAAGACCTGTGATTTAACTGACTAGTAACTATGGGCTCACATGGCAAGCCAGAGGCTTGTAGTGTATTGCACCAGTTCTGCGCTGTGAAGGGTATTTGTTTATATCTATCCCATGCAGCTCGTTGTGGGTGCATCCCATAAGCTCTCTGAGCACCTGGCGTTATCATGCTATGTGCCAAGCTGAGCACACGGGCTGCTGTCGATGTATGTGCCCCTGCTGAGCATGGACTGGTGCGACGCAGGTCTGAGCGCCTGGCCAAGTACAACCAGCTGCTGAGGATTGAGGAGGAGCTTGGGGCAGAGGCCACATACGCCGGTGACTCATGGCGCCACATCGGCTGGTGATCAGCCAATTAGCCAGCCTGGAGACATGTCTAGATGATGATCTTGAGATTGCACCACCTTCACACACAGCATTGGCAATGCTCGGACTCATGTCGCTGCAAACACCCGAGAACACACTGCTTACAGACCTTTCATCAGAGGAAGATTCTGTCTTTGTTGAGTGATTTGCAGCAGACTTGCTACCGTCAGCCTGGGAAGAAGTGGAAGGAGACACTGCACTCTGACAAGTACAGCCCACCCTCTTTGACAAGATACGGCTGATGTCCTGGGTGCACTCCACCATGGTGAGCGGAGAGATTGCTGCAGAGTGAGGGGTAGCTTGTATGTAAGAAGTTTTGATGCACAGACCACACATATACCAAAATGAGATCTAGATCTAGACTGTAAAAAGCAGAACACCCCAAGAGCACCTCTGTATGCATCCAGTTGTATGCACAGTCAGATTGCAGCCCATGACTGCTCTGGATTCGGCAAGTGACTGAGTGGATGTGGTGCTGTACAAAGTCCTTCATGTGTGCAGTCCAGACAGCAGAAGCATGCATGCCCGCCGTCAAAAACACAACCTGGTGAAATCTATGAGCCCTGCAACCCAGATTTTGCATACACGTAGGTCTGCTGCACCGTCTGTTTGGATCAAAGCAATGCAAGCACTCCTTCAGCTTTGCATCCCTTCCACTCCACTTGCTTCAGCCTGCTTGCCATCCACCCCGGCTGCAGTCCCTGGTCTCTGTTCTGGGGCACTCTTGAGCGCCTGCAGAGCTTTGCGTACGCTCCCTGCATCATCCTCCACCAGGTAGCTGCCCTTCCAGCACCCCAGCCGCTCCCCAAGCGCCTTGTTCCTCTCAAACTCTTGGTCCACCGCGCTCCTGTGATCACGTGGATCCTCTTCTAGACTTGTGATGTCATCATGTGAAACCCAAGCAAGACGATGTGTAACCTGCTGCCACCAATACTGCCAGCAAGCTGCTCTTAGATCCTGCTTTCTGCAGCATGCCAATGGAGTCTCATTGCCATACATATGGATGCACCAACTTTTCAGTATTCACCTGTCTCCTTGCCAGCCCACGTAGCGCGCCAGGGACTGCGACCCCAGAAGCTTCGAGGCCTTCACTCTCAGCGTCTGGTCGTCCCAGCGAGGCAGCAGCTGCGTGCTTATCTCGCCCCAGCGGCCCACTCCATACTTCTCAAGGCCCTGCATGGACGAACTATCTTTGAGGGGTGTCCGGCAAGCTGAGATGTATATCAGTGCCTTTGGAGAACACATCCAGGCGAAGCTCACAGGAATGTGGACAACGCCTGTCAGCATGGACAGAATGCCAGCCACCAGGAAGTGCAAGTGCAGGTAAGTCTTACCTTGTATAGCAGGTCTCGCTCTTCTGCCCCCCACTTTCTGTCTTCCACAAGCACAACCTGAGGGATAGATGCATGTATGTCAGCAGCGCTTTTGGGTGGCTGTCAACATTGAATAAGCAGGCTTCGTTGCTGATGATGGCAGAGCTGTACCTTCTTTGGCTTGAAGAAGTCCTGGTTGACGCTGCCGTCTGCCTTGATCATCTCTGGGGGGCTGAGCAACTTCCTCATCTCTCTGACCCATTGCACTCGCTTCTCTGCTTCAGAGGTGGAAACCTGCAAGCAAAGGGATCTCCATACATGGCACGCTCGAAGCAGGAGAATGTGACAGCGGTAGGGCTTCAGGTGCAGGGCCATCGCGTGCTATACATTGCGTCACCTGCTTCGCCCTGCCTCCTTCAAGACCTGCTGCAGATACTTCAGCGGACGCCATGCATGCTATTACCTTTGTAAGATTTCAGTGGGGCCTATGGGCTCGCTTTCCTATACGATAGTTGTGCAGATGCATCTGGGCGTAAGTATGTTAACTCCAACGAACGGGCCAGGCTGACTATGTAGTGATGCTCAGAACATGCACCAATCAACTTTCAGACTTCATCTGCGTTTTTAAGGCTTGCAATGTAGGTCGATCGATGCAGAGGCGGATGCCATACTGAGCCCAATTTAGGCTCTTGTCCAAACACCAGGCAGAACAGCTTGCCATTTCACCCCAAAATCCACACTATTGAAACGTTGCAAGCGTAGGGCTACCCATCCGTAAGTGCTTAGAGTGTGATCGAAGGCCTCGCCGGTCTAAGCGTGTGATCTAGCAATTCCGACAATAAGCGAAACAAGGACCGTTTACCTGAAAACAACCTCTTTGGAGGACGGCGGGGACTGGTGTTGCCGGCTCGCAGCATAACATAGCAGAGCACACTCGAACCGGTCACGCGTACGAAGATGGGCAACTGCATCACTATTGAAAGTCACAGACCGCAACCTCAGGAAGCTTATGCAGTAAGTCGCTTTCCCGCCCGTCACTCCCAGACAGCAAGCAACGCCGGCAGAGCATCTTCGTCAATGAAAGCGCTTGCATCTAAGAGATGCTTAAGGCTCGGAATCTCACCACCGCGTGTGACACTGGGGTTGCCCTATGGAGATCTTGTCTTGATTGGAAGTGCCTCACGCTGACTTGCTGTCTGCGTTCGCAGCCAAGATGGCAGCAGCCAGCAGGGGTAATGACTTTGGACGACAACTACACACCAGCAGTGAACAATGTAAGCACCGCTTGCCACCTGCCCCAGGCTTGACAGCCAGTGTCAGTGGCCCTTCTTTGCAGCAACATCCAGCATCACTTCGTAATATGAGGATGTCAAAGCACAATAACGGAGTGGGAAAGTGGTGATAATGCTGCAGGGCGGTCAAAGCACCACGATAAGGATGGGAAAGTACAAACTCAGGTTTGGGAAGGGTGAGAATACCTCCTTATGCCTGCTCATGCAACAGCCATAAGCTAATGCTGCATGCATAGAAGTCTGCTGTCTAGTACAGTCTCCAACAACGGTGCGGCATGTTTTGAGCTGTGTGAGCATGGCTGCAGATGACGACGTGGACGGCTCCCTAGATGGTGCGACCTGGCTGACTTGCCTGCTGAGCAGGCTCTACATGCCTGCTATGCGTGTCCTGCGTCAATGCCGCCTCTTGTGGCCGCATCCTTGCATGCGAGTGCTGTCGGGAGAGCATGTACCAATGATGTAGTATGCACACATGTAGAAGGTACTTAAGCGGGCGCTGTGATGTTAGAGCAGCCCTGTGTCACTTGCAGAGCAGCCGAATGGGGAGCGGGCGGTCATGCTGAGGCCGGGCAAGCTGGGCGCCGATGGGCAGCAGGTGCCCGGCAGCGAGCCGGTGCACTGGATCAAGGGGGAGCTTATCGGCGCGGGCGCCTTCGGCCGGGTCTACATGGGCCTCAACAACAAGACCGGCCAGCTCATGGCTGTGAAGCAGGCAAGGGACTCTGCTGGAAATGATAATCCCAAGCGCTGTCCCTGCTGCAGTGCCCACAAGCTGCGTAGAGTGGCTACATAACTGCACCAGGGGGGCCGTGCTGAAATACATGCCTTCTGCCGCTCTCACAGCAGCTTTCCACGTCCACGTGTCACATCGGGACCTGCACAAAGAGAGACGTGCCCCAGGGTGAGCGCCCTCGTGCAGGTGCTGATCAGCAAGGACAAGCACGTGGCGGGGCGGGTGAAGGAGCACTTGGAGGTCCTGGAAGCCGAGGTGACCATGCTGCGGGACCTGAACCACCCCAACATCGTCCGCTACCTGGTGCGGCACCTCCACAGCTGCTTTAGCATGCGCATGGGTCCGCTTGCGGTGGCAGACACACGACACAGCTCTGTAAGGGTCACAGGATATGCTGGACAGTGCTTGGCTTCGTAGTCTCTGAAGACCTGCCCTGAGGAGACATGCATGCGAGCAGCTGTGCCGCTCTCACCAGACGAGCTGAACAGGCTGCAGGCTAGCCTACCTGTCATCTGTCAAGCTAAGCCGACAAGACCGTCTGAAGCTATGTGGTGATGGGGCAGGGCACTGACAGGGACGATGAGCACCTCAACATCTTCCTGGAGTTTGTCCCTGGCGGCTCCATTGCATCCCTGCTGACCAAGTTTGGTAAGCCTTGCACCACACGTCGTGAGCACGTACTCCTGACATGTCGTCTGTGTGGACCATCACAGTATGCAACAGACGTGGGGGCTTGCTGGAGCGTGAGGCAAGGCATGCAGGACTTGGGTCTGCCCTGATTTTCTCGCAACTGCCCTGCAGCATGACAGTGCTACATGCGCAAAGCACGTAATTACTCAGGTGTGCAACTGGGGCATGCAGGCAGCTTCAAGGAGAGCGTCATCCGGGTGTACACCCGCCAGATCCTGCTGGGCCTGGAGTATCTGCACCATAGAGGCATAATGCATCGCGACATCAAGGGCGCCAACATCCTGGTCGACACCACAGGCCTCGTCAAGGTGGCCGACTTCGGAGCCTCCAAGCAGATCGAGGACCTCGTGACGATGGGTGAGCGCCTGCTCAGACTCAGCACCGGCACAGTCAGCTCTGCAGAGAGCGGCCTTGCCGCCTGCTAATTGCAGGCCAGCCTTCCATCTGCCTTGAATGTAGCAGACTTTCTACAGAAACGCAGGGTGCAGTGTGAGCTCTGTGAACCATGTGGACCCTGCATTGACACTGTCAAAGCAGCGTGGAGGTAGATAGGCTCCTTGTTCTGATGATGCGGACCAAACTGGAGAGTAAATGCTTGTCATGCAGTGAGCATTGTTGCACACTTTTCCTGAGCACCTGCTGTGTGTCTTCTTGCAGACTCTGGGCAGAAGTCCATCAAGGGGACGCCGTACTGGATGGCCCCGGAGATCATCAAGCAGGCCGGCCACGGGCGCCAGGCCGACATCTGGTCCGTTGGCTGCACCGTCATCGAGATGGCCACGGGCAAGCCGCCATGGAGCCAGTTTCAGAGCCAGGTGGGTGCATGCTGGAGGCCGGAGCACTCATGTGTCATCAAGCTTGAACAAACGTTCAGGCTTCTCATGAAATTGCTCAAGCACTGCAAGGCACTCTTGCAGCATGGCAGCAGCATCGCCAATCCTCACGGCATGAGAGGGTGTGAGGGAACTTGAGCACAAGCATGTGGACAGAGTCACTATACATGCAGGTATCAGCGCTCTTTCACATAGCGTCTACGAACGAGCCGCCTGTGATACCGCCCCGCCTGTCCAAGGAGGGCCGTGACTTCCTAATCCGCTGCTTCAACAGGTAATCGCTCGGTCCGCTGCTAGTCACTACCACTGAGCTGTGATCCTCTGCGAACATAGCCAGAACTATGCCCTGCCCTGATGGCGCAGCTTAGGAAAGCCGGTCACACTTCCTGTCATGTGGAGCATGTGACACTGAAGGTTGCTCATACAGGAATCCCAAGGAGCGGCCCACATCAGCAGAGTTGCTGAAGCATCCTTGGCTGGCGGACCTCATTCCAAGGTCCATGGCCACACCTTTGGCCAACATCTCTGTTGAGGGTCCCATCATGCTAAAGGTGCAGGGCAGCCTCTCTAGCCCGTTGCCTAGCCTAATGCTGAGTCGCTGTTTCACCCATACAACACAACCTGCGCACTCAGCAATCATGACGCTCTGCAGAGAGCTGAGAGTCCGCACTGCTAAGAGCAGTAATTGCATGTTCATACAAGATGGAAAGCCTCTGCCATGCTGTCGCGCAAGTCATGCATGTGTGGCCTCACGTTGCTGTGTCCCTCTCAGACAAGAGGGGGAGGTGTTGCGCTACCTTCTCCCATTCCAGAGGGGGGTTCATCTCTGGGGTCCCAAGGTACCAGCGAGGCTTCCCGGGAGGCTGCGGCTGTCTCCGACACACCCTCACACCTCTCCCGGCCCTCCTCGCGCGCTCAGCTTCATATGGTACGCTGCTGTTTCCCGTCTGCACTGTCAGCAGGCATGGTCCTGTCAAAGTCCTATCATGACAGACACCTGGACTTTCCGATGAATTGCAAGCTGGCCATCACTAGCTGTGAAGGGCTGCCAGGTAGGATGGTGCATGCAGACTAAGGCGGGAATGCACTACATGCAGCAGCAATTCCTCTCATTTCGCAGCGTTAGCTGAGCACGGATAGTTGGACATGTGCTTCCTGCCTGTTGCAGCAGAGGAAATGAGATGAGGTCATGATGCGCGTGCAGGCTGCGGGTGAGAGGGACTCGCATGACTCGGTGGGGTCGCTCGTGACGGAGGCGCAACGCATGCGCCCGGCAGCCGCCGGCTCGAAGCCCGGGCTGTCGCCCAGCCCTGGCTTTAAACGATCCCTCCGAACGGTGAGCAATCGTCCGCCCGACGGACAAATGAAGAAGACAGGATTGCCCCAATGAGCGCCGCAGTTGAAGCCCTGCACGTACAATGCCGCATGCTTTTGAAGGCTTCCTGATGTTCTAGCATCGTGTGGGCTTCTCGCATATACATCAAAGTGACCGCAGGCCTGCAAAGAGTGTGGATGTGGACCGGGGAAGAGCTCTGTGTCTGGTGTACTGACAGATGCACCACATGCAGCCGCAGAGGATGGAGGAGCAGCGCTTGTCGGGCATGTCTGTGGCCAGCAGCATCGACCGCCCCATCAGCGAACACCCTGCCACCCTGGACCGTCCCTCGGGCTCCCAGCATGCCCCGAGCCTCTCTTCTGGCTCTGAGGAGGTCTGAGCCTTTGTCTCAGACTATTTCATTGATGCCGGCATGCCTGCTTTCAGAGCACTACCCACGCAGCAGTTGAAGTGGTGTCATGTGTTGGCTGGGGGCGGCCAAAAGGCAAGAGCGCTGTCTGACATTGCTGTGCGGCTGCGGCAGAGCGACTACAATCCTGTGGAGGAGCCGTCGTGGAATAGCGCGGCCTCGATGGCGATCAGCGCGCTGCAGAACGGGGGCTCCTGGCTGAGCCCGCTGGGCTCGGGCGCGCCGGCTGCTTCGCCATCGCACGCCACCTCGCAGGTGCACTTCCCCTCATGGCACGGCAGATGGGCATTCCGTGGCTGAAGCTCTGCGGATCGAAATCGCGTGCGCATGAGATGGCTCTTGCAGAGACCTTCTCAGAGTGGGGAGTGGGAGGCGCGCACCCTGAGACCATTTCCTGCTGTTGTATCGTCCCGCTGCAGTGCGGCGAGCAAGCGTTGGCAGATGACACCCGGCATGTTTCTGGGAGATCAGTCACTGAGAGACCTTGCTCGGTCATATTTAGTCCACTGGCTGAGGTGTGCACTATCATGTGCAGAGCCCCTCAGTGCTGTCCCAGCACATTGAGTACTCGCTGGCGGATGAGGTCAGCAGCGCCGCGCATGGGGGAGCCCTGCCGCATGCAGCTCCCCCATCCCCTGACTACACCAAACAGGTGAGGACGGGCAAGACAATGTGTTCCCATCACCCTGAGCTACCGACCAGGCAACCCTGCATATCTGTGCACAGATTGCACAGCTGGATGCCTGCGTTCAGCATCTTCCCAGTGCACTTCTGTAAGCGTTGCCGGCGGTAGCTTTCCTGCATTATGCTTGCCGAGAGGCCACACACATGGAGTAAAGGTCTGCTGCCCTAGATTCCTCAATTTTGCAGCAAATATTGGACGCTGCTATCAGGAGGTGTGTATCAGCCCGGCAGCCTTGATGCACACCCTCTCCTCTGGTGCAGGTGCAGCACAGTCAGACATTGAAGCCGTACCCGGAACTTGCGCTATACAAGAGCAGCCAGTCAGCACGGCCATGCGGTTACTATAGCAGCCAGGTATGCACGCCTGGGCCCTTACAGCCTAACTAGCGGCTCCTTGGAGCGGGTCAAACAGTGATTTGTATTGGCGGCCTCGAGCTGCAAGACCTGAGATGAGCCTGCGAGCCCAGTTGGTAACTGCTCAAGGCCTTGCTGATCAGGCCGTTGGTGTTGGTTGCCCTTGCTGGGCACAAAGGCGCAACATGACAGGAGGCTGTGCTGCCGCAGGCCCAGGCCAAGCACTCAACTCCGTCTGCCATTCATATACATGCCTCCAGCGCCAGCCCTCAGCGCTGGATCGAGGCCAGAGATTGAAACAGGGATGCGCATTGCGCTCCAGACGCTGGCGCTGAGTGTACATAGTATATACCACGTACTTACCGGGCCATCCTGCTTGCTCCCACTGCACAGTCCTCGCGGAGGACTGCCAGTCTTGAAGGTGGACCCAGCAAAGCCAAGCTCACATCGGCAAGACAGCATGTTGCGGCCTCAAGCGCACAGGGAGGCACCCAGCGGGTAGACGAGAGATGTGCAGGCCGCTCCAGATGCTGCTGCCGAGTGTACGCACTCATCAATCCATCCTGCTGGCCTCGCGCTGTACATGCTTGTGGAGGATTGCCAGTCCTAGACGGTGATTGTATTGTAGCCAGACTTACATAGAGGAGACAGCATATTGGTGCCTCAAGCGGACAGCTTGAAACCCAGCGAGCGAAAGAGGCCGCTCTGGATGCTGTTGCCGAGAGTACATACTCTCTTAATCCATCCTGCTGGGGCCCCGCAGCACCTTCTTGGGGAAGAGTTGCCAGTCCCAGAGGGTGAAGCTGTTGAAGCCGGATATACATAGCTGTAGGTAGGACAGCAGGTTGATGCCTCAAGCGTACAGAGAGGTCCTCGTCATTCTTTGTTAGTCGTGAGATGAGAGCTCTCAAGCGGATGGTAGTATACAGAAGGCCTGTTCTGATATAGTGAGGACCAGAGATTTCCCAGACATGCAGTGTGATACAGCTTAGCCTATACCGCGTACAGCTGGTACTCTCGATGAAGCAACCCCACAGGCGACTGCAAGCAGCGAAATCTTTGTACATGTACACTGCTTGGCCATGCAAGTCATAGTCTGCTGAAAGACATACAGACATTGGGGTGCTGAGCTGAACAGTTGAAAAGGACTCCTGTAAGGTACATACTTCTCATGAAAACAGTTCCATCTGCAGCTGGTTTGTACACAGCCCCCTCACATTACATTTTCTCCTCTGAGGTAGAAGAGGCTGTGATTCCTATATGATCGGCAATCATAAGTTCCTGGTTAATTCGGCCTTCTGGCCGAGTCTGTGCTCATGACAGCATGATAGCTGCCCTTCCTATAAGCGCAATAATCATCCGAGGGACTCGAGACCAAACTGGATACCCTGCTGGTCCACAGATGCATGCCTGACCCGCTGCTTGGGCTCTGTCAGATTGGCCACTGCCACAACTGGGCGCCAGTCTCCCAACGACCTCCTTAGAGTCTCCTCACCTGCACGGCGAGAACTTCGTGCTCCATACATCTTCTCTGGCGCGGCGTGGTGATTGGATCCAGAGGCTAACTTAGAACAGGACCACTATGTTTGGAGCCTGTGGAGCGACTGCACAAACAATGCAGGTGATAGCAGGCTGTGCTGCCCTAGGAGATGGCATGCAGTAATGTGTTCACATTGAGATCTCTGCGCATTATGACTGAATGCGGCAGGGCTGCCATTGCTGGGGAGCAGGCGTCAGGGCTCGGCACCTGAGTTGAACAGCAGCTTCCTGATGAGGTTGCGCTGATCCTTCTCGCTCCTCTTCGACACGAACGCCTGCTCAAAGCTGCCCAGCATCTCGGGGCCCACCGCTGGCAGCCGCAGCAGCTCCTGCTCCCAACATCACGCACTCAGCCAAAACAGAGGGGCGTCTTCAGGCATGCTGTAGGATGTGACTGGTGACATGCAGCCTGTAGGCTAGGATGATGTGTAATGAGACTCCCCGCACATGAGCAGATGGGACACATAAGTCACCTCGCGGGGGGTGGCAGGGAAGGGGGTCTCTGTGGCCAGGATGTCGCGGGCCAGGTGCAGGAGCTCGGCCTGCTGGTTGGGCCCAGCGGAGGCCACGGCCGCAAAGGCGCCGCGCAGCATCTCCCGCCCCAGGAACTGCCTCAGCCGGGGATCCTCGCTGCGCCTGGCCACCATGCCCCTGCATGGATGATCCAGCTCAGGCAGGGCAGTCGTGTGCTCTTGCTGTGTGACACGCCCACAGACGGGGTACCGCCTCATCTGAGAGCCTTGCTGAGCCTGGGTGTCAATACAGCTATCCCAGCCAAGGAGTGGCATGCATGAACATACATGAGTCTTCAGAGACGTCACCACGGGCACAGCATCGTGCAGGCTCCCCTGCTGTCAAAGCGGTCGCAGATAAGCCACCGAGGAGAGGTGTGAGGGGCGCAGCGGCAGTGAGCTAGCTTAAGCAGTGCACAGGCTTGTACAAGGACTCCCCAAAGCTCACAGGCATGGAAGGCCCTCTGTGCCAAAGGGAGCAAAGGCTTGCCTGCAGAATTTGGCGGCAACGCCCACTGAGTCATCCGGCCACCACAGCGCAGCAGTGGCGGTGACTACTGCACACAATAGCAGCTCTGGGGCCTTCTGGGCCAACCACCCCAGTATAGGCTCGCTGCCAATCCCTCCTGACGCTGCACATCAGGTAGAGCGCACTCAATAAAGTGAACATTGCCGCTGAGGCATGCTGAGTCTTGACAGGCTTGGTGAGAGCTGAGTGCGGTTTGAAGACTAGGCAGGGGCTCACAAGTGTCCTGGATGGCGGCAAGCAGGCTGAAATGCTCTGCTGTCAGCTCATGCAGCTGCCGCTCTGCAATGACGTCGTCCTCGGCTGCCGAGGACGCCTCTGTCGTGAGCGCGCCGTTCGCGGCTGCGATGGCGGCCTGATGGCCTGTTGAGGCCACCACCCTGCCCCAGTCATTACTGAGCCGCGCCAGGACATGCGGCAACAAGGGCGCCAGGATAGGCAAGAGCCAGGCTTTCCTGCATGCAAGCAGTGCACCATCAGCGACGATATCGGTTTCCAGAGACTACAAAGGACCTTTCCTTGTGGCGTGTGCTTGATATGACATGAGGTCTGCAGATTTGTTCAGACCCAGCAGCAGAGGACCCTATATCCTCTGGTGGTACAGACAATGATTGCAGTATGCTTGCCTGTGGATGGGAGGGCATGCTTTGATGAGGGGGATGTAGATGTGGCGCATGGCCAGGCGCAGGTGGGGGTTGATGAGCGTGTCCAGGTCCCCCACCAGAGCCGCCACCCATGCAGGCTGCGTGGCAGCCGCCTGGTAGAAGCTGGCCACGCTGGAAGCCAGGCTGCCCAAGATCTGGTACAGCTCCTCCCGCATCTGCACATGCATTGGCGCAGTCATCATGCTCTACACAATGGTTCAGGTGTTTGAAGACGTGACACATAGGGTCCTGCCACAGCAACACCAGGAGGCCAGTTCCTCAGGCCGGAGACGTGCTCTTAGGAGGTGCTTGCCTGTCTGAGGAAGCTGCGGAGGCTAGCTGATGTGGCGCTGGCCACTGTTGCCTCGTCGTCCGGCAGCAGCACGTTTGTGTGCTTCTGCTTTAGGTACAACGCCCGCTCCTTTGGGTTCATCTCTAGAGCTGCAGAGACTGGCTGTAGCGCTACTTGCCCCTGTAATTGAAAATGAGACTCGCTTCTGCAATTTGTTTCCCAAGGAGTACACAGAAGGGGCATGGCTCAGTTGTCACGATGAACCTGGAACCTGTGAGGACGATTGGGACCATGGAAAACAGTGTAGGCCAGAGCATCACCTCAGCAGACCAGACACAGCGCAGGCAGCATGTGAGCTGCATGAGCGCTGGAAGCAGCCACTGCAGGTGGGCATCCACCACGTGCCAGCCTGGCGACCCGGGGGCTGACTCAGCCTGAGCCAGGGAGCTGCATGCCGGCATGCGCCGGAGCACACGCCCAATGATGTGCACATGGTGGAATGTCTCCCAGCGTGCCATGCGGCCTCCCACCTGCAGTCAGACGCTTGATGTCAGGCTGATTTGTCTGGAGGATGCTATCGAGGCCGAGGTAAGACTTTAGAGCGTACGCTTCTCTCTGCAAGGTTTATTCTGCTGTGACAATCACTGCAGAATATTTGGAAGCTCCAGCTAGTGCAGATTGTGCAGGCAAGTGCAAAGCAGCACCTCTGCAGCGCCTTGCGAGTTGCGCTCCACGGGCATGTAGTGCTTCAGGAAGGCGGCTGGCGATGCCACATGCTGCTGCCACTCAGGGGCTGTCCATGCGCTACGCACGCTGCCCAGGACCCACTCCACCACCTGGACACATGATTCCTCATTTGCAGTGATACGCAGGGATGAACAGCCAGGCAAATGGCTGTTGTAATAAGTTTGCTACCCAGCTGAGGAAGGGATGTAAGGGCTGAGGGGCTAATCAGATGGGTGCTGCTGATACCCAATTCCATCGAACAGCAGATACATACTGTTGGGTTGCCTGACGGATAGATGTACCTGAGAGCGCAGGTCAGGGCTGCCAGATGCAGCGGCAGCCAGCATAGAATCGCACAGCACGTTGCGCTCGCTGACAGACAGCTGAGACGCCTTCCACATCTCCTCCATCTTGGCCGCAATGGCCCCCAGGTGAGGCCGCACTGCCTTCACAGGATAAGCAAGGGGTGTCAGCCCTGGCAAGGAGCATCCTTGAGTTGTTTTCAGGATCCTCCATACCGCTAGGGATGACTCCCACCCACATGTAAGGCAGCAAGCTCTTCAAGCAGCAGTGTTCTGAGTTCACCAGACTCTCGTCAACCTGTGGACTGAGAGGGATTGCACACAATCATTTCCATGAAGCAGAATGCCGTCTTAGTCTCCAGACTGAACGAGAGTCATGTGCGCAAAGGATGCTGCTTGCTTGAGCGATCCTGCTGTGTGCCAGTACATCTGTGACTTCATGAATTCCCCTTGCATGTAGACGCTGTACCTGGGGAGCTGCCCTTGCATAGGCAAGGACGAGGCCGCCAATGCGCTGGCGGGCAGAATAGCGCTCCCTCCAGCCAGTGCCTGGGTGTGCCGGGGGTGCACCTCGAGGGTCGTCCTCAAGTGTGACATACGCAAACATCTCAAACACCTGCATGCAAGATCCCAGTTCACAGAGGCCTCAGGCAAACACAGGAGCTTAGCTGATGGTGCTGTCCCAGCAAGTGCCAATGCGATGAGCATATTGTACGATTAATGTTGCAGACCTTTTGGAGGATGACTGACATCAAGCTGGGGAAGGCGGCAATGCATCGCGCAAAGGCCTCTAGTCCTCTACAGTGCCAGGCCGACAGGTTCGGGTCTGGAAACCTGGCTGCTAGCATCTGCGCAAGAAAGCACTGCTCACTCGCTGTTGCTCTTGACATACCACACAAGGCAGGCCAAGGTTGAGTATAGTGTCTACCATGCAATTGCCTGCCAGGGCCGGACGTGTATGCTGTATTCACGAAATGCACTCAAGTTCTGAGATTCAAGCCAAGCACATTGGCCCTGTAAGCGGACAGCAGGTAGCAGAAGATCAGGGGGTACAAACACAGGGAGCTTACCTTCTGCAACAATGACTCAAGTTCTCTGAGGATACCCTCATTCCTGGCAGCCCCTGCCTGTAAGTGCGCTGCTGACACCTGGGTGACTACAGCATCTAGAAAGGTCACAGCCGCCTCCAGCTTGCTCTGTTGCTCCTGCAATCAGACTGCCTTGCTCAGTGCTGTCCTCACAAGAGTCCCTTACTGACATCGATAGGCCAGATCTCACAGGTCAAGAATGTTGTGGCAGGATTGCCAGCTCTGGCAGCTAAGCTGAGGACGCTCTGAAGTGGCGCAGAAGTCAAGTGCGCATCCCGGCCTGTGACAGGCTTCAGCAGTACATATTCTTACGCAGATCCTGCATTGCTCGTCCAAGACTAACACCGGCATCGCGTCAATTCAGAGTGTACTAATAGAGAGCTGCAGGGAGGGTTAGCTGCTTCTCCTCACCTGAGGCGCTACCCCGGAGGTGGAGCAGATCTGTATGGCATTGCTGAGGCGGCGGTGCGCGGACATGAGGGCAGGCTCCGGCAGCAGGCAGGCGCACAGGCGCACGATCTTGCCCAGGTTGCTGCGGTAGTCAAAGCAGAACTCCTGGAAGTCCTCGAAGGTGTCGAAGAAGGGCGGCAGCTCTGTGTCTGCCTCCACCAGATGCACTCCCTTCTGCAGGTGCTCGCCTGCAGGAAAAGCAGCACCAAAACCTGAGCTGCCGCTGTCATGTGAAGGTAGCATCAAGGGACATCAGCTGTACTTATCATCAAACCTACCCCAGAGCATGCCAGCTTATTTGACCCTGTCAGTTTTGCGCAGCAACACACTGATGTGCGAGCTGAGCTGCAGCAGGAGGTAAGGCCAGCAGGACATTCTTAGGGTTACTCTGCTAATTTGGCACATCATGTGTAGCTTTAAGAGGGGAGCCCGATTATTCCAGTGGTGGACGCTCACCTGAAAGATCCATCAGCGCAGCCACACAGTCCAGAGGGATGGGGGTGCTTTCAGGGGTCAATGGCTCGGCGCGCCCTGCTGCACGCTCGGAGGAGGAGAGCAGGCTGGTCCAGAAGCCCATGGCCTTGGCTGCCAGGAGCATGTAGGGATGCTGCAGGAAAGCCAGCATCTGCAGACGTAGATCACTTCCCTCAGCGCGGCAGCGTGGACACTCAATGGACCCTTGCATTCATGTAGAGTACGCAAGTTGACAATTTCAGGCACCTATCTATGCATTGAGCAGCATCAAGGACCTTAATTGTAATGACTGCTGATACTGGGTATGATTCGGTAAGACGTTTGCGCTGACCTGCTGCAGGAAGAGGACCTTCTGATCAGGGCCGCCGACGCAGTGCAGGTGGGATGCGCCGTAAAGGGCCATGGTCTCGCAGAGGTACTGGCCAAACTCGTCCGCATCGCCCTCAAACTCCAGCTGCGCCACATTGCCTGGCGCTAGCAGCTGGCTGGCGGCTGCTATCAGCGCCTGCCCCACCTCAGTCATTACTGCATTGTATGTTCCCAACTCCTCCTGCATGGTCCAAAATCTACATCATTGGACCACCTGGTCACCTCAACTCCATCACATTGTGACAACAACTTCTATTCCCAAGCTTCAGCCTGTTTTCCTTACAGATTGGTCCAATTTAGTCATTTTGAGCGGCAGGAAAGCTTCACTCCAGCAGCGCGCTGCCATGCTGTGCGGAACTGCCCAGACGATGAAGGGCTAGTGAGCAAAAGCTTTGCCTCACCTGCAGCTGTTTCCGTGTAGAGAGCTCGCGCAGCACTGTGGCGGCAGCCATGCGGTGCTCTGGCACTGACAGCAGATAAGCGCATGCTCCAATCAGGCCGCTGGCTCTCACTCTGGTCAGTGGCGCCCACTCCACATACGCAATCAAGCCCTCTGCAAAGTGCACGCAAGCCTGACTGGTAGGCACATAGATCGGAGCATCATCTGCAATCTTGGCTACTTAGACACCTCAAGCAACATGCTGACACCTATGATCCTCTGGCCCTTATATAGACTCAGTCATATTCACAGGTTGACCTGATGGCGGTAGGCATCTCTTGGCCAACAGCTGGGACGCTCAGATGAGAGACGTACCCAGAGCTGCTCTCGCAACTCCGTCATGCAGGCTCCTTGTAGCACTGTCTTGGGTTGCCAGTGCACCCCTTATGTGCTCTTCCAGCGTCTGCACAACAGGCATCCTGGTAATCAACTGTGATGTTCCGGTCTGACTCATCACCGCTTCAAACAATCCTCAAAATTGAGCAAATTGGTTCCGATATATATGGAGATCATGGCGACTCTTCTATTGCACCATAGCAGTGTTCTGGCTCACCGTGCGAAAGAATAGAAGCACTTCATCAACGGAGTGGAGCAGGCACGCCAGCAGATCCCTCTTCGCGTCTGCATCCAGGTCATCTGTATACTGCGTCACCTCCTCTGCCTCAAGCCTCAGCACCATGCACGCCTGCAAACAGCAGTCCCACCTCTCCTCACAGCACACAGCAACATGGTATTCAGCGTCTCTGTGATCTTCTTGATGTGACCTGCTCCTAAAGAAATTGGCCATGATGACCCCTGATGCAAGCTGAATCTAGGAAAGGGGCACCCAGCATGGGAGGGGTGATAGGATGCCCACCATCTCAGTGTGCGTGGTGCTCTCCTTGGCTGCGCTGAGCAGCTGCGGCAGCAGCTCCTGCACAGCCTGGAGGCCTTGCTTCTTGGCGACCAGCACCAGCAGCAGGGCGGCCTTGCTGCGCACCGCCCAGCCATCCCTGTCTCTGCCAACTGCACCGCAGCCGCACCCAGGGTGGTCTCTTTGTCTGCATGGTCTGGCTCAACAATGCTCTGATACCTCTGGCTAAGGTTTCAGTGGCTCACAGGGAGCCACTACTCTGTAGCTGTGCGTCAGGTGTCTTATGAATCTCATAGATCACAGAGTCCCAGCAAGCTTCAGCGAATCTTTCAAAGGAGGACCATGACAGCTGAGCATACCCTGCTGGAAGAGCTTGAAGGCAAGCTGAAGCAGCTGGGTGTGCTCTGCATTGTTGAACCTTTCCCATTGGCCTGTCACCTGCGGCCAGCTGTCGCACTATCATTCTCGAGAACAAAGACCATGCTGAGACACGGTGGCATGCTTCTTTATGCTGCAAGCTCCACCTGGGTGACTGGCTTCCTGTTCAGAAGCAATGTGAGGAATGACACAATTTAGGTGACCTGTGTGTGGACCTACCACTGCCTGCAGCAGCTGAAAGCCAAAGTGCAGGACCTCCAAGGGCTGCCCACTGGTGAGGAGAGCGCTGGCCAAGCTGGCGGCCTCCCTCGGGTCACCTTCCTTTATCTGCACCCCATATATCAGGCTGATGAGACACCCCAAGGTTTCAGTGACAGCTCCTATCACTGAATTGACTCGGTCAACATACCTGCACAAAGAGCTGAGATGCATCGAGCAGTTGTTGCTGGGAAGCCGCTGGGTTCTGCGCAGCCAGTACGGTCTGCACGATCTGCTGAATTGCATTGCCCGAGCCCTGCATCATGTAGCAACGCCCTGTAGACGTCCATGGACGCCACTCTCTTGGGACTACTGCATGGCGTCAAGTAACAGAACTCTCGAATATCTACTCTACAATAAAGAGCCGCTAGCCCTCCTTGCAATAGTCCAGGAGAATGAGTCGCACATGCCTGCACATGCTGACTCATCAATGCGGCCTTCAGCTGTGCTATCTGATAATTACGATCTGTTCCTTCTTCTAGGAAAGGCCTCTCATGAAAAGAGCCACTGCACCTGCGCTGTGAGGGCAGCGTGTACATAAATAGACGTGCTTGTCTGAATGGGATCGTATAGGTCCTTAAGCCAAGCAATGTGTGGCGGATTGGTTTATCGTGGGGCAAGTAGCTATCACAACAGACCAGGCGAGGATAAGGCAACGTTGCTTGCTGATGCCCTGCACTGTTGATAGCTTTATGATTATGTCAATAAATGCACTGAAGCGGCTGCGGGAGACCGGACGTGGAATGGGTATCAACAGCGGTATCGCAGTATATTGCTGGCTCTTACTCTCAACAGCAGGCATACCAAAAATAAGGAAAGCTCACACTACTGTTTAATGGGTGCTGCTGAGCTGCAGCACAGTTGCTGTGAATTGCTCCTGTCCCTCACTAGCGTATAATGCTCAATACAGGGTAAGACACCCTTGTTAACCAACAGTGGCTGCCCCTAGGACCTTTGCCTTTTTGGCACGTCTTCTCTTTGTCCTCTTTTCCTTCTCCTGATCCCTTCGCACTGGGTCCATGCTTGTTGCCTGCTTCTGTCTCTGCTTCTTTGCCCTCTTTCGTGCTCTTCTCTCTTCCTCAGAAAGCTTGGCAGACCCAGTACAGTCTAAGCTCAACCCTTTTGCAGACCCTGTTGCTTTGCAGCCAATCGCGGGCTGCTTATCACCCAAGTCTGAAAGGCCATTGTTCCTCGTCAAGCGGCTGTCTGAGCTCTGTTGTTTCTTAGGACATCCGTTTGGTGCTGCTGCTGCACGGTTATGTGGTTTCTGCTCTGAGAGGGCAGCTATCTCAGCTCCCGCACCACCATACTGTTTGAGATCTGCAGCAATCTTCTTCTGAGCATTCCCAGATCCAGGCGCAGACGAGCTCAACTTCCAGCGCTGGTGCTGCGACGGCTGCATGTTGCCTGTGAGGATGGCATTTGCCACCAAGCCCCTCAACACCTGCAGCCATGGAGCTGTTAATGGTGAGCAGTATGAAGTGTAGTCCTCACAGCTTTGCTGCTTGCTGCCAGTTTCCATGCTATTTAAGGAGGCTCCCATGAGGCAGAACCCTTATCTCAAGCAGCACATGCACTGCGCAGGGTTTGACAGTGTCACACCCTTGTGACGGTGCCCTGGGGCTCTGAGTCTTCATACTCATCTTCACTGCAGTCGTCCCGCACAGGCTGGATGCTCTCTGCAGCACTTGCTGCAAGCTGCCTGGCTGCTGCTTTGATGAGCTCTCCCTCTACAACAGCTGCCCTGGCCCGCTCATGAAGCTGCATCAGCACCATGCCCCATCATATACCTCACACTCCGGGGGGTGGAAGGCATGGCAAGACCGATCGTGGTGCAAAGGTTGTGCTTGTGCCTGTGCTTGTGCCACGCTGAGCGATTGCGTGAGAAAGCTTGCAGGAGGCTGTACCTGATTTGCGCTGAGATGCTCCTGCACCCTCCGCCTCTTTTTCGGGGGGCCGACGGCATTTCGCCCGACCTCCTGAGTAGCGGCGGGCACCCTTCTGTTCACGCTCTCAGGGCTGAAGGCTGCCCTCCTCGCCCTCTTGAACAAAGAGAAAGTGTCGCCTGAAGCCAAGCTGCAGATATACAGAGACAGTCAGGACGCTCAACTGTACATGCCCTAGGAATCCCGAGAGACTTTTGCGCCAATGCATTCTGCTTTCCACAAAGTTGCAGCATTCTTGGTCCAAGAGTGTACGGCATGGTTCCCTACCTCTGAGGTGCAGCTGCTACTCCTTCACTGTTTTCCAGCGCTCTGTGTGTGACTGCAGGTCCCTCTGCAAGCTCCTTGTCCAATTTCCTGTCCAGCGCCATCCGCAGCTGCATGGCATTGAGGGCTCTTCTATGCTGTGAATGATGCATGCCATAACATACTAGATTGGCATTGTATTACATCTGAGCATGGTCGTGCACTCACGAATCATCATCACCTGCTCCTGACACCCCTGAGGCAGTGCCTCTTCTCCCCCATCACCGCTGGCTGTGTGAAGGGGCTCGGAGGTTGCTTTCTCCTGCATTAACATTGCATCAGGCTATTATATATTTCTGATCTCCCAGCGATGAACGCAACGCAAGAGGGGCACACTTGAGGCCTCAGGCGTGCCTGCAGGGTCATGCCACTGAGGATCTGGTCTGGTGGGACAAGCACGGAGCGCAGGCCTTTCAGCTGCTCCTTATCATCAGATGATAAGCTACTGCCCTTAGGCATCTACTTCTATTTGCTCAAAGAAGTCTAGCTGTGGAGTTGCTCTCCAATAGTGTTGGTTGAGAGATTCATCAGCTTCAAGGAGACCCCTTTCAACATCCAGCCGCGCGCGTTGACATACAAGCACGACACAAGACTAGCTCTGTTGTATGCCTCTTGTGAAGGTCTCGACAGTGCTGCCTGGAGATCCGGTACTTATGGGCAGACTGGTGTGCCCGACCTGACCACCCCAGTTCCTTCTGCTTAGCAAGACATCACGATGCCATTAGAGCCGGGCCTGCTGCTTGTTATTGGACCTTGAAAGTGCTATCGATGTACAGCCATCCAAGAAGATCCATGGTGATGATGCTGCAAACACTGCACCCTACTCTTCAGGTCTACCAGCAGCAGCAGCACCAGGCCCGCCGTCAGCGTCGAGTGTGCAAGCATAGTTCTGCCTTGGTAGGCTCTCGCTGTGATCTATAGAGCCACATTTCTTGCAACTGCAATGTACTACAGCTGCTTATGCATGCATATGCGATCAACATGGAAATCAGGCTATGCCAAGGATGCTTAGTATGTGATTGACCAACATCACTTCTGCGTCTATGTTACACTCATCCTAGAGAGACCACCTGTACTGGCTCAGCCCATCCGCCCAATGGCTAGAATACTGTACATCTTGCATGAACGTACGTGAGCATCCGCCCCACTCTCAACTGCTCACAGGCCTGTACTGCCCTCATCGCCTTTGCACTATGCATGCAGTAGGGTGATAGAGTCCCAGTTGGAGCATTTTCCTGACTTTTGTACAAACCCTCACCAGACTAACAGAAGATAAACCCCATAATCCTGACTCACAAGCGATCATCACCAAAGTGCTGTGTACATGTATCCAGGCGCATTGCCGCAGACTCTGTACAACCAACAGTATCCTGGATTGGGCAGCCGCCAGCTGTTTAGTGTATGGGACACTGGCACATTACACCTCAGTTCCTCATCAGCTGCAGCTCTGATGCGCCGCAACACACAATGCATTTCTTTGCCCGGGTTTTGGGCGTGGCTCTGCAAATTGCAGGCTTTCATGCCATGCAAAAGCTGCAATCTGCTGAGGCTCACCATGTTGCATGCATGGAAGCACACTGATGCGGAAAGGACTGCGTCTGCTGGATGCAGCCCATGCAGTTCGCAGCAAAGGCATCATCTAGCTTCCCTGGAAGCTGTAGGCCCGCAGCTGATTGGCTCCTCTCCAGCTTTGGGTGCTGGGTGTGTTGCAGTGTAGCTGTCTCGAAAAAGGCCTGCTTAGCAATAAGAGCCCGCATAGAGGTCAATGGGTTTTGGAGGATGTGCCTGGTTCCTCTCAGACTGACCGTTTTGCGCCTGAACCACCCTCAAGGTCACCTGAGGCAAAGAATTCTCAAAGCCCAGCTGCATCCTGAGCCGCCATGTGTAACTCTCATCAGCAACCACACAAGTCCTCACATGATCTACCAGAAACATCCTGAATCCATTGCAAGCATGGTAAGAAAATGGGTTGCAGTCAACCCCTCCCTGATGTACACAGACACACGCTGTAGTGTAGAATAGTTGAGCAAGAGCCCTAGGCTCCCAGAGGACTTTAAAGTTGAGGTATAAAAAGTTTCTCGCATGCACATGACAGTGCCTGCATGGCCTGCCATGTGCCTACAGCCCTGAAGCGGGGCATAGTCAACGCTGCAGAGCTTGTACGGCCTCAGCAGAGGTGCCCACAGGCCCGCGTGTCTGCGCTGCCAATGCAGGAAAAGTGTCAGAGGGCATGCGCTACCACAGCGACTGCCCTGTCAGCATCCCATGGACTTTTGCCTCCTCACATGCTTGGTCACCTAGAGGTAGCCCTGCAGGTCTCTGCTCTGTCAGACATTCCTGCAGTGCCTGCAGTGCCTGCAGGGCGTTTAGCTGGCTCGTCCCCTGGTGCGGCTGCATGCGAGCTTGGCAGCTCAGGAGAGCGTCTTGCCAGGGCTATCAGAGACCAGCTTGCCCGAGGAGGTGAGGTGCATGGGGTCCCCCGCGCTGCAATACCCCTCGCTCGCCACTGTGCTGGGTCGCTCGCTGTCCGGCTGGCTGATGGGCTGCTCCTTTGACTTTGTCCCGGGCAAGCCAAGCCCAGCCAGCACCTGCACAGCACAGAACATGATAAGCATGCTGGTCACCCAATAACATGTCAGGGTGCAGACGGGGTGGTGTGACCTCAACACAATGCATGAGGGAGTGCACGAAGGTGCAGCAGCAGACCTATCAGGTACTGTGGTGCTGGTGTGAGCCAGGACAGAGCAGGACAGTGATCACCAGAAGCAAAAGAGTGCATTTCCACAAGGGATTGAAGTGTCTCATGTGTGTGACGCTGCCAGAAGAGGGCGCCATCTGATGCAGAGACAGAAGTGACGAGGTGATCACCTTCTTGGCTGCCGAGACTGGGTCTCTCGGGAAGTGCAGGCTCCTTGGCAGCAAGCCGGACTTCTCAGCCTGTTGACCACTCTCCTCCCCTGGATGACTCCTCGCTACAGCAGCTTCCAGCATGTCCGCCACCTGTGCAGCAACAGCATGCTTGACCTCAGATCGCAAGGATTCACAAAAGCTTGGCACAGCAGACAGCCCCTGACAGTGCCTGCCATGAGCCTTGAAGCATCCCAGGAAGCATGCAAGCATGAGGCGTCATTACCTCGACTAGCCAGGACAAGGCGCAAGCAGCTGGGGATAGGATTATGCAGACCTGCTAGAACGCTCTATGATACAGAGAAAGATGCTGTGTGCGGTGAATGCAAAGTCTACTTTGGCCTCACCTCCTCTTCATTGGTGTCCTGCAAGGAGAGTTGGGACAGGTCCACAGACCGTCTCTTCGGCTGTCCTGGTCTCTCCCCGCTCCCAAACTTCAGGTTCTCATGCTCTTGCACAATATCGAGGCCCTGCAGGAATCACATCCTTTCAGATGATCAGGGTCAATCCAGCAGATAACCTCTCAGGTCACAAGGTGGTAGAATATACAGGTGGGGTTGTAGAGTGCCATTGCAGCCCATAGCTCCTAAGCCGCAGGCATGTGACTGTGGACATGAGTCCCGTCTGACCTCAGCTCATCATGCATGCTTCAATGCTGCCAAACTCTGCCACATGTGCTCAGAAGCTGCAGACTACCATGCAGCCCTGCTTGTGCGCAATGGTGGGGGCCCACCTGAACAGGCGTCTCATAGCCAGAGAGGCAGGACTCGGCGGGCGTGCCGTAGGCGCCCTGACCTATGTTGAGGGAGCGCGAGGATGAGGTGGCGCTGCTGGGCGGCTCAGGCGATGTGGGCGCAAGAGGGGGGCGCCCCCCGCGCGCATGGGGGGGCCCTCCCGAGCGCTGCCGCATGAGCATGCCTCGGGGAACCGGCAGCCCAAAAGCGTTCAGCTTGCTCTCAGCCATGTTGTCCCTGGCGGTCTGTGCATCCCCATTTGGTTGACCTGCACACACCAGGTGTTTGAGAATGCCTGCAAGGGGTATTGTGGCATGACAATGCTCACACCCTGAATGGTGCAGGGGTGCATGTTCCAGCCCTGTGTATATCTGGCACAGGCTATCTGGCAGACAGAGACACGCCTGGCTAATCAGCGCTCTGTATCTGTTAGGAGCATGAGTGCTGCAGCAGCATGATCACTCACTGACCATGACTCTTTGCAAAGTCAACCCACATCTTGAAAGGGGCAAGGCTGGGGGCGCACCATCGCCATTGGCATGGGGTTCGGAGGCATGAGTGCCATTCTGGTAGCAGGGCGTGATGGGTGCTGTGTTCAGCGCCCAGCCTAGGCAGGACTCCTTCTGGTGCCAGGCGTTGGTGTCTGTCTGGCCCCACTCCACCAGCTTGGTGAGAAAGGTCAGCACCTCGTGCGGATCCCTCAGCGTGTAGCTGGCCTCTGTGGGCTTCACCTGCAGGGTACCGCATAATCCGTTGCAGTGCGCCTTGCTGACATGCCTGACCTAACTCCTACTTCTGTCCAGATGCTTCAGCTCAAAGCAGCATCCCTTGCTGGCTCTCAGGAAGGCCAATGGTCAGTGGTTCAGGTCTGGATGCTCAAGCAAGGGGCAATAATCATACCTTCGAGGAGACCAGTATCCCAGTGCCGCCCATGCCCCGACCTTTCAGTGCTCTGAAGGCGTCCTCGTCTGTGCGGTCATCTCCTATGTAGATGGGCAGCACCTCCTCGTCCTTGTCCAGCCCCAGCGCAGTCAGCAGGTGCAGCAGCGCTTTGCCCTTGTCCCAGTCAACCTGCGGTGACACACAGCCTTACTCACGCCTTGTTGTTGCCAGGGCACCTGCCACCAGGCAGCTTGGGCGTTGAAGTGAGCCATGTCAGCGAGCCACATCGGAGGTGGGCAGGACCAGGTTGATAAAATGCTGAGGGGGATGACCATAGGCTATCAAGTCACGTTACACTGGCCACTAGATTCACAGAGCATGTCTAGCATGATGCAAGGTGGTACCTGTGGTCGGATTTCAAAAACCTTTCGGCCTCGAGTGGCATGCAGCTCCTCATGCTGCTTCAGGGTGGCTTCTACAGCAGCCAGCACGCTGTCGTACTGGCTGGCCTCCACATTCCTAAAGTGCACACTCACGCAAAACTTGTTGTGCTCCACAGTTGCGCCAGCAATGTCCCGCACACTGCACCGAGGAAATAGTCTTCATCACAAGGGAGTGCATCAGGACCAGGCGCTGCATGCAGCCCCTTGTTGGTGACCAGCACACTGGTGCAATGTGCTCTGTGCTATCTTCAGAGATGGCAGGCCCCCTCGGGCTGTGATGGTGTCTCACCAGGAAAGGAAGTCAATGCCACATTGCGCTCATCAGCACATTGTGCACGGCAGGACAGCTCACCCCTCAGACAGTGCATCATGGACCTGGTCCATGATGGGCGCAAAGCGCGCTGCCGGCTGAAATGCCAGCTTGCTCCCGCTCTCATCCCCTTCAGTCTGCACAGACCAGGCACTGCCATCTCAGCAGGCTCCCGCACATGTCACTAACACTGTGGCCAACAATGCTCTGCCTATCCAGGACTTGGGATATGTCAAGCAGTCCCCACCGATAGGAAGAAAGGTGCTTGCAGTCTGTAGCTGCCAATGATTGTGACCTTGGGCAGCTTAGACCTCCAACAGAGGACAATCTAGTCTTTCCTCATCATATTTCCTCATATAAGAGCTGCTCCTTAGTGATCAGAAGCGTACCCTGGGGCCAATAATGTCCATGCCATGGCTGCCAGCATAGTAGAGCTCGCGCAGCTGCACAAAGCCCTCCACCTTCTCCCGGCCCCTGCCACTGATGATCGCTGTGGGGAACAGCCTCGCTACTGACTTCACCGCGTCTCTCATCTGCAGAAAGCAATCTTATGACAAGACAGCCAAATATCCACTGCTACGCCCTCCCATAGGAGTGGCCACACCCCCAAGCGAAGGGCGCCCACCACAGCAAGGCAGGACTAAGCAACGGGGGATCTTCTCTTGTGAGCATCTCGTCAGATACACTCATCATGGCAGGCACACTGTGCATGCTTGCGTGCGCACCTGGTCTGACATGAAGGCCTTGTCGGGGTTCTTCACGATGGGCGTCAGCGTGCCATCATAGTCCAGAAAGACGGCCAGGCGCTTGCCAGAAGCGCTCGCAATGAATTCTGTGAAGCTTCCCAGAAGTCCTGGGTACCGAGCCTACACAAACAAGATGCTCTGAGTGTGTGACATGCCTTGGCCTTGCATAGCAGGAGCATGCATCCTGTATCTAGATGGAAAGAAGGCGCTGCTGTTGGGGCCCGCCACAACACGTGGCTTCTTCCGTGTATGTGCAGTTCCACTGCATGGCCTTGCAGTGACAGGGGGCGTTTTGTGTCTCAGTACAGCATGCACAAGATTCGTGAGCTTGCTTACCACCCACTGGCGATACTCCTCCTCCTCATTGGCCCTGGCTGCGGCAGTGAACTGCGCGGCCTGCTGCAGAGAGCTGATGTGCTGTCTGTAAGCATTCACATCCTCCTCCTTCAGCTCAAAGGAAGCCCTCTCGCATAGTATCTTGGCGAAGGTCTCGGCCAGATTGTCCGAAGCATGCCGAGGCATAGCCAAGCAGATCTGGGCTGACAGCTGACTGCGATGTCAGGGCCTAGCTGCTGTGTGCTGCTCCTTCCTGACAAGCCTTCGCTTGCCTGAGGGATCAACAAGCTGAACCAAACGCCAGAACACACTCACTGGCTGGCTTGCGGTGCTGCTATCTATATGCAAGGACTGCGCTGTGCCTCCCTGTAGCTAGTATGGAAGGGCGATCCCCTTGAGAGTGTGCCCATGATCCCAGCTTAGGTGAGCTTTAGCATACACTCTTCCAAGGCAGCTCGAAGTGTCCTGCTTTAGGGGGCACTGCTTACAGGCTCGACTGTGCAACGCAGCAAAAAGATTGGGGAAACCCTTGCACTCATCTCAAAACGGCTGAACCGACTATCGCTTGCTACCCTGTGCCTGATACTGCTGCAGCTTCAGCACCACTGGATATCTGTCAGGCAGCCAAGGGTCTACAATGCCGCAAGGTCGCGAATGTCATGTATAGCTGGAGCCCATATTAGCAGCAGATGCTGGCACAGTCTCGGGTGTATAGCAATGAGCCAAGAAATAATATACAAGCCAGGCACCTCTATACAAGCCTGTCTACAGGGGGATGTGACGGCGGTCTTGATGCTACAAGGGCTCTGCCATCAGTGCAGCAAGAGGCGCCCGTAAAGGCGTGCCGTAATTCAGATCTCGGAGCCCTCTGAGCTTCCTGTGGCAGTCATGGGGCATTCAGACATTCAGACACCGCGCATTACCCGGCCTAGGGGGTGAAATCGTGCGCTCTTGTTTACCTTGGTCTGCAGGAAGGAATGTCCCCTTTCGATCATGCCTGTCCAGGCCTTGCATGATGGATTGTCACCAGCCAAAGTCGTCTGTTAGTATTTGGCACGCAATGTTTGCCGTTTGAACACAAACTTCCAGGAGGAAGGTCGGCCCTTTGTCCACTTTGGCATGCAGGCGAGCTGTGCACTCACAGGAAGATATATCCCGCCAGGCATCCCTGGGCATGGAAGTGGATGCATGCATGGCCAATCCTGAAATTATGTCAACACCAATCTCTATGCAATGCCGTGTCAGCCCTCATCTGTATTCTAGGACCCCACTCACTGCTACACACCGCAGTGGTGAACACCACAGCTTGCATGCAGAGTGTCGTCACTCGTAAGTAGAGCATCTCCAATGCCCCATACTCCGTACAGCAGAAGGAGTACACCACACACATGCTCTCTTGGACGCTAGACCACCTCTCAAGCCGTGCGAGAATGTCACGCAATGCGGCTGGTGAGCACCTGCAAGCTATGGCTTGGTGGGTGACATGCTCCATCGCGCCTCTGTAGCTATGGCATGGCTGTGGCTTCACAGCCCGCTCCCCTCAGACAATACACGGCGGCGCAGCCAATCCAATCGATACCTAAGCCTGTGCTCACTTGCTGTCAATCTGCTGGGAGATCAGGTCTGCTGCTTCCTGCAATCAGCGAGACAAGATGTCAGTACTGCACTTACTGGGGGTATGGCTTGGACAGTATATATGCTCTGAGGTATGACACACATTGGAGGCAGACAGCCTCCCTGTTTGCAATCAGAGGGACATGGTGCAGTATACAGGGAGATGCAATTAGGTGTGCATACGAAGCCAGGAGCCAGATGGCGTGACAAGCACCAGTACAGGACAGACATCTCAGGGAATGGTCTGTCTTGCCCATGGGGTCTCTGTTGGATGTCAGGGCTCCACTGCATGATACTGGATGCTCACCTGGACAGTGCTGATCTTCTCGGCGCCCTCCTCGTCCAGCTGCAGGTCGAACTTCTCCTCCAGGGCCATCATGATCTCCACTGTGTCCAGGGAGTCGGCGCCCAGGTCCACAAACTTGGAGTCCGGGGACACCTTCTCCAGGTCTGTGCCCAGCTGCTCTGCGATGATGCCCCGGACATCCTCGAGCACCTGCGTTGGCAGGCATGCTATGTGAGCTGTATAGGTCTATTGGCCCTACATGCTCCTGTTTTGGGGACATCTCCTCTGCCGTGACTCCTCTCCCTTTGTACATGCTCGACCTTTCTGCTACTTTCTGTGTACTGACCTTAAAAGTCGCATCTTTAGGTTCGAACAGGGGATTCCAATTGCTGGGCACAATCTTCCCTAGGTCTGATCTGGGAACACAAGAGTCATAGCTGACGGTTCCAGCTGCTCGGGGAAACCTAGAGAGGATCTTAAGGCTTCCAATGAATGCTTTAGCGGTGTGTGCATTGTTGAAGCCGGCATTTGGGTTGCTTCATGACTGCCCTGCCCTCAGCTCCTTTCCAGATCACCCTAGACATGACCCCCCTGGGTGGCTGGTACGCCAATCTCATATGGTCTCACAGGGTGTATTAAATGTGAAGTTTTGGGAGAGATGCCTAGTCTGATAGATGAGGGCATCAGAGTAAAATGACCTGGACCTCAAGCCCGATGGTGAGTCAGAACCACAGTTCACTTTTGCTTTTGGGGGACGCCATACTCCGTGTACGTACCTTACTGGTGTCTGCTGCAGCAAATGCGGCGCATCGGGCGACCCTTGTCTGTCGGGTGGCGCGGACGACCAGGGGAGTTGCCGCCATGCTCCTGTGCTGTGTGCGCAGGGCAACGCGTTGAGGCGCCACCAGGGACTGTGCAAGCGTCATCTGGACCATTGTGCCTATTGCTGTGTATGCCTGTAAGGAGCAGGATTTGGCACAGGTAGCAATAGTAGCGGGACAGCGTTTGGCTGTCAAGGGCAGGGACTTCATGATCCGGCCGGTGCCCAATTTGGCTCGGTGCCCAGCTCGATCGCTCTCAGATAAGAGATGACTGCACCTATGTCAAGGAAAAAAGCCAAGCTTTGCTGTAAAACTGAAGAGAAGTTCAATAGATCGGTGAGCGTTGCCTTCGTGCGACTGGAAGCCGAAGGAGCACGTCTGTGAGTACAGGCCAGTGAAGCCAATTGCACAAGCTCCAGCTGACAGGGTGCCCTCTCTGTGAGGATGCGCTGCCTGGTGGAAGCGCAGCAGAGCTCCTCAGCCAGTCTGTCGTTGCCAGTCAGCAGCAGGTGAGCTTCGATAAGATTAAGCAGGGTGGTGTATGCTAGTACAGTGTGCCGTTGATACCCAATAACGGCAATTACAAAATGCTCTATGGCAGCTGTTGCACTGTAGAGGCTCTGTGAGCATTCCCTAAGCGTCTCTGGCTGTTGCAGGGCTACCAAAACAGTGCAGTGTAGAGCATTCTCAGCGCCACAGCCCTCCTTGTACCGGCCCTACAGGAGATGGCCCTGTGCCACAAGGAAAATCTTCCAGGTATGACACCACTAGCATCAGTATGCATAGACATCACGGGCCCCTGTATATATGCATATGCAAGGTAGCTGGCACTGGCCTGACAAATACCCGGACTTTATGCCCATGATGACTGTCTCGGGTATAGCCTCAGCTCGTCCTGAGACTGAGATGGTGTGGGCTGCAGATCCGGAATTCTGTGGAGACGGCTGTGGCGGAGAAGCTGGCGGCGACCAATGAGGAAGCCTTCAACTTTGCCTCCTACATGAAGGAGCGCGCCCAGCTGGTGAACGAGGCCCTGGACAAGTCAGTGCCGCTGCAGTACCCCGAGGTCATCAACGAGTCCATGAGGCAAGCCCATGCAGCCCTCACTGGACGCAGCGCTCCTGTCTTCCAAGAGCTCTGGGGCAGTCTTTTCACTGGGGACCTCCCAGCCCCCTGCACATTCAGTGTGACGCATAGGTTTACCAGAGATGAGGAGCGCCAGTCTAGTGCCGGCAAACTTTTTAGCCTTGCCAGCCTAGCAGCAGCTTGGGAGCAAATGTAGGTTGATGAGAGGGGATGCAGCTCTGTCATTCTCTCATGTACAGAAGGCTCGAGGGCTGAATGTACTGGCCAGTGCAGGTATTCGCTGCTGGCGGGTGGAAAAAGGGTGCGGCCCTGCCTGTGCCTGGCAGCCTGCGAGGCGGTGGGCGGCAGCATCAACCAGGCCATGCCCACAGCCTGCGCCATGGAGATGCTGCACACCATGTCCCTCATCCACGACGACCTCCCCTCCATGGACAATGACGACTTCCGCCGCGGCAAGCCCACCAACCACAAGGTCCGCCCCAACTGTGCCTGCCCACAGCTGGGGATATTGCCTGTGCTGTGCAATCTTTTCTTCTAGGACCGGCTTAGCGTCTTGGCTGGCATCATTCTGTGTCCGCGGCCTCCTTTGCTTGGATATTGACTGGACTGAAGGATGGGACACGTACAGGTGTATGGAGAGGATGTGGCGATTCTGGCGGGCGATGCGCTGTTGACGCTGGCGTTCGAGTACATCTGCAGAGAGACGCGCGGCGTGGCGCCGGAGCGGATAGTGAGGGTGAGGCTCATCTGAATGCTCCTTGCCAGGTCCTGAGGGCAAGTCTATACGCCAGATCGACCAAGCTGCCTGGACACCTTCTGATACCAGATTGCCATTTCAGGCTTGCTGATCATCTGGCAGGTCCACCTCTGCATCCTTCACTGTACCAGGCAGCGTGAAGTGCAATGTGCAAGGTCTTTTGGGGCTACTCCTTTGGCTGCAAGATTGTGCTGGTCAGCCGCAGGGTCAAAAGGATGCAGGGGCTCATCCCGTTTGCGCTCCCGCAGGTCGTGTGTGAGGTTGGCAAGGCTGTCGGAGCGGAGGGCCTGGTGGCTGGGCAGATTGTAGACATCAAGAGTGAGGGCATGGCAGAGCAGGTGAGCTGCATCTGTGCTGTGCCCTGCTCTATGCCAAACAACAACTAAGAGAGAGCGTTAGGGTCTGCACCTTCTCTGTACGCGCATCACTGTGTCCATCCCACACGACACATTGTGACATGCAAAGTGCTCACGGTGTCGCCGGGGCCGCAGGTGGGCATCGACACGCTGCAGTACATCCACGAGCACAAGACGGCGGCGCTGCTGGAGGCCAGCGTGGTCTGCGGGGCCATCATGGGCGGGGCCGGGGAGCCTGACCTGGAGCGCCTCAGGAAGTACGCCCGCTGCATAGGCCTGGCCTTTCAGGTAGGCAGCCGATCATGTTTGTAACAGAGTAGATTGGTGACACAGCAGCTTTATCATTGCCGCCCTTAGACAGGGCATGCGTTCTTTTGCATGTACCAGTGCAGCCTGGTGCTGCCCTGACGTGCAGAGCTCATGCTTAAGACGCAGGCAGTAGCTTCGTCTATGTGGACCAGTAACGACTGAGTCCAATGTGAGATGCAGCGTGCTTAAGATTGAGGCTTGCTAGATAAATTGTGCTGACCTGATCTGTGACATGCAGGTGGTCGATGACATCCTGGACATCACGCAGAGCACAGAGGTGCTTGGAAAAACAGCGGGCAAGGACCTGCTGTCAGACAAGACCACCTACCCCTCTCTGCTGGGCATTGAGAAGTCGAAGGAGGTCGCCAACTCCCTCATAGCAGAGGCCAAGGCTCAGCTCAGCTGCTACGAGGAGTCCAAGGCCGCTCCCCTCTTGAGCATGGCCACCTACATTGGAGCTCGCACCAACTGAACATCCTTGCCGGCCACAAGCAAAGGCCGGGCAAGACATCAGGCGTGATCAGTGTTGGGACACATAATGAGGCCTGAGGCTAGCGCTAGGTTTCTGCAGAGATCTAGCGAACAGCCGCATGTGCATGCAAAACCTTTATAGTCCAGCTAGATCATAGCGTGTTTGTCAATTACATTCAGCAACACAGCGCTAGCATCCCAACACGCCCTGTGCGGGCTTGCAGCTGGAGGCAAGCCACAACGTGAGCTCTCAATCGGGCTCCATAACTTCGCTCTCAAAGTGCTGCACATCTTGGCACTTTCACCATTTAAGTGCTGCAAGGCTAAGTCCTAGCTAGACAGAAGTTGGCCTCTGAAGCGTACACCTCTTCTGCATAATGCTATGGCCTCAAGCGAATGCGCTGCCTAGCAGGAGCCCAGAATGTGTTAACAGAGGTTGAGGAAAGCCACTGAGGGCTGGATTGCACTCCTGACTCTCAACATGACCGCTTGTACAAGTATCACATACAGGCTAGCCCAGCTGTATTGTTGTCCATGATGGGGCAACTTTAAAGCAGCTCAATAACACCTTTACAATGAACATGAAGCCCTATGTGTGCGCTTATCTGAGTATGCAATGTAATTCCCATCAAGCTGTGTCTTGAACCGCTTCAAGGGCTATATAGAGCAACATAGTTGTGTTGATTGCGCTGCTTGGCTCAAGTGGTACTTCTCTGCAGACCTGCAATTGCACTGGATGTCCAAACAAGCCTCCGTGCTGCATAGTGTCATGGCCTTGATTTGCGCCCGACCAGCTATGAATATTCTTCGCCTTACTCTCCGTGGAACCAGGCCCGGGGCTTCTTCTTGCCTTTCTTCTGCTTCTCATGAAGAGGCCTGTTGAGGACACTGCTCTGCTTCCTCGTGGGCTTCATGCTCTTCTTGGAAACGCCCAGCCCCTCCTGCTTCCTGCACACCACCGCACTTCTTGAGCGCACATGCAATGACATGCAGCTGCGATTTGTGATCCAAAGACATGCACACAGCACCCGTAGTATGAAGGGAGGCTCTTTCTTTTGCCTGTGGTATGGACTCTCTTCAAGCTGGAGTAACTCACAGAGCTCGAGGAAGTAGTTCGTCTCATGCGTGCTCAGTGAGGACGGTTCATGCTGCGCTTCAGCAGTAGGCAGACAGGCGAGCAAAGACCTACCCTCTGCCTGCCACCTCTATCTCCATGGCTTCAGCATCTTGTGGCGCAGGCTCTTGCGCTGCCGGGCTTGAGCTCTCCACTGCTGGCATTGCGGCGTCTGCCTGCGCAGTGCCTGGAACACTGTGCTGTTGTGCCTCCTGCATGTTCCCATCGCTCAGCACCGCATCATTGATGATTGAGCACATGCATACAGGATCGAGCCAGTGCTAGTATGGAGTATTTAGCACGTTGTGATATCCACCGATCTGTGCTGTGCCTTCGGGAAGACTTGCCTCTTGGGCATTAGGTGCTGTAGACTTCTTGGCAGCTCGCTCTATTGCCTCCAACTTCTCCCTGCGACACATGCAGTGGATGCAGAGACAGCCCTTACTAGGCGGCACAAGTCAGCAAGAGTGATCGCAGGCTTCCATGTAATCTAATACCTTCTTAGCCTTCTCAACGCCTTTGCTTGATTTGAGCGCAGGCCCCTCGCCATTTTCGCAGAAGCCGGCTTGTATAAGAGCTTTCGGATATGTGGCAACTTTCAGGATGCACCTCGTCTACGTGACATGCAAGTGGGATAGAATCACACGCGCGAGTAATACCAGCGTCTGTGAAGATGTAGAAAGACTGCGGTGCATTGACTTGCGCTGGCCACTTTCACGACACTCTCGGAAACCTGCGATCACGTCACCTTTGCTGGAAAGCTGGAAGGTGGAGGCTGCGTTCAGAAGGCAGGCAAGAGCATGCGGAGGGCTCATAGACTAGGGCAGTATCATCAAAACATCGTGGTAGGTCTTTATGTAGGTGTGTGCATACCACAGCTGCCGAATGCTGAAGCAGTCCCTTACCAGGTCAGACCAGAGTCACATGTCCAGGACCAATACACTCATCATGCACCAGCTAAGACCTGCCACGAAGCATCATACTGCTGCATTTGCCAGTACACTTTCTTTCATAAGGGCTTCAGTCAGCTGCAAGGCGCCACCATGGTGCCAGGGCCCTGAGTGAAAGACAAACCACGACCCAGCCAGACCTGAGTCTCCCTCATCCAGCCCAGCATAGCGTAAGGATGTTGATCCAAAACACACAGAGCAGCAGGCCCAAGGGAGGCAGAGTCCATGAGAAAGCTCAGACCTCCAAGTCGTCACATCACAGCCTCATCAGCATGCAAGCTCTACCCAGTGGCTGCAGCTGTCAGGCCCTTAGGCCAAGGCCCTGTCCAGCTGTTCACAACGAGAGCTTGTATGCTTCAGTGCTGCACGTACCCCCAAAACACAATAGAAAAGCGAGCTGCTGGCTGGTAAGCCAAATCAATCAAAAGTGTTGTGTCCGCACGTCTTCTTCAGCGCATTCCCCCACGGTGTCGGGACAGCAAATACATATGTCCACACTGCTGATGCTCTCCAGCAGGTCCCCGAGGTTAACATCTCATACCTTCAAGTCATAGACAACCTTCTCGTGCAGTCTGCCAACGCACTCTCCCCGCAGCCGAAGCGTCGCTGATGACAAAGGCAAGATGGCCGGCCAGGGACAGTCAAACTGCCCGCTGCCGACCCACAGCCATAAACAATGGTGTATGAGAAAGATTGCCCAGTCCAGGCAAAGATAGACTCCAAGAGGCATGCCACATATTGCATGGGTTACACCTGGAGCATCATCAGGCGACAAGTAGAAGGCAAGTCTCAATAGAGAAACCAGGCCTCCGGGCGATTGTTTGGCTTAACCCATGACAAAGCAGTGTTGCCTCTTTCAGCATGCTCAGAAAGGAGCCCAGGCCTTCCCTGCACGGCCTCCCTGTCTAATTGATTCGAGACACAGCATCCTTGCATCCCCTTGCATGCAAGCCTTGCGCCTTCCATATGGGGCTTAGCATCCTGTCAAGGCAAATGTGCCTTTTCAAAAGCGGAGGAGTGCTGCGCTCTGTGCATAAGCTGTCAATCTGTATAAATATTTGGAAGGGCCTTTCCTGGAGTTTCTCCAGAGGCTGGTGAGGGAGCGCAGCTCAGAGAATGCTCTGTGCTTACGCTGCGGTCTGGAAGGGTGCGAAGCCCTGCGTGTCGTGGATGATGCCAGCGACGGATCCGACGGCTGCCACAATGGTGATCAGCCAGCAGAAGGCGCTCAGGGTCTGCAGTGCGATCCAGTAGGGGGAGAACATCTTGATCTTCTTCTGCACAATGTGCATCTGGATCTGCAGCAACACAGCACTGTCCCTTTAGCGCAGATCCCGTTCAACATGCATATGCGTCCCAAGCTCATCCAACTGTATCGCTCATGATTGCCAGCGCCCTCACACCTTCCTTTCAAGGCTAAAAGCCTGCCCATAAAAGGCTTGCAGGCTTGAGCCAGGGAATCTCAGTCACATAAACCAACAGTGCCATTTATGCAGTTACAACACGTTTGGGCCCTTCTGAAGCTGCAGAAGAATACACACAAGCTTTATAAATAGGGCATAACTACATGAAGGGCGCAACAGAGGGCTTACCGGGAAGTAGACGGTCAGAGGGGCAAAGCCAATGGAGCCGAGCAGAGCAATGATGTCATTGAAGCAGTTTCCGAGAAGCAGCGCCAGAATCTGCGCAAGAGCATAGTGAGCCCCGTGAAGTGCTACACAGGAAGTAGGCGCTGCACATTAGATGCATGGATGCTAGGGTCATCAGACAAGGCAAAGTTGACAGAAACACGCATGGACTTGCAACACCGCACACAAGGTGACAGGATCCTCCACAGACATGAAGCTAGTGCATTGTGAATATTGCCAGCGGGAGTATTGCAGCAACTCACCGTGATAATGACAACCATAACACTGCGCCACACTAGGCGCACAGGGTTGAGGCGGAAGATGCCCAGTCCAGGAACCTGCGCAATGCATTGATCCAATTGAATTGATCTGCAGTGGTCTTATCAAGCCTTGCTATGATGAGCAGCAGCATCCACTGTAGAACACTGCTCAATTGAAGCACACAGCCCAGCCCAACCCATTTGCTCACGCTACCTGCTGATAGGTCACACAACACCTACTCTAGCAGACACGTGTCATGCGCCGCATGGTGGGGGAAGGAGCAGGGCGAGCTGGCTCACCTTGGCGCTGAACAGGTCGTACTGGATCCAGGCCTGGCCAGGGAATGTTGTGAAGAGCCACTGGTCGATGAAGCCTGAGCCACAGCACACCACCATCACCCTCTGACTGCTCCGCCCTCACTTGCTACCTTCCGGGGTGCACTGGTTCGGTATGCGGCTTATTTCTCAAAAAGACCCACCGCAACTTCATCGAAGCAAGTAGCTTGAGAGGCCAATGTCCGCAAAGCCCAAGATTTCAAGGTTGCTCGTCCTTCAGGGATCCAGGGTGGACAGCTCCCTAACATCTGCAATTCAGTGCAAGTGCATGACAGGCGGGGGGAGAGGTGCGCACCGTACAGGGGCTGCATCCAGACCTGGAATGCGCCCAGCAGATGGACAAAGATGGCGGCATTGGCTGCAGCAGGCATCGCACTACTCATCATTGCACTACTCGGACGAAATCACACATTGGATGGTTCAACTTGTATCACTGGCCTGTCTTGAATCGGGGAGGCTGCACCGCCTAAATAATAGGGTGTGCGGTATGCTGTGCTCCGCAAGGGCATGAGCATGTCGTGACAGCAAGGCAAGACGTGTATTGGGTCCTAGAAGGGAAAGCTAGGAGTGGGATCATACCGATGTCAACAAGCCACCATGGCTCGTAGAAACCAAACCTGCACAGGCTCATGAGACTCTTAGCAGCCCGTATGGGTTGGGTTGCTTTGAAGACTATCCCAGAACAAGTACCCCAGTCTGCACAAACTGCGACAACAGATGGGACACCAGGCAACATCCCTCATGATGTGTTCTTGGGTTGGAGGCTGGAGCGCGCTTTGATGCCGGAAGCGCACCCACTGATGAGGTTCCCGGGTGCCGCGTTTCCGAAGGCTGCATAGCCGATGAAGCCGATGCATGCATAGAAGAAGGTGGTTGTGATGATGCCGTAGAGGGTGGCCTTCTTCATCTTGGCGTTCTCTCCAGGGTTCTTAATTGTGTCCTGCAAGTAAAAGGCAAGGTTGCAGCGGTCAGGCTGTGTCCTTGCCTTTCCTGCTCCTAGCGCATTTGTGTACAAGTCACCCGTGAGTCTTTGGATACCTTCAGACCCTCTTCAAGTCGCAAATGCTACAATGTTAGCAAGGGTCATCAGCATGCATTCCAATGAGCAGACATTGTTGGCATATGACATACCGTGATCTCGAGCAGAATGAAGCTGAAGCTGTACGCGAAAGCAACACTGCCAAGGGCCTGCAAGTCAAAGCGGGCGTCAGTCACATGATGCACGACGTCACAAAGAGGAAGCTGCAGTTGATGCAGATTCCTCTGGTCCCAAGAGCTTGCCGGGAGTCTCCTCTGATCCGCAGTCGCACTGCACCTGTCTTGGCTGAGATGATTCAGGCAGAGAGCGTACCTGGAAGATGCCCCAGACCTTGTCGTGAGGGTAGGTGGTGCTGTCATCGATGGGGATGCCTCCCACAGTTCCTGTGCCATCAGGGTGCTCTGCACCATCCACACGCCAGTCAAGCTGTGGGCAAGCCTACCCAGTTTTCAAGCAGCCATTGCCCTTTAAATATTCACAGCGACTGCAGGAGCGAGGACTTGATGACACCGTGAGAGCAGCACCTGTGGCCTTGGCAATAGACAGCCCAAGCCCAATGGTTGCGTAACAGAAGGACATGATTGTAGCAATAACGCTCATGATCCACACCCTGCAGCCAGCATCACCTCTGTCACAAGCCCCATGCATGCCTGACTCAGCCTCAAGATAAAGCATGCATCAATCAGAAGGTATCATGGCAGGCTAAGCCCTCTCACATAACAGGCGTCTTTCCCCGTCTATAAAAAGCCTGCTCAGTGAGTGGACATCTTACCATTGACATCTTTATCAGGCAATGAGCCTACCTGTCAATGTCCTGAATCTGTGAGAACACAAGCTGCAGGCATCCAAATAGGACGATGAAAGGCGTCTGGGACATGACGCAGGGGTCATTGATGTCTTTGTGGAAGCAGTTGCACTTCTGGATAGCCCTGCAGCACCAGCATGACCTGTAACGGACCATGTCACTCTGCTCACGTACATTGCACTGAAGCACGCCATCTTTGATAGCTGAGGAGGGGAGGACCGACATTGTGTAAACCAGCGGCACCTCAGCTGGGTGTGGGCGCTACTGAGTCCTGAGTAAAGCAGGGAGGATAGAGGGTGCAGGGGAAGACAGCACTCACGTGGCTGCCACACCAGCAGTCAAAGTATAGCCCACGCCCGTGCAGAACATATTGATATCTGCAGACAAACACAGATGTCAGTGCCTGGCTGATGAACCTCAAAGACTGTCATGAAGGGTCAACATAGAGGTAAACACATCAGCTGGTTGGCCGAATTCTAGGCAGGCACATGTCAGAGATCGGTGAAGGAGCCTCACATTGCACAATGCCGCAGGCGATGGCATAGGGACGGCCTGCACCCATGCACACTGTCAGCACCTCTGCTGTGATTTGCAATGTGCTGCTGCAAGACTAGCTGCCTGAAGGCTCTGATCGTCAAATGCCCTATCACAGCGACAAACATGCATGCCAAGCATCTCATAATTCCGACAGAAGGGCAGGCAATATCCCTCTCATATCTTCCCTCCCCTGGAACAACATATTGGCAACGATTTTATCGGCTTAAAGCCTTCCGTAGCTGTCTATGGTGAAAAGGAATTACCTAGATATCTTGTGCAAGCCTGCATGTAGGTGTAGTTCCTGTCGTTGCCATCAACATTTGGGTACCTGTAAGCGTCAATCAGCAGGAAGCTGCAGAACCTGCACCACATTCCGGCCTCTTAGTATAGCTGCACAGCAGGAATGACGTTGATCAAGCACCGCAAGACACCGACAGCTGCTCACGCAAAGTCCGGACAATCTGCGCTCTCCCTATGCCATGCAATTGCTGAGCAACACTCCTGCGGGAGCAGAGCAGTATCACTGATAACCGACGCATCCTGTAGCTGAAGGATGGCTTACTGTGTGATCCAGGCGAAAAGAAAGATGACAATGACTCCAGCTGCCCAGCCTGCATGCCATACAAGGCTAAGTACCCTCATAGGCGAACATGCAGCCCATTCGATTGCATGCAAACCCTCCTCATGGTAAAAAGAGCCAGGATATGTGCGCAGCCTACCGAGCCATGACATGCTCCACGCCAAACTGAGCACGCCGGAGCCAATAACGGCGCACACGATGTGTGCATAGGCGGCCACCCAGCCACCTGAACACAGCAAAGAAGGGGTATTGGGCAGTCGACATTAATGGGCAGGCCGTGTGTACGGGACAATGATGGCGACATCTACAGAGATTGCAAAGGGCTGGAACCCACCTTCACGGGCGACATGACCATCGTCGTCATACTTCTCCAAATCTGCGCCGCAATCAAGCGTTTATTACGAAAAGTAGTACGTATGGTACCCAGCCGGCAACTGCGGCTGATGGAAACCTCAGGCCTTTTAAGTACATCCGTAGGCATCGGAGCTCACTCGAACGCAGTCTGCCTTGATGGTCGAGCTGCGGCTCGGCTTTGTTGGGCATCTGGTACTCGACGTCGAAAGCTCCAGCATCGTGCCCATTCCGAACGGGCTTGGTGTCGGCCATCGTCGCAGCCGATGTACGCCTGTTACTCTGCTGTAAGCTGCAGCATTTCACTGTCATGATTAGATTGGGCATTTATAGCGTGTACGTTCAGCAAAGTGAAACCCTTGCAGTCACACAGGGATGTCGCTTGCCGCAGCTTGGCCACAAATTGCTTCTGCACTCTGCTTAATCTTTGAGAACGTCTTGTAGGATACCTTTCGTTGGCAGATGGGCCCAGCTATGGGATAATGCAGTGTCAGCTAGATCGCGTGAATGTCGGCACACTGTGTTCCCCCTTCCTCCTGCGTAAAGTCTGCAGCTTCAAGTCTTCAGAGGTTCTGCAAAAGCTCAAGCCTCGAGAGACCCGGTGTACTGGAGGTCAGGAAGGGAGATTGATCGGCATGTCGGCAACTAGGTCATGTGCTCCACGTGGGCATGACTGATGAAGATCAGCCCAACAGTGCAACACCAGCCGCTGCAGCTGCATGCGCTGAACGCTTCAGAGCTTCTATACTGGCTACGCATCCAGCGACTGTTTGGGAGACCGCCCCTACCGCCTGCTAGCTTGTGATGTCCTGACTCCCAGAGGTAGCAGTATACAGGGACTTCTCAAGATTTTCTGATTTCTGAGAGGCAGCTCACTCAGCTCACATTCATTGACAGCTCACATCGTCAACATCTGACCTTGTAGCACCAAACATGCTGATAGCGTGGCATCGCTTATGCTGGTGCTCCTCTCATTATGCATGAGCACCATTGGCAGGATGGTGTCTTCAACAGATATGCCCGCTCTTAGCATATGCATGCATGCTTCCAAAGTCGGCAAACTTGCATTGAGTATGCCACGAAAGAAGGTGCTGGGTGCTGCGCTCTCATCTATATACACGCGCCACTCAAAACTTGGCAACTACCTTATCAGCAATCCTGGCCCTGCACAGGGGGCAGAGTGCGTCCTTCTGCGCCATGATGTCAGCTGCGCATCCCTGGCAGGTGCACTGCACAGAACACAAAGTCTCTGTTATACAGGGGGCATTGAGGAGACCTTTGACACTCTTGAGCTGCCAGAATACTACCCACGGACCATCACAACTGCCCGATGCATAGAGTGTTATGACTGCGGGCGAATAGCAGCAGGAACACTCCTCAGTGGGCTCCAGGGTCCGTACACCCTCAGGTGCCATCAGGAGTCCAGCCATTGGAGTGTAAATACTCTTTGAGCCACAGAGCCCCATGTGAGGTGGTTTTGCATGTGATGCAACGCTGGATTGAGTCCGTGATGATCCATCCAGTTGAAGCGCATGCCACATCTATCAGGAGTCGCGGCACGGTCACATGAGCAGGTGTCAGGCGCACACCCTGTGGCCACAGGGCATGAAGATGATCTCTTTGGGCCGCTCCCAGCAGATATCGCAAAGCTCAGCATCCTCATCATCGCCCTCGCTGCCCTGCTGCGCCCCCGCCATGCTCACAGCATTCGCCTTCAGTTTCACACCACCACTTCTTGTCATCTGCATCTGACCAAATACAGCAGCCTCCAAGAGCATCAGGTCAGTCCAGGGAGACAGTGCAAACAGGTTCCTCTGGTACCCTAATGAAATGCTAAGCTGCCGTCATGTTGCAGTCAGTAGGTATTAGACAGGGAGATACCTCTGTAGTTTTCCCAGGGCATCCCATATACTTCTACAGTTCGACAGGAAATGGCAAGAGCTTGGGAACATCTGCTCTGTTTGCCCACGCAGCTGAGTATTAACATGGGTGATCACGATGTTACTCACCCTCTGCCGGATAGCAGGGTGCCATTCCTGAGACATCTCTGCAACCTTCCCTTCATGACGCGCAGGGGAAGTCATACGCTGCGCACTGCTGTGTGGCTGTGATTGGGCGACTTGTGGGGAAGGCATGGGTACAGGCACAGGCGGCTGATATGGCCTCACATGCGGAGCCTGCACAGGCAAGCACTACAATGTGAGTATGTGGCACCCTCATCATGCATGCCAGCCCTGTTCCTCAAGTGTACACCTGGTCGGCAGATCCACGCAGCCCCCTGACATGTGCAGCGTGAGTGCCTCAGGTTGCACAGCTTGCACTAGGCTGGCACTAAGCTGCCCAGCCTTGCACAGTACAAAGGGTTTGGAACATTCTCAGTGAGGGTCTCGCACCTGGCGCGGGGTGTGCATGTACTGCAAGTGTGGAGGGATGGGTGGTGGTACTGGACGTTGGGAAGCAGCCTGTGTAGGCACAGGGAGTGGAACTGGCTGCCTCTGATGTTGGGGTAGCGGCGCAGGGATGTGACCAGGCGAGGGCGGCCGCTGGAACAGCGCCTGCACAGCTGCCGGGAAGGCGCTTGCGCCAGGCTGCTGCAACTCCTGCACATGCACAAGACGCAATGCATATGTTGGTGCTCTTGACGAGAGTGCACACAAGCAACAGAGGACTTCCTGTGTAGCAGGACAGCCAGCTTCATTGCAGCATGCTGGAAAGGCTTTCATGGAGCTGCCGATACATATGCGCCATAATGCAGTGAGGATTCGCTGGCGAGGCAAACACTGATGTCAATTCAGTGAGGCAACTTTGCCTTGAAGCAATTGTTGCTTTCGAGTGCGCACCGCTCTGGGTGCCTGGTGTATCGGGACTGCCCCCGTGGGAAGCTGCCGCCTCTGTACGTCTCTAGCCTGCTTCAGCTTCTGCCGCACCTGCACAAGCAGCCAATTGGCATGCAGCTCCCACCATAGCACGAGCTAACGTCAAATACAGGCCAATACTCAAAGGGCATCAGCAGGGAAACACAGATATGTGTCGGCAGGGAGATGCGCCTCCTCATACACGAAGATCTGGGAGCGGCAGGCAGTGCTGGCTGTGCTCACCTGCGCCATGAAGTGGTTGATGGGGGCCCGCTTTGCAAAGGCATCGCCCTTCTTGATGGCCTCTTCCAACCTGTCCACGTCTCTGCTATCCATGGCTCCATCCAGCTCACGCAGCACCTGCACCACCAAAGCTAGTACCTGTGAGCCCTGTGAGATTCTGGCAATTCTGTTTGCTGGCCACACATAGACCAGCATGCTTTTGGCCAGTCAATGCGCCAGCCTGTCCCCACGCTGCTAGAGGCAGAGCAAGGAGGTCCTGACCAGCAGCTTGATGTACAACACGGGTATAGAACAGCAGAAGATAGGACCAGCTTCACCTCAGATGCTGGCGCAAGAGGAGGCGCCTTGCTAGGCGGCGGCAGCTGCTGCGCTGCGCTGCGGCTGCTGCTCTGAGAGGCATCGGGAGCGGCGCTGCGCGGCACATTGCCGAAGGCGGTCATGACCTTCTCCGGGCCCCGCTCCACTGCGCTCCCGTTGACCCTCTCCCTGCTTGGGGCGGCCGCCGGCTTGGGCGGCTCTGGCTTCTGGGCTTTCACTGGCGCAGGCTTGGGTTGTGCCTTTGCTGGCGCCTGCTTGCTCTCTGCCTTGCCCTTGGCAGCGCCTGCAAGGATGCGCATGTCAGGGACAAAGCTCTGTCATGTAGGCTGATACAGCGTTCTGCTGGAAGAAGCCATGGGAGCTCTGATCGCGCTCCGCTCATAAGCCACATGTGTGCATTGCACTTCAAAAAGAAGGCTGTGTGCTTAATTGATAGCGCTGTTCAAATGTGCCATGCGAAATAATGCTCTGCTTTATGCAGGTGGTGTCTGGCATTTCTTGCGGGGGGAAGGGGCTAGAGGGTCTAACCTTTGGCAGACGCGCTGCTCTCAGACACCCTGAGACCGGCAAATGCTGCAAGGTCATGCTCCTGGGACTCTTGACCTTCGCTGGCTGGGGTGCCTGGCGCTTCGTCCTCACCCTACAAGGCACAAGATATTGCCACATGCCCTTCCCCTGACGCTTGCTCAAGCTCAGCAGAAGCTATGCAAGACTGCTTCTAGCATGGACAGACCCTGCGGACTGATTTCACAATGTCATCACTGCGATCCTACTCAGGGTCTGTGCATGCTGTTGCACACTGTCAGCCCACCTGCTCTGAGTCGCTGCTGGCGTCCCTGGTGGGCGCCTTCTGCTGCTTGAGGCCGCGCTGCTTGGCCTTCTTGGCCTTCTTCTTCTGGCGCGCCTCCGCCTGCCGGGCCGCCTTCTTCTTGGCCGCCTCCTCCTCCTCTATCAGCTTCTGCGCCACCTTCTGCCGCTCCTCCTCCTCCCTGCGCTCTGCACCGTCCCAGACGTGTGGTCAGCTGCAGGAGTCGTGTGGAGCCATCTCTTCTACACTTGCACTATCATGAGACAACTCTCCAGCCTGCAGGCCCTGTGCAGAGCCATAGAGCCATCGCAACTATGGTTGGAATCCAGTAAGCCGTCCTTCTAGCTGCAGCATCTCTGCAGAGCTGGCATTTGTGCAACTGCAGTCCGGTGAAGAGAAGTACAGCGAGGAAGCTCCCATCGGCCATACAATATGACTACTGACGACAGTACACGTGGGTCGCTGCTCTGATCAATGTGCACAATGACAGTCTGCCCGCAGCACACCTGCTGCCTGCTGGGCCGCTTCCTGCGAGGCGGCCAGCTTCTCCTGCATCGCCTTGGCGTCCTGCTCCTCCCGCCGCTTCAGCATCTTCTCCCGCAGACGCGCCTTCTCGGCCTCAGGAACCTGCACAATGGCACACTGCCTCATGATGCTGCACAGCTGAGCAGGCCCCAGACGTGTGCCTCCTATGCCTTGTGTATCAGCTCCAGCGCTACAGCGAGGAAGAATGCTGATTTCCATGGAATGTTGCAATGGCTCACACCAGTCGCTGCTCTGCAAGTTCGCCCTCTTTGGGAGCCTGGCTGCTCAGGACACATGCTGTTCTGATATAGCAATTGAGTCATGTACAGGGCCTCAGGATCTAGGCTTCGCTTTGGGGTTCCCCAAAGACACCAAGCATTGAGTGGACTACTTCTGCTCAAGAGCGCCATGGCTGACAGCCTGAGGCGTGTGCTCAGAACATGCAGCGAGGGTCCGGAGACTCACTCCTTTGGGAAGGCGCGACTCCGGCCAGTATTCTGGTGGATATGATGAATATGGCATGTCATAGGAAGGGTAGTCTGGGGTGGGCATGGATGCAGGACGATCAGAACTTGGCGCTCGCAGATCCTCCACATCCCCTGCAGATCAGCACTTGCCGGTCAAAATATGTTCGAGCCTTGTGTTTGCAAGCCTTGCTCCCTGCAGCTATGACTGCGCTTTCCGTACAACTTTCAGGAATGCATCAAGCACCAGCAGTTTTGAAGGTGGTCCTGTGTGTCCAAGGCTGCTCACCATTGCTATCGCTGTCGACATCTTCGATGGTGTCCATGTCCTCAACGCTGGCGCTGCTCTCCCGCCGCGCTTCCCGGCTTGAAGCAGTGTGCTTGGCATCGCCGGGTGATGAACTGGCCTTAGGACCCCCCGAGGCCGCAGCACTCACGCCCGTGAGCTCGTCATCGCTCATCAGATCTGGGAGAGAGTCTGAGTCGTCATCCCGGGATGCCTGCCTTGCGGCTGCTGCTCCTCTGGGAGCGCCTGCAGGCACTTCTACGTCAGAATTGCCAGTACTTCACTCAATACCCGCAGGACATCTGTGTGAGGTGGAGGACTGAGAGCTGTTCATGGACAAAGCTGCCCTGTGTATATGAATACAGAGATAGGTGGAAGAGGTGCATGCTGATCATGACAATGGAATGCAGGGACCTAGGTATGGCTGCGACTACCTCAACAGCACGCTCATGCTGCACAAGGATGATGCAGCATGCCTGCATACCATCATGAGCAGGGGTTCATGAACACCGCAAGCACAGAATCTGACAATGCGTGCACTCGGCCTCGGCTCTGCAGCGCACCGTCTCTGGAGGCCGGTGCCTGCTGTGAGCCCGCAGGACTCCTGGAGGACCCCTGCGCCTTGGGCTTCTCAGACGCAGCAGCGGCAGCGTTGGGGGGCTGCTTGCCATCCCTCACGTCGCACGCATGCTGCCTGATGAAGTCTATGTCCTGCATTGACAGAGGATAGCCCCTGGGGCCCGTCTGGACCCGGAGAGGTTGCCCGTCCGCCCAGCTGACAGTGTAGGCGCTGCCTTCCAGGGCCAGCAGCTCCTGCTCACGCGCAGACAGGCCTCCTGTCTCCTTTGCTGCTCCTCCTCTGGAAGCGCCTGCAGGCATCCTATGTCATCACTGCCGACACATCACTTTTACAATCTGCAGCACGTCTGCATGACGCGGGGCCTGAGTACTGTTCATAGGAAGGCCCGTCGTGAAGTCATCGACACAGAGCTAGAGGGACAGCATGCACGCGGACACCTGACCGCAAGATAGAAATGCTGGACATGAGACACAGTTGCTAGCTCCTAACCAGCCGGCTTATGCTGCATGGAGGCACGCTGGAGCACAGGGCTAGCAGAAGCATAGCATCTTCAGCACAGCATGCAAACTTGAATCTGCAGCGCAACCTTTGGTGGCTGGTGCCTGCTTTGGGGTAGCAGACCCCCTGGAGGACCCCTGCGCCTCGGGCTTCTCAGGCGCGGCAGCGGCAGCCTTGCCGGGCTGCTTGCCAGCCCTCACATCACGCGCATGCTGCGCAATGAAGGCCTCATCCTCGTACGACAGGGGATGCCTTGAAGGGTCGGTCTGGCAAATCAGAGGCTCTCCGCCCACCCAGGGCACAGTGTAGGCGCTGCCTTCCATGGCCAGCAGCTCCCGCTCCCGTGCGGATAGGCCCCTGCTGCTGCCGCTCGTCTGCACAACCACGCTGTCAGCTTAATCCTGACCCGAGGGCAAATGCAGGACTGTTATGACACCCAGGGGCTCCAGAGACAAGAAAACCTGTGCAGCTCTGGTAGATTGGCTGCCAATGGTTGCAGGAAGTGTACGCATGATCCATTGCGCTTGCTCATCTGGAGACAATCGGCAGGAAAGAGGTTCAGTCTGCATCAAAGTCCTATAGCTCTACAGTCAGGCACCTCAAGAACAGCTGCAAGATCATTGGAGTCTTGTTGATGCACACCTTCTGCGCATTCATGGCAAGTAAGGCTGGTGTCAAAGCATCAGGCAGTATGATCAGATTGTCCAGTAGTTCCTCCATCAGCTGCTCACTGTGAGGGAGCCTGCATACGACAAATGGCATTGGCTGCCATTGCACATAATTGTGGAGCACACACAACTGGCAAATATATCTAATGGGTGGCGCATGTTTTTCAGAGAAAAGACACTGTGGTCATGCATTTTAGAGATTGGCAATTGACAGGCTAGCTGCGAGCGTCGGGGCGGCGCCTTACTTGGCCTCAGCAGCCCTACGGTAAACAAACTGCCTCAAGGTGTCACCCTGGTCGTCTGCCAGCTCCATGAACTTGCCCACAATAGAGAGCATGTGGTATGCGCAGCGCATGAGCCAGCCCTGTTGCAGGCCGGCCTTTGCCCTGACCTCATCTCTCATCGCATCCTCCATCCCTGCGTATCATCCTCCTGAGCACGTCAGGTAGGCAGAGCCATTTTGCCAGGCACTGCAAGATCTGGCAATCTGCTGCACAGTACGGCAATCAAAGTTGGTCTGTAAGACTGTTGAATCGTGGTGAGATACGCCTGATTAGCTATGTTCCAGTACCATGGACTCAACAAATTGCAGCTGGGATGACCCTAGATGGTTGTCCGTGCAACGCATTCACTACAGGGCATGTTTTGCAGTATCTCTGCAAAGGTGCAGGTTGTCCTGGACCACAGCTACAGGCAGCATCCTTCACATCACATTACTGAATATGCCATATGGGCTCGACCAGGTGCTTTACAGGCATCTGGTGCTGGGTCCTGCGGTCTGACAGGCATGCAGTATGGGTGAAGCACATCAATTGGAAGCATATCTGACCTGGCAAGATCGACTTTAGCCTGTTGCTCGTCTGGGAAATATCGGATGACTCAAGGAAGACTGACAAAATCCTGTCGAATGCTGTGTAGATGGCGGGGTGATCCATCTGATCCAGCTCCACGCCTGCTGCGCTCGGGGTTGGCATCTCCATTTTCATGAGACAGGCGGGGTGCTGCAACTGCAGCCACCATCCCATACTTGTCAACATAGAGGGACCCTTTACATACTTGTGTCACTGCATATAGCCAAGCCTGATTGACATGTCAGACTGCCACTGCGCTGTGCCAATTGCAGCATGGCAGCACCAAGTTCCATGCATGAAAGGGAGTCTGGGTATGTCTCTTAGGGAGTTCCCTCACCCTGCCGCCACAGGCAGCTACCAAGGGGGAGGATGCAACTTCCATGGCCCTCACAAACCTTCTCACATTGCGCAAATCGGCCAACCTGCAAGTATGTTGCAGACTCACTGTATGTCTTTGCACTGCATTTCATGTAGCAGTGTCTCAACAAGTATGGAAAATCATTAGTAGGCAGCTGCGGCATAAGCTGCATCTGACTAAAGACAATGGGCTGACCTGGGGGACCGGGCTAATTTCGCATCGAAGAGCTCATTGTGCGGCTTCTTGCGGGAGGCAATCTGGCTCCTGTAGACCTGCAGGAAGCAGCTCAACCCCCTAAGGCGCTGTCCCATCGGAGGAGGCAGAAGGCCTTCTCATAGATCCAGATAGGTTGGACAGTACATCTAGACGGTTCTGCTATCCTGATTGGTGTGATGAGTGTGCCTGGCTGGTAGCACTTTCTCTGCAGGCAAAGGCAGCACGACCGCATGCAGGCAGCACAGCCCCAGGGGACATGCAGGATACAAAAGTCACGCATGCAGCATCAGCCTTAGCCCCTTCATCCTCTGTGTGCCGGTCTGGCTGCTTGTGCACGTGCGCTTGTAGCCCGCACGCCCAATGCAAAGAGATGCTCAGCCTTCAAAGATGCTCAGTGACCTGGCCAAGGTGCGCACCTGGGCAATCTTACAGAAGTGCGAAGCAACAAAGTCCATGCCCTCAAGCTCAGGATCCAGGCCCTGTTGATATATGGAGGACTGAATCACATCGTGCACGCCTGCAGACACATAAAGATGTCTGCATGGGCGGCCCGTTGTGCCTGGCTATGCCCTGAGACCTTCTCGAGCAAATCAGCACATTGCTGGCATGCGCTGCAAGGAGACGTGTCACAGTATGGCAGATGTGGTGGCAGGCTGCAAAGGTCCACACTATATGTGTTACATACAATCAGGGAGAGTGAGGGCTTGGTTTAGGATGCCCTGGGCACCCCACTGGCACGCTGTGGTATGCAGGCTACATGAAATGGCGGTACATCAACAAAGCGGGTTTGCTGCCCTGACACTTGTACATGGGCTGCGCCAGAAAGAAGACCTGTATCCTGAATTCAGCCTGACAATCTGAGGATCAGCATCATCACAGGCATCAGTCTGTGGCCAGCAGGACTTGCCTGGAACGAGGTCCTCAATGAACGCAAACATATCGCTCTGAGAGACCGGCTTGTCTGTCGGCTTGAGGCCATCCTGGACGCTGTTTATCAGCTCCCGCGTCTCGATCATCTTGAGCACAGCCATGGCGGCCGCCTCCCTTGAATCTCCCTCCGCGCCCAACTTCTTCACCCAGGCCTGTATAACAAATACCAGCCGCCCTCAGCAGCCAGTAATGCATTCTGTGCCGGCATCCATCTGGCAGCATGGTGGCTTAGCAGCTGCACTCCATGAGTGTGCAGGATACTGCTGTAAGTGCTTGCGACAGACGCTTGCCAAGTGGGCTCAGGGTACCCCCATAGTTCATGCCAGCTGGCCTTCCTCGCACCTGTATGATGTCTGCTGGGTTCCGCAGGCCGGCAGGCGCAGCTCCTTTGGTGCTTGCGTCTGCGCTGTTCTGTGCTGTTGTGCCCTTCTCTTTCAGAAACAGAGTCGGCTTATCGAGATGGGGCACCGTCTCCATCAGGAGATCGAAAAGTCTCTCAGTGTCGTCATCGTCTTTGAGGTCCCTACATGAAGGAAGATCACTGAGACAACCGTGGAGCCCCACCAGGGCACAGCAGAACGGAGTGCAAAGGAGACTATCACTTGTCATGCAGTGACAGGTTGCAGTGACCTGGCTCACCCAGCTGAAGTCATGATGAGGAATTGGAACATGTGCTCCATAGGGCCCTTGCTGCAGCAGGGGACTTTCTCTGCAGCCTTGACTCTGTAGGACACCAGCGTCGTGTTCATGCGGGTCACCAAGGAGGTAGGCACAGCAGCTGTGTCCTTCAATCTGAAGAGCTCCACGATGCCTGCACCAGTCATGGAGCATCTCAGCTTGTCCTCTGATGTTGCGGGCTGGATTGCCCTCAGGTGACCTGAGTCAGGTCACATCACAGCTCACGGAATGGCTTGACAATTCAGGCACAGCATTGGGCAGAGAGCCTTCTCAGGATACATGAGAGGCATTGGTGGCAGTACACAGGCCCAAAACTTGCCTGGCAGGACTTGGTCGTAGAACTCAATGTACTTCTGCCGCGCCTTGCCTTTCTGCTTGTCCACCTTGTGGCGCATGAAGCTCATCAATGTGGCAAGGTCAGGCCTGATCTGGTGCGAATGTACCAGAGCATCATTCTCCACGCCACCCTCACCCCTGACAGGCAGTTTGTGCGCTGATTGAGGCTCTACAGGCATCACTGCTTCTACCACGTCAGTGTCGTCTGGCAGACGTTCAAAGGCACAGTCCTTCTGGAACAGCTCCAGAGCCGTCATGCCAGAACGGATGCAGAGCTTAGCAGTCCGTTCTAGGCCATCCAGCACAGAGCTTCCAGCTAGCTCCAGCAGCGCATCTAGGCTTGGGAGGTCCCCGGATGTTGGAATCAGGCCCAGAAGGGGCTTGGTGTCGGGGTGGTGCATGCCAAAGTTGATTCTCAGGACACCCTCCGCGGCGGGATGCATGCTTCTTCTCGCACTCTTGAGCATGGTAATCACAGCTGCGGCAACGCGCTTCTGGTCTGGGCTGTACTTGGCCATTGCTTGGGACGCAGCAGGCGTTGCTTTGCTTGCTGTCTCTCTTGCCGTCTTGGCGCTCCTGGCAGCAGGTGAGGAGCTCTGACCAGACCGCGGTGTCCTGCTGTCATCGCTGCTGCCGCCTGCAGCAGGCGCGGCTGAGCCGGCTCCTGCAGCCTTCTGACTGGAGGCGTAGTTGCCTGCGCAGCATTCCAGTGTCAAGGCAAACAGCCCGGCTTGTCCTACTCTTCACTGCCTCTTGCTCAGGACGGCACCGCAGGTCAACAACAGGTCAGGGCATGCTGCACGGGGTACACCCGCACCACAAAGCGATGGCAGCGTCAAGATGGCCATGTGCTGCACGTCTTGGGTTCTGCACCTGATGCGGTGCCCCTGTTGGCAGGCTTGGCAGTGGCAAAGTCGATGTCACTATAGTACATGCGGGTGACCGGCTCCTCGCTGCTGTGCAGGCTGGGCGGCGCGTCGCTGTCCTCAAAGGACGCCAGCTCTGCCCGAGTGTACTTGCCGTTGGGCAGGGGTTGCACTCCGGTGGGGCCCTTTGCTGCTCTTGACCCAGCAGTGTCCCCTGTGAGCAGGTGGCAGGGTGGTGAGCTTGACGGCTGCTGCTGTCTGTGCATTGGAAGCAAAGAGCATAACTGCAATTGCCAGCATCCTGCTACGCATCCAATGTACGCATGCCACTTCTGGCAGGACACCCAGTAGCTTACTTGTGGGTCCTTCGTTGTCCAGGTCAAGGTCCTCATCCGAGTCCTCATCGCTGACCTCTTTGATCCCATTTCCTGCATTTGTCTGATGCGTGCTCCTGCCCTTGCTTGATGCAGCCCCATTGGCCTTGGCTCCTGCAGATGCACAGGGCTGGTGCATTTCTGCAGAGAACCCAGCATACCAAATGTCACATGAATGCATGCTCTCTGCATGACCATGACTATAGTCATGTGACTAGCAGTGTACCTGTGAGAAAGCCTGACTTGAAGCCAAACTTTGAGGCTGCAGGCTTTGGCGCTGCAGGCCTGGCAGCCGCTGGCGCTGTGCTCCTGGCACTTGTGCTTGCTGCTGATGAGCCGGGCTGCTGAGATGCCTGTTTGGGGCCCCACGCTGCGCTATCCTCCGAGCTGTGAGAGTCTGTGTCGCTGTCCGTGTCATCGCCATCCGCCTCATCCTCTGATGGCTCCATCTGTGAGAGAACCTCTCTCTGGACAGAAGGCGGCATGTTCATCTGCAACACAAGCTGACTGTTATAGGGAACATGTGTAGCCCTCGAACACGGCTGTGACACAGAGGCAGAAGGCGTAGTCCTTACACGGAAGGTTGCATGTGTGGCAGTTGCTGGCTCAGGGCCTGTATACTTGTCTGTGCTCAGGGCAGGTTGGCTAAGGCATGGCTCTCTTCTCGAGGCATCATACCCTGGATACTTCTGAATAGTCCTGATGTGTGGGCTGCAGCTGCTCATCATCTTCATCACTCGTCTGTAGGTCATCCCACTTCTTGTAGCTCACAGGCTTGTGGGGCTCTGGCTGGACTATAGGCGTTGATGGTGCCGCAGCAGGCTTTCTCACTCGAGCCCTGCTTTTAACCTTGGCTTTCTGCCTGCCTGCATAGGGACCAACCACAATTCTGCTTCAGAATCACATTCTTCTCATCCAGAATAACATCAGTTTCTGTAACTATACAGCATGCTAGAGTTGGACAGAGCTTAGTCTTATGCCTGCAGTCGCCCACTGTGTATGAACGGTGTTTTCGCTCACCTCCAGGCATGATGATTCAGGCAGGGCAAGTACTCTCTGCCGAGTCCGGATGTGGATGTATTCCTTGGCAGCTGTGTAGGTCTTTATTGCAAATCATTCATTCGGCAATCGGTAGAACCGAATTACGCGGAGATTTCGAAGAAAAAGCTTGGCGTCATACAGTGCAGCTCTTTAAGTGTGGACGGTGCGCTGACAAAGGCTTATTTTGTCACTCTTATTGTTGTTGACTGTACAGAGACGCACAATTGCTTTTGCGGGGTGCTCCAGGGCGTCGCCAATGCGCATGAGGGCAGCAATGCTGATGTCATCTGGACCAGTCATGATGACTGGATTGGCGCACTGTCCCAAGGCGACAAACAGCGGCATCAAGCCCGTGTGAACGCAAGGGACAGATACGTTCATGCATAAGCAATTGCAAGCCATGAGCCAGTGGTGCAAGCATTGGGTCGAACCAGATCAAATCACCTACTCAGTGGCTCCTACTGCAGTGTTCCTGCTGGCATGTCCCACACCCTGGGTAGGGACATCTCGGCAGTCTGCTCAGCTACTTCATTAAAGTCCACATATGCATGTCAATGTCACCACTCAATGGTTTTGCTGCAGCTGCCGTTGTGGGGCTTTAGGCATTGAAGGAATATTCTAGGGCCTTAGAATAAGCCCATGTCCATCCACAAAATCCTCAAGTGCAGTCAAGAGCACACTGCTGTGAAGCAAGCCCCAAACATCAAGGTCTCCCTTCCCCTTGCGCACATGGCTCTGACCTCCAAATAGCAAGGCATGTACGCTCTCACATGTCACCAAGCACAAATCCTCAGGACTTCATGCTTGGACAGACTTGGCTCATATCCCAGGCATGGCCTGCGCTGACTGTGGTGGAGGTTGTCCAGCCCGAGCAACTCAGGCAGTGGGTCCTGAAGGCACCAAGCTCCCAGTCTCAGGCAGAGCTGCGGTCTCAGTTGTAGCTGCGGTGTCGACTGCTGGCGCCGCAGTCTCCGCTGCACAGCAAGGCTCACGCTCAGCAAAGCTTCCCAACAGATGCTTGTACAGCTCCCAACATGTTATCTCTGCTTGACGTGTGACAGGACACGAGTCATGACCTCCAAAATGCATAAGAGGCGGGCCTAGCAGTGGGACTGTGCACGAGAAGCGCTCCAGGGCTGCAAACTCATTCTATGTATAGGGCAGAGTGTGGCCTGCACGATGAAGTGTCCTTCTTGCAGAACGCACACCTGCCAGAGCATTCATCTCTGCAGCCGTGCCCACTCCGTTCTGAGCGGCAGCCAATGCTGGCACCTCGCCAGCTGTCACCTGAGTTTCTGCTTTGTCCTCCACTGCTGCCTGAGGCTCAGGATTCGCCTCCTTGCCGGGCTCCGCAGCTGCCGCCTCTTCAGGCGCAGGCGCTGATGTCTCTTTTGCTACATCCCCAGCCTGAACAGTATGTAGCCATGTCAACAATTGTGCCTGGCTTCCAAAGTGCTATGCTCAGGACAGGCATATGAGGCCTGACGGCCTCTGCAAAGCACCATGCAACTCCGCCCACAGGGAGCTTGGTGAGTGTATCACACATACTGTCAGGAGAGCCCTACTGCGCTGAGTCATTGCACACTCACCTCGGGTGCAGGGGCCTCTGCTGCGGCCTCGCCTGCAGGCTCCTTGGCGTCCTCATCCATGGGCGCAGCAATGGCGCCATTTGCTGCCGGCTCGCCAGCCTCAACTTCCTCCTTGGGCTGCTCAGCCGCGGCGTCAGCTTCTGTCTCCATTGCCTTGGCCTCCTCCTCAGCAGCTGCCTCTTCAGGCACCTCCTCAGGCTTGTCCGCCTGCTTCTTCCCAAGGTACTCGGAGGTGACTTCCTTCAGGAAGGGCTTGCGCTTCTGGAAGGACATCTTGTGTGACGCCTCTGCAACACCAACACCAGCAGCTCACAGGAGCAGGGGCTCAAAGCTGCTGCAGGTCAGCACCACCACACCCTTCCTCACCCACGTGGGCCACAGCAAAGCCAGCTTCCACACTTGTGACAGCACTGTATAAGCTGAGCCCTCAGCTCCGTGAAGGCACTAATGCTGTGCACTTAGCTTTCACATCTTGGCTGTACATTGCTGTCATGGGTAACAAAACATCTGGCCATACAACGATATTCTCAGCTGTCATCCTGAGGTCCCTACACCAGGATGACTGACCAAAGACATGAGAGAGCCGTTGAGCATGGCAGGCAGCACGAGCAGGAACGCACGCAGCTTGGCCAGCAGGTCCTTCATGCTGAAGTCTTCGCCCGCGCTCTCCAGGATGCCCTCCACCTCCGCTTTCAGCTCCTCATCGCTGGGGCCCTCTGCAGCCGCCTCCTCCGCCTTCCCAGCCTCTCCGTCATTCTTCTTAGTCCTCTGCACATCAATGCCCTCCATCATCAGACCCTTCTGAGGATGCCTCATCTCAAGCAAGACGGCAGCGCTTGCGTCCAGCAGTCTTCATGGTCGTCCATACAGACTCAGTGGGCAATGGCAGCAGGAGTTGACCACACCAGACCAGCCACACCAAAGATGTTGGCCTGTCAGGCTCTCTGGAAAGGTTCATTTCTTATGTTCACCCCAGTGCATCACATATATACAACCTTCCAGAGCCCTCTGAAGCGTCTCTGCCTGCCGCATTGTAGAATCACGGCTTCATTCCCTGGTCTCTGGAGACGCGAATACTGCTTGCATGTGTGGGGTAGCGTAGAAGTGCCCAGTGCCCAGGGAGCTTCTCTCACCTTTCTGGGGGTCTCCTTGGCAGCAGCCTTGCGCTTGGTGGTGCTGGGCCCCGCCTCCTCCTTCTGGGCAGCTGCCTTGGAGGCGCCCTTCTTGGCCGGGGTCTTGGCCGCTGATGCCTTCTCCTTCTTGGCGACCTCCTTCTCCTTCTTGGCAGTCTTCTTCTCTGCAGCCTTGTCGGCCTTCTCCTTGGCCTTGGCCTTCTTCTCCTTGGCCTTGCTGGCCTGCACACGGAGAGGTAAGAGCTGTGTCAGGGGTTACAGAACAAGCATTCTGAGGACTCAGCAGACAACATGTGAGGTCCCTGGTGTGTGTCGCTGTGTGAGAAGGGGCAAGGCCTCAGTTGACACCTCGAGTTGTACTTATGTGACTTAGACTTGATGCACTCGCATCTGGCGATATCATAGGCACAGTCAGCCCCCAGGCTTGCAGTCATACAAGACTGCAATGGCAATCAACCATCGGGTGTATGTCAGTGAGGTCACATTGCCAGCGCATCACCTTCTCAGCCTTGTCAGTGTCGCTGAGCTTCTCTGGCTTCTCCAGGAAGTCCATCACGCTACCCACCTTGCTCTGCACCCCGGGAGCATGTTTACGTTCAGGCTTCACTCAACCCGGAAGCACTTCTGGGAGAACGACAGCGAGGCACGGTCATGCGCTACACAGGATCTGCAATGCACGTCAGTCTTTGCTCTCCGCATGCAGATTGTGAATGCATGCTGCAAGGCAGCAGAGGGGCCCTCGGATCTGCCAACTCCAGAGCACTCTGGCATGGCATGGTGCATGCGCGGACAGTGGGTCTACCTTCTTGTCCCCAGACCCACGAGGCATGTCAAGGAGGTCCATGAACTTGTGTATGTCATCCAGCTTCCACTTCTCCAGCTTCTCACTGTACTTGCCACGCTCCTGCCACGATGAATCAGGCTGTCATTCAAGCATCTGGCTTCGTGATAACCATGCCAACCTGGTCTTGCAGAGCTATTCTGCGCCACATTGCCTGAGACAGCAGCCTTTTCGGAAGATCGTGTGCGGTATGATAATGTCTCCTTGGCAGTGGCAAAGGAGACCAGGGTATGGGAGTCCTCACCGTGTCATCCTCATATACAAAGCCTGAAAACGCCATGATGTCACGCTTCCTTGTTGACAGCTGCACAGGTCGTGAGCACGTGGGCTGGTGTATCCATGCACAGTGCAACGTGGCTAGTCTACATTTCTTGTTCAAGAGAATGTGTGGGCCCCCTGCCGATGTGAGAGCTTCTCATGCTGTGTCTGTGTCCAAGGTTGTCGCCATGCTTGGCGAAGGGGGTGCTCTAGAAGGCTCACCTTCCCCTTGCTCTTGAAAAGTAAGGAATGGATCGACTCAACAAGCTCCAGGCTGCCCTTGACTTTGGAGAAGTGGAATGCCACTGCATAGCAGTGGAACGTCTGACACGAATAATAGAAAGCTATGCGACAATTGAAGGACACCAGGACACTAGAAAGAGAGAGCGACATACCGTTAGGGATGTCGCTCAGCTTGGTACCCTTGCCCTGTGCAGCACAGCCACTTGCCTCGGTAATCCGCAGAAGCGGATGCTACACAGACCTCTGCCGCTGCGCTTGTCTGATGCGTCGTGACGGCAATCTCCAGTGCATTGCACGCGCCATTGAAGTATATTGAGGCGCAGAGCTCGCATCGTACCATTGAAGGCCTGGCGCAGCTTCTTGACATCGTGAGTCACGCGGAGAGGGAGGGAGAATGAGGGCACACCTCGGGGATGGCACGCTTCTGGCCATCACCCTTCGGCTCATCGGGAGTGAAGAACTCCGCTTGCTTGCGTTCCCTGCGGGCACGTCCCTCAGATGGAGGTGCATCAGGAGCAGATGCTGCAGCCTTCTCTGGCTTGGCTTCTGACGCAGGCACCGTCTCTGGAACGTCCTTGGTATCAGCCATTCTTGCTGAGGTGGTGTGAAAGACACAGCCCTTAAGGTTGAGTGAGAGTTGAGAGAGGATTGGTCTGTGAAACTCACCAACGGGAAGAAGCCCGATTTGGCACCGCATGCCCATCACTCCTGGGAAACTGCAGTGCAGTGTCACAGTATTCATCTGAGCGTCCTTTTCAAGCTTGAAGACTGAGGCGCTAGAAATTTGCTGTACAGTTATTGTGAAGGCCGCGTGCAATCTGACATAAAACCTCAGATCGCTGTGCACCGTAAACCCAAAGTTCCTGACAGACAACACCTGACACAAAGAGTTGGTGCTTTGGAGCAACAGTCATATCTTGTGATAAGTACTAGAACGCATCCTTCATGGCTGGAGACAGCAAAGCCTTGGTGAAGAAGGAAGGTGGTAACAGAAGAGAGCGCCGAGCAAATGAGAAGAGCAAGGTCGACAACACGCACAGACGGACCTGGGACAAGGATGACTATGAAGAAAGGGCCGCAGCCCGTGAAAAGGTAGCTGTCCTTCGCATGCACAGTGTGCCCTTGCACAGTCAACAGCTCAATACCCTTATTGAGCGGCTCTGTCTGCCTGTGCAGGTTGAGCAGGAAGAAGAGGAGAGTGCTATAGATGCTAAGCGCAGGAAAAGGCTGGGTGTGTTGACCTTGGCTGCAGCTTTCTAAATCACGCTCTCCTCAGACATGCAGCATGCACGTAGTGGGTGCAATGACAGCACTGCTCTGTTACACGCTGTCATACTAATGCAACGAGTTGTTGACTTGCTGCCCCATGCCTGCAGAGAGGGATCCCCTGCATCAGGGCATCATTGTGGAGCGTGCTCAGCTCAAACAGCGTGACTTTTCTCTGGACCTAACATCAAGGCTTGGGAAGTCCCAGGTCATCACGAACACAACACCTCTCAATCAGCAGGTGGGACACACTGCACCGTCAGCACTGAAAAAGCTTGGTGTGTCATTCCTGTCTGCTTCACTCGCTATCAATGCTTCTGCCCTTTGACAACAGGTGTGCGTGCCAGGCAGGCTGTTGCGCTTCACCTCTGGCAGAATGTTGGGCTGTGTACCTGCAGGCAGGGTACTATTGCAGTGTGTGCGACTGCATCTTGCGGGACTCAGCGTCATATCTGGACCACATCAATGGCAAGTATCACAACAGAGCGCTGGGGATGTCCATGAGAGTGGAGCGTTCAACAGCAGACCAGGTACCCTGCATGTTTTAACGGGATTGTTGCCAGGTTGCCCTGCGCACTTGAGAGCATGTTTTCCCAACCTGCCAGCCATAGGTGATTGGTCTTGGGGAAGGTGAAGGCTCTGTAGCATCTGCTGTATGACTTGTGTTCCAGATGTCGCGTGCGCACAGGTCCGGAGTAGATTTGACACCTTGAAGCAGAAGAAGTACCAGGCTGAGGAGCCAGACTACGTCCCCGATGGTGAGAAAGCCTCACACCTGAGCACGATGCCTGAACGACATTTGGTGCAGTGTTCACCCCATGTCGCCAATCTGTCTTATTGGCTTGTCTGAGCACAGTTTTGAGGTCTTTCGTCTGAGCCGGGACAGGACCAGCCAGAAGCGGAAAGAGGTGCCCTGCGTGCTGAGGTGGCTTCTGAATGCAGGCTTTGATAGAAGAGTGCTGGAGCAGCAGGAAGCAGAAGAGCGCGAGCGGGAAGAGCGGAGGGAGCGCAAACGAGCAAAGAAGGTGTCACATAGCTCCTCCTGGGAGGGGGTCACCCTGTTCTGATAGGCGTGCGACAGGCACCTAGCGTCGCATGTCGAGACACCATTTCTGACCTCTTAAGTTTCAGCTGTCAGGACAAGTGCTGCACATGGGCATCACACCATGCACATGGCACAATTGACTGCCCCTGAGCGTGTGGCTTGGCATGCAGAGAGAAGCCAAGGGGGACGATGAGGAAGAGGATGGGATAGACCCAGACATGGCAGCAGCTATGGGGTTTGGAGGCTTCAGTGGGGGCCGTTGAGTGGATCTGAAGGCTTCCGAAGTGCAATTGTGAAGACCTTGCTGCTCATGTAGCTGTATAGCAGTAGACTGACAGCAAGAGCATCGGCAGTGATGCCTTCTACTGGAAAAGTAGGCACTGGGCATGTGTGACAGTGAGTGATTTGTACATGGCAAGTGATTATGCAAGTGCATCAGCAAGCCTCCAGCAAGCCTCTCCTTTACAGCAGGCCTCCATCTGCCACAATGAGCAGTATCAAGCCTCACACATCTGAGGATCCTGTAGACCACGCCTGCTCACAATGGACCGCTCTATCACAGATCTGCCTTCTTCCCACATTGACAGGTGCTTGACCCGATCAAGGCAGCTTCGAATAGGTTTATGCTCTCAGGCAAGGCCAGAGACTTCCAAAAGTCTATGTAAAGAGCTGCGAGGTGTGTGCTGGCATACATCCATATTGTAGCACCTCTTTGCAGATATCAGAGCCCCTCTACATAACTTGTAGCAAAAGAATGGCAGGAACAAGACTTAAGTGCTTCTGAGGCAGCCTTGGCTGACTGCATTATTCATCACAGGTGAGGACAACAAGGACCCAGCGCTGCATGCTATCGCCCGCCTGCACAAAGGCAGTGCTCTGCTTGACCATGGGTCAGGCGCTTTCTGTTCATGTCTGGTTGCCCAGACTCCCTTGCGCCCAATAGAAAGAAAATTTTCTGGCACCCACAGGGGCAAAATATCCTTGAGCCCATAAGACTTGCTCCTCCCTCTTCCCAGGGGACTTCGTGGGTTCCCTCCAGATGTGTGTCTCCCTGCTTCAGGAAATGCAGCCTCCCGCGCCTGTAAGCCAGCTCCTCATCGCGGGGAGGCTGAGGTGCCGAGGGCCTGGGAGAGCATGCTGTGCTTCTCGCGGGGCAGGCTGGTGCTGGCGGACTGCGAGGGGCTGCCCAGTGCGCGGCTTCCCGCATCCCCCGTGCGCGCATCGATGGCCACGCTTTCCTTGCTCTCCTTGATGGGGTCTAGCACCTCTGCACAGGCACATCCTCACATTGAGGGCATGGCAGAGAGCACCTCAGCTCTCCAGCGGTCCATGCAAGGCTAGCGTAGGTGACACACCAACCGCCTCACAATAGACCTGTGAAGCAGGAGCCCTGTCCGATCCGTAGGCAGTACGCTATGAAAACAGAAGCACAAATGCTGCATTTGTCCTGCCGTGGTTGTCTGAGACATGATATGAGCATGTACCAGGGGTGTGCAACTCCGCCTCTGATAGTGAGCTGAGGAGGAGAGCGCACCCGCAATGGAGCCCTTCATGGTGGTCCCCTCCAGGAAACCGGTGCGCCGCAGGATAGCGTTGCGGTGCATCAGACGGTCCCGCTTCAGGGATGTGCTGGGTGACGGGCCTACCACAGACTGCCCCGATGCATACAGCTTTGCTTCCTGCAATGCCAGCACGCGCAGTGAGGCAGGTAGTACAGCTCTTCCAGCTTGATCACACAACCGTACGCACGGCATCGCTGCATGCTACTGACTGCGGCATCGTCCTTCCAGAAAGGAGCGCATCATGTGCAGCTCCATGTCTGGGCTTTTGCACTTTCAGCGCTCTGTTGTGCAGGCACGATGTGCACACAGCCATGGGAGACCCACCTTTTGCTGCTCTATGATGTGTGGCGGCACAAAGTCAATGTCGAGGTCTGCGTTGGCTGCGGCAGAGTCGAGTGTATTTGCCCTGCCCATCATGGGAATGTTGATAGGCATGGACGTCCCCTGCAGAAGCAGTGAGAGTTATGCGGGCAGTCCATCTTCAACTGACACGAGACCCAAAGGACATCTGTCAAGGTGTCCACACCCCTAACACCTACACACATGCTCATCATGCTTTGACCACCTCAGGGCAAGCACGCATCTATGATGAACAACAGATCTGCAGGCGCAGCTCATAGTTGCCAGCAAGGAAGCAGCTCACCAGCTTGGCTGCACATGCGTCATCAGCAGAAATGGAGGCTGCACGCCGAATGAACTGTGGCTGCACGGATGAGGCCGCATTGGCCACATTCATTGCTGCGGACATGACAGACTCTGGCTCGCTGCCGTGATAGCTGCTGCGCTGCTTTGACTGCATGGGAAACAAGGGTGAATGCCTTATAACGGCAGTGTTTTTTGACATGCATCCTGGCTGGAGATGCTTTGCAGGGCATGGTCGAGTCCAACCTGACTCACTTCAGGGCTCAGGGATGGAGGGAGAAAGGGCTCGCCTTCTTTGCAAGCTGCTCGTCATAATCTGACTCTGAGCTGGAGTCTGACCCAGGTTGCCTGAATCCTACTGTCACATGATTGCTCCCTGCAACATACCCGGCATCGCTCAGAGGATGCAGTCAAGGACCTCATGATACCACATCTTTGGAGGCGCTGCCATGACGGGAGCTGTGTGCTGAGGGAGCGAAAAGGGGTACAGGAACCATCACCTCCAGTGGAGAGACTGGGGGAGTGAATGTCATTCTCCCACACATCCTGCTCCTGCAGCTCCTGCGCTGACATCCCCTCGTTAGGAGGCTGCCAGCTCTCTCTGACATGAGATGGTCACTTGGCATAATGGTACGAGGACCTGACCGCTTTCTCCTCCTTCACTCGTTCACCGGCAACATAGCGGTCGAGATATGCGGTGGATAAGCATGAGCATGCATTCCGCCTCGTCCCAGACCTGCCAACTTGGCTGGACATACGTGCGGATAGCAATCGTCCTGCCAGCACTGGGCGCGCGACAGGGACACCGCCTTCGGTTACGAAGCAGCAGGGCACTCACCATCAGCGCAGGGCTTTCCCCTCCGCGGCCTCGCGCCACTTCTGCTGCCGCCATCGCGTCCACGATAGCTTTACACCGATTCTTACTTAAGCTTGCCCAGTTTAGCGCCGCAAAATCACTGGACTGGCTTGTAAGATGTATTCAGGCGCCCAAAATGAATCACCGCCACACAGGCAACGGCTAAAAGCAAGAGCTGAGGAAAAGAGCAGGCGCTTCGGGAAGGCCTAAGGCCTTTGACTGGCACCTCAGGGCCCTGTATGAAGCTGGCAACAGCTCTGCAATGATGTCAGCCGATATCTGGAAAAGCACTTCTGATTCTACAACGATGTACGGCAGATGACGATGTCCTCACAACCCTGTCTACAGGCAAGGAGCTTCCACACGTGGTCTCTAGTGAGGCCTAGAAAGGGCGTTCCTCAGAATAGTGAGGGTCTGTGGAGGAGGCCAGAGCCCGTTGCCAGATGTGGCTCTGAGGTGACATCATTTATGTCAACGCTGTTAAAGAGACCGGCTTCCTGCAACTGAGAAGGTGAGGTGAGGAGGTGTGGTTAAGAGAGCATGATAGGTGGTGAACTGCTCAACAAGCATATAACAACCAAAGATGGGAGTCCCTGCTGCGTTGTGTTAATGATGGCGCTACTAAAGCACATGCTCTGGTGAGTGCACTGGTATCAAGGATCTCGGAAGCCTTTCCCTCCGTAGTAATAGAGTTTATACATGGCGTTGCTGTCCCCCTGGGACAGCAGGAGAATTCAAGATCTGGCGCAGCCTTGCCCTGAGAGCCACTATACTTCAGGTGGTGATGTTGCCTATCAATGTTCACATGCTGCATGCAGCTCTGGGACAGTTCAGCTCATGCAGCAATGTTTGACCAGGATAGACCAAGAGCAAGCTCTATGAGGGACAATCGTTGATGGCAGACAAGACGCCATGCCTCACATGACACGATACAAACAAAAGCTTGACTGCATCACTGCTAGGAGCCTGACGTAGCTACAAATACAAGGCCTCCTCTTTCTTGTCAAGGGTGCGGTACATGCTCTGAGCATTGTGTGGATCCTGATCCAAGTCTGCCGTCAATAAGTACGCAATACCTCTGTCTAGGCTTGCAGGGGTCCTTAACAAATGCAGTGCTGTGCGAGGTCAGCACAAGGTCATATTTCAACTGGGACACCTGTCAGACTCTGGTCTTTCCCTGTTGCTTGCTTGCGAGCACGTTTCCTGCTGCCTGCTGCAGCAGCAACCCTCATCCTCGGCCCTGATTGCCACATGGTGGATGATTGCCAATGTGCTGCATCATAAGAGCGAGCTGTCATCCTCCTCTTTTGCTGGGTCAGGCCAGTATAGGCTGGCCCCTACGCCCACGCTGAGGGAGGCCACTACCACTCCCAGGCTGACGCCAGTGCTGACCTCAACCCCAAAGAAGTCCAGAAACATCTTGACCCCGATCCAGGCGAGCGCTGCTGCCACAGACTTGTCCAGGAAGCGCAGCTTGGAGAGCACCGTCGAGACAAACGCATACAGTCCTCGCAAGCTGAGAATGGCCGCCATGTTGGATGTCCACACGATAAACGGGTCGTGGGTCACCCCAAATACCTACAGATGAGGTGGCATCTCAGGCGCTCATCACAACACCCTGACATGCAACGAGAAGCACAAACTTGTGGGCACCATATAGTCAGGTAAGCAAGAGGGACTGGCATGTCTTACAGGTCTTGCAACAGTACCCTCTTCTATACCCAAGACCTGCCAGGCCTGGTTCACAGAGATGGGAGAGCGATGGCTCCCTGAGGAGTCAGAGGTAGGCTGACATGGGTGCATATTGCATGGGTCAGGCAGCCGTACAAGAGCAGGAGATGGAAGAGGACAAACCGCTGGTATCGAGTCGACCGCAAAGGCGACATCGCTGATCTCAATGACCGCCAGCGCAAGCAGGAGGGGTGTGGCCATCTTCACGCCCTCCTTCACCACAAAGAATTTGTCGCCATCGTAGGTGTCAGACACCGGTATCAGCTTCCTGCGCAGCATGCCGAGCCAGTCAGAATGCAAGCTGTGGCGTCATCCCTGGAAGCACATGGGAGCAGTACCACTCGCTTAAAACAACAGAAGCTCCCGTACTATATGACAACTTTTGGGCATGAGCGAGGTCCTGATGTCAGCGCCGGAGCCGGGGATCACAGGTGAAGTGCTTTGCAGGAGGCTGCAGACCAGAAGTTGTGATTGCTCTCATACAGGTGACATGGGAGGAATAAGCACCTGCAGGCCTTGACAATCCACTTTTCAGCCAGGTCCTCCTCTTCGCCATTGCCTGCTGTGACCATCTGCCAGGCGTTGAAGATCAAGAAGGCTGCAAAGCCCAGATTCACGATCTGGAAGTTGTCAACAAGCTCTGTTCCCAGCCCAATGACCACAAGTCTCAAGATGGCCGCCGAAGCTATGCCATACGCCAGCACCTGCAGCACTCCCGGCTCAGGACAGCTGTCTTGCCTTGAAGCTGAACACTCCAGGCAGAGTCTGCATTGCACACCAAGCCTCCCAGCACTGACTACAGTCGCACTCCCTGTGCCTAAATGAATACTCAATCTGGATGCTCTGAATGGCAAGATGGCAGTTTCGCTTTAAAGTAGGGTATTTATGGTGCCAGCAAGCATCACACTTACCTTGTCCTGGCCTTCCTGGTCAACCTTGAAGTAATCAAAAATGAGGACAAAGACAAACAGATTGTCCACAGACAAGCTCTGCTCCAGTAGGTAGCCCGCAAAATACTCCGCTGCTTTGTCTGCTCCCAAGGTTGCATAGATGCCCACTCCAAAAGCAATAGCCGCTCCAATCAACACTGCTACCAGCTCGCCTCTCTCCTCTGTCTCAGAAGTCTTGCTCTGCATGCATGGAATTTTAGCGTCAGGCGACAAATGCCATCACAGCAGAAGGACAGTGGCCTCCTGAAAACACGCGCTCTGTGGACAGTGACAAGCAGCCCAATCAGCATAATATCAGCAACATCTGGCCCAGGCAAGCTTGGCATCACATTTGGTAACATGATTTCCGGGTGTGAGGAAGCCCTACCAGGATTACTGGTCTCAACCAGTTTCGGAAGTTTGGCATCCTCGCCTGAATAGCAGAAGCAGGCAAGATTAGATGGAGTAGCGCAAGTATCAGAGTTCAAAGTAGCCATCAGTGCAAACTTTTACCTGTGGTACACTGCAATCGGCTAACAGGACAGAATGATCTCCTGAGGCAGTGCATGATTGCGGGGTTGCACCTTGAGGCGATGCTGCAAGCCTTTGACAACCTCGACAAGATCCAGCTCGTCCTGAGTTGCCAGCACCGCAGGAACCTTTTTCAGCTCCTTCAGGAGTTCCTCATCTATGCTGCCAAAGGATTCCGAGGAAGACACATTCTGCTTCATGACGGGTCTCTGCAAGGCAGTCACAGCCTTGTTCGTTTCATGCAGAACCTGACAATGACAAATACTAGCAACTGGGTATGCCAGGCAGGTACATGAGAATACTGATATGGTACCATCACAGGAGCCAAGTCTAGAAGCACAAGTGGAAGGGAGTAGAGCACGCGCCCGACATTCTCGTGATCTGCTAGTTGTATGTCGTCTCCTTTGCTGCTTCAGGCGTGAGCCCCAGGCCTTTCCATGTGAAACAGCAGGAAACGCCTGTGAGATACAGAGACAGCGGGACCACTCCAGCTTAGAAGCAGCCGGCAGGCCGGCCGACATAGGAGCCCCTGAACCTCTTTATCTCTTTATCATAGCTTTGTTGTCATACTTACGCCAATGGATTGGTGAATCAGAGCCTTACGTCTGGCGAGGGATGTTACATCCTAAAACAAAGTCACGCAAGGTCACGCTTGGAACCTGTATGCTCCCTATCGATCGATCTTTCTAGACCTTGTTACGTGTGCAGACAAGATACGCAAAGGATGCCGCAGCAGCGCCTTGCAGGGCGCTCCCAGGCCAGTGCCCAGCTTCCGATCGATGTGGAAACTGCAAGCATGGAGCCAGAAATGGGGCTCCCCTTCTTGCATTGACCTTGTGTGCCAGAGTTGCAACAATTGTTCACATGCTTATGATGATCCCACAAGACTCAGACCCGCAAAAAGATTGTCCATCTTGCGTGGACTGGTAAAGTGCTCAACAACATCTTCTGTCACTTTGGCGCGCCTCTCCTGATGCTGAGCCACAAGCTTCTGTAGAACCTGTGGATGCACATGTATGGTCAGCCCAGATGCCCTATCTAAAGACCTTTTATGAAAACAGAGGCCTCAAAGCAGGGGCCCCGATGCATTACCTCTATGAGCTTTGCTTTGATACCCCCTGTGAGCATGCTGCCTGAGCCGTATGCCTCGCCAATTCTCTTGAGTTCCTCATCATCGTCCAGAAAGAATTGCAGATACTTCCAGCTCACATCCACATCCAAATCAGCACCTGTGCGCCACACCCGCTCTCAGAAGACTCCCTGGCAGACTGTCAGGGAGACCTGTCTCAAAAGTCATGCTATGCAACCTAAGCTAGCCTGAACTCTGCCCCTACGTTCTTTCCATGCAGCACCTGTGCTGTGCAATGTCTGAAGGGATTCCACAGGATCCCCACAGCCTGCTGAAAAACACTGGCAAGCAGAGGCAGAGCTGCAGTCAGGGCATGGCTCCTCACCTTTCTCTTGTTGCTCCTGTTGTGTGGCCCGGCCGCCCGAGAATGCAAACTTGTTGATCTTGGTCTTGATCTGCTTGGCGGTGTCAGTGACAAAGATGGCGCTGTTGGGATCTGAGGCGCTCATCTTGCCACCCTCACCCTGCAAACTAGACACACCTCAGATGATGGCTTCATCCAATGGGTGCTTCTGGAAGTTGCACTACAGCAAAGCAATCTGCTAGAGCACCAGCGGAACACTGAGAAGGGTGCCGATGTTGCACCTGCAAGGCTGGAAAGAAGCTGGACTCTATGAGAGCAGGCTTGAAGTAGCCCAGCTTTGGCGCCACATCTCGTGTCATCCTGAAATAGGGATCCTGCATGACAGCTAAATCATCTCAATACTGATCCTGGCACACACTAACATCACATTGCTGGTGAGGATTGCTGTTACCTCGTGCCAGGCCGTGCCGCTGCTGCATGTGAAGTACAAGAAGTACTGACAGGAGACACAGATCCTGCATCCATTTGCACCAGATCCTACCTGATCTATGGCGCATGGGATCAGACATCGAATGGCCTTGCGGGTGCCGAACATGTGGGGAAAGGAGGTGGGAAAGCATGGAGCTGCTTGCACTGCTGGGAAGAAACTCTGTCCGATATTCGAGTCAAAGCTGAAGCCAAAGATGGCCTTTCTCGTGCTCATTGTTACTGCCCTGCAGAGCAATGAACCTTCTCGGATGCAAGCAGATTGCATTTGCAAGCATTCAAAGCTGCAACTGAAGCCAAGAAGTCGAGCCAGGAGGGAGTCTGATGTGCTCACGCAGAGATTTCTATGATGTTCCTGTAGAACATGCCGCCCATATAGTCATAGTCGCTGAAGATGAAAGTCTTTTCTTGATCAAAGCCGCATGCTATGATGTCCTTGACATTCTCCTTCCCCAATCTGTATGCCTCATCCGCTGAGAGGTTCCTGCAGTGCAAGTCAGAACAGCCAGTCACATTCTGCTGAAGCCCAAATACCCAGAATGGGATAGCCTTATGAGGACAGGATCAGGGGTTTGCATGCTAGGATTGAAGATGGCAACTGCAAGCTGGGCAATGGGGAATGAGGCACCTCCACAGTCTCTTCTCATCGTCTGTGATCTGAATGACGAGCGGGACATTAAAGGCCTCCTGGAGCCATTGTGTGAACTGGAAGGGTATCAAGTGCCCCAGGTGCAAGGCCTCAGAAGATGGTCCCTGCAGGTACCAGGCACTCAAGAGTGCTGAAAAAGTGAAAAATGCGCATCTGCACATATGATCTGCTGAGCTGACTCCACAGCCTGATGCAGAGCAGCAAGCTCCAATCAAACACCTTCCTACGAAAGCACAGCTCAAGGCAATTCCGCAGCAGGGAGTAGGATAGGAGGCTTGCTGCATGCTGCGTCACCAAATGCCAGTGCCAGCACCAGCTCCTACTGCATGCATTTCAACTCTCATGGCCTGACAGCTGCCTCCAGAGGTAGCATCAGGGGCCAGAGCAAGCAGAAGTAAGTACAGTAAAGGCCCTCACCCGCCCTGTGTAGAGGTAGAAGGGCTCCCCCTTCTCATATGCATTGAGGAGCTCTTCAAGGTCCCGGTGTGCGTAGAAGAAACCCCTCCTGAGGAATGGGTGTGCTGGCCTTCCTGTCAACTTCTCTACTCGGGCTACCAGGTCTTGAGTGAGCCGTGAACACCCGAACTGCACGTCATTGCAAAAAGTCAGTGGAGTAGGAACACCATGCATAAACCCGCCTACCAGGCAGTACCTGCCCACCACCCGAGTATACTCTCATGGAACGAGGATGACAGACCTTCTTCTGAAGCTTTTCGTAGTCGATCTTCCCGTCAGCGTCACCTTTGACCTCCCATGGGTTCACCTCCTGTACAGGTCGGTGCTTACTCCATGCTATCTATATCGAGCGAATCAAGGCTGCTGCTGCACCAACGTTTCGTGCCATTGCACATCAGAAAATTGTGATAGTCCCTACCTGATCCTGTCCATTGTGTGCGTCCATCGACGCTGGCTGATCTGAACGATCTGGGTAACTTCTGGAAGCTTGTAGGGGTAACGTCTGGTCACGGTATAGTCCGAACCAGATTACGGTGATATTCTTAAATGCGGAGCGCAGCTTTACTTGCACAGCTATTAGGAAATTGCACATTCTGGCATTGAAGGGGGACTGCAGCTTCGCCTGGCTTCGCAGTTGGATACAGGGCTTGGAGGAAGCTGTTGGGACTATCTCTGTAGCCCTTCTGAGTCGTGAGACCATGCAGCCCCATGAGCAGCTGCAGTGCCATATCCAACATTGCCGTGCTGCAGCTGCACAGGCTATCCGTGCATATACCAACATCCAAGAAGCTGCATGTTGAGAGGCTATGTAGATCGTATCAATCCACCCAAACATCAGGGACCTACAACTCAACTCATTTAAACGAGTTTTGCATTGATCAGGTATGTTTGACCTCTGCACTGGCCTGTGGCCATCTTCTGCCCCATCTCAACTAGAAGACATCAAACAGGTATGCTGCAACATCTGATAGGCTGACAATGCCTTCCATTCGCCGGGTATCAGGATCCACCACAAACAGCCTCCTGACCCCTGGCACTGAAAGCCTTTCCACAATGGACCTGCAGCAGGACAGAATATAGCATAAAGGCGTGACAGAAGCCTTGACTTTCATACAGCATGACGTATAGCTAGCTAAAGGCAGGCAAAGCATCTGAGTAGAATCAGACAGCTCCTGCACAAGCGAAAGCCCTCACCTGAGAGTGTCGTGCGCTGTGCAGACAAAGACTCTCTGCGGCCGTGCAGCATTGCCCTCGCCGCCCTGCCCCTGCCGATTACAACAAGCTCTTGTCAAATACTTTCAAATGCGAATGATTTCAAGCCTATAGACAATTGAAACAACTTCCAGACACGGGACCGCTCCCCTTGCATGGGGATGCTCACTTGGTGGGGCATCCCTGGCTGCGAAGCAGGCCACGGGGGGTTGCCAATCTGGGCCAGGGCCAGCGCCTGCCCCACAGTCATCTCCTCCCACTGCAGGCGATTGTAGGCATTGCCCTTCGCCAGCTGCGTGATGTCTGCTCGAGCATACTGGTCGATGAGCACCCCATTCTGCACAAGAGGTACTGCACATCAGGTGTCTACCGCACATGTAAGTCAAGCAATAGCTTTCAGGATGTCTCCAAACCATGCAGTCAAGCCTGAAGAGCAACCCCTGTGCAAGACATTAGTCTGAGGGTCAGATTGAAAGCCAAGCTTACCGCATCCACGATGGGTAGCACAGATACGCCCGCCTCGAGCAACATGCTGAGCGCTGTCGTGAGAGGAGTTGTGGGCTGCACTGTATGCAGCTGCCCAACCTTTCGCCTGTCTCTCCGCTCCTCACCCTGCGCAGGACAGATACACTGATCACCTGCATGCCAGGCATAGCAGGTTGTCCCCTGCTGTGCTCGGCAATGAAGAAACCGCTCACAAAAGCCCTTGCACCAGGATGTGACAGGACTTGCCTGGGTCAGGCCATTGTTTTCTCTCTGTACAAGAAGGCTCTGGGACGACCACGTCCCAAGCGGCAGTGTTCCTATAGCCTGCCCCAGGAGGGGGAGCGATGCTAGTGATGCCCTGCATGAGATGTAAGCGCTCAGCACTCTGGACTGCTCGTGATCTTGTGAACGGCAGATCAAGCTACGCGGCATCTGGAGGGCATCTGGAGGGCCTCCATTATGAGCACATGTGTAGCAGGCTCGAGAGATGCACATGCTGGGTTGGCTCTAGCTATCCTGAGGAGATTCGCATGAGCCTGACCTGAAGTGCCTCATCAGTGCAGCAAGGACGCCTGAGATGGTGGCGATGTGCAGCAGAGAGCAGGCCTCCTCGTTGTGCTCCCGCGACTTGGGAGAGTGCAGCGGCGGGGTGCCTGGTGGCGTGGGCGTGGCCAGCCCTCTCTCCTTGCCCGCTGCACAGCGCAGCAGCATGTCAGGAGCACCAATGGCGAGGGCACTGCCGGCAGTCCAGGCAGTGTAGGAGTGCAAGTGAGGGGAATGGAAGTCAAGCAATACAGCCGGCAATTCATTCCCAGCGCCTTCGCTAAGGGCACCCACTCCAGAAACTGTTTCATGCAGCACGCAGCAGAGGAGGGGCTTGGACCTTGACTCACCGATGTCAGCAGTAAGCAATGGTGATGACAGGGTGCAGGGTGAAGAAGCCTCCTTACAATTGTAAAGATGCGTGATCTGGAAGGACTTTCAAGGTCATCAGCTTTGGCCTGGGGGGTACACCATTGACCAGCCTCGCACCTGGAGAGGGGCCGGTGAGTACGGGCGCCATGGAGCAGCGGTTCCGGAACAGCTTCTGCAGGACGGTGGAGAGGGCGTCCCCCGGGTGCAGGCTGACCAGGGCTTTGGGCGGCCGCCCCTCCTGCGCGGCCTCCTCCCGCAGGCCCTGGATCGTGTGCTGGTCCATCTCCGCCTCGCTCATCTGGTTGCCACCGCTCGTGACGCTGCCGCACACAGGACGCTCTCAATTGCAGCGCCCTCAGCACTGGAACACAGATCATACAAGATACGCAGCACACATTCTAATCGGCAAATGGACCTAGCCGATGAACCTGTATGCAACTGAGCACAGACAAGTAGAGACTCGGGCTTCACGCAGCGCTTCTTTGCATGCAACCCCAGCATGCATGTCAGTTTGCCCAGTATAGCTTCAGGTTCCACACAGGTTATGCAGAGCATGGGTGTGTAGACATTACCTGTGCCTCAAGCGCCGCAACACATGAATGAAGTCTGAAGCAGAGATCATGCCAATCACCATGCCCTTCTCCTCATCCCATAAGGGCGCACTGGCAACTGCCTGCAGGCACCCAATCTTCTCTCAAACTCTGCGCCCTAAGGGGGTTCAGGTCAGCGGAACACTACAATGAAGCAGAGCTTACCCAGCAGAGTCAAGTCAGAGTGCGCATGCCCAAATTGGGTCGGCACAACTGAGTACACCTTTGCTGAGTTCGGTGCTCACCTGCTCATGTAAAGCATGGAATGCTTGTCTAATGGGGAGCCCAACATCCAGGATGACCACCTTCCCTGACTCTGGTATGAGCTCATAGCAGGTGTGGGTGCTAAGAAAGACCCGCACTTTATTCCTGGTGAAGTCCGGCTCATCAGCCTGCAAGCCACTCAACATCAGGCTGGGCACTGTGCTCTGGTATAATGAACAAGGAGAAAGGGTGCATTGTTCTTGAAAGGATGGCAGCACATGGGAAGAAGACCACACATACCTGTAGGGACATGCTAGGGATGACACTGTCTGCGGAGGACTCGACATTGTCCATATCCATGTCCCCTGACATGCTGGGCGCCATCTGAACTGCCATGGGCGCAGGGCTGCTGTCCTGCTGCAGGGAAGGGGAGGAGGACGCCTGCGGCATCATGTGCTGCGCGGGGGCCTGCAGCGCGTTCGCATGCTCCGCTGACATTGACACCGCCTGAGAGCTCTGCGCCATGTGCTGAGACCCACTCCTGCACACATTCCACTTGGCCATATCAGTTGCTACGCATGATGGTGATCACCAACTTTAGTCTCCCTGCATTACAGCCTGTTGCATCCATCGGTCATCAAGAGCGCAAATAGCTTGTGATGTGATCAAATGTGGTTGCACAGCCAGAAGTGCAGAGAAAGGACCGCACGATGTGGTGGCCTGGGCCTGCTGCAGCTGCTGCGGAACAGACTGCGACTCTGGCTTCCGCACAAAGAGCCAGTTGTTGACGTTGCCCAGAGGGTCCGGCATGAAGGGCTGCATCTCATCATGGCGCCACTCCCCGTCCACAATGAACTTATACTGATGGTACCTGCAGGAGGGGCCCAGCATTTTGGCCTGTACACTGCTGCAGCAGATGGAATGACAAGCATTGATGGTGTCCCTGACTGTGCTTCAGCACAAGGGGTGGGAGGGGTACCCTGGTGGAAGGTGAACAACTATGGAGAAAACTCCTGGAGAGCCATCCACAGGTGCCATGGGGACGGTCTCCACCCATCTCGTGAACGATCCACACAGGTGCACCTGTAGCCAAATGCAAAAGGGGTGAGCTTGTAGGTCAAGCTGAATGGATGCATGACGGCACAGGTCCTGTCACTGATGAGCGTGTGCATCAAAGTAAGAATGCTGCTGCAATTTCTCAACAGCGTTGGGTAGCCAACTCGTGCAATTCCTCAAATGCCAGGACACAGAGTGGGGATGCCATCCCCGTCACACATGCACTCCCATTGGACCGTATACTGGCCTACGGGAGCTGTGATGCACACATCTTTGCGTTCTGCGATTCCAGAAGGTCAGGTGTCTGCTGCAGCAAGGCTTACCACTTGGCCACCAAAGCGCCATATGAAGCGTGTGGGCACAAAGTAGGTGCTCATGCGAGCTTCCCACACCGTTATCTGTCCATATCACCAGCCTTGCGGCGGTCACATCGCAGCTAGCGAGGCGCACTCAGTTCCAGTTGCTTGCCCTGACTGCGCTCCGGCTGTGTATGAAAGGCTAGTTGAGCTTGGGGGCAGAGGCTCGGATCACCACGCGCTTTATGGTGCTGTTATGATGCGTGCATTTCAACGCCAGACCGAGATCATCTGCACCTCGTCATGACAATAAATCTTACAGCAACGAAAGGCTAATGCTGACAGGGCACAGCAGTCATTTGATGGGCATGCCGCATGCGAGCAACCTTTGCAGCAGCATCACCGGGGGCAGCTTTTGCATATGTGTGCTTTGAAGAACTTCGGGTGGCCAGGAGTTCCTGCATCATTGCGCTTGCGTGCCATAGACGCCTGAAGCAGGTGGCTGAAACATCCTGCTTTTTAGTAGGGGCGTTTGTTACGGCAAGCTGAGCAACGCGGCCACCAGGAATGAGCGTTGTTAATGGTGGATTGGCCGGCAGCAGGTAATGCTGTGCCATCTCCCTCCATGCTGGCATGCTGCTTGGGGGTACCCTTGTCGATCTGCTTTATGGGAATTGTGTGGGTATGCCGTACAGGCAAGGAGGCTGCTCCACAAGCTATGGCGGTCCAAGCTATCAAACTAATGCGGGGGGGTGTCAGCATGTCGGTAAGATACCGCTACACTCTTCACTAATACAGAACCCACAGGTTCGTCGATGAAAGCACCTATTGAGAGGGTATTGCCCATGCAGGTCATCTGTCAGGCCCACGACATACAGGTGGCAGGAGAAGAGCTGGAGTTGTTACCACAGCCATAGCCCGAGATGACAATTTGCTTGTAGAGTGGCCTGCCCGACAACAGGTATGGCAACAAGCAGCCCATGTACTGCCTGTTGCGTTGCTCGTGGCTGTTTCTTATGCATGTGGCAGCTGACTGCTGCTAGGTGACCACATTCTGCAGCATAGAGCTGTTTTTCCTGGCATATCGCAGCCTTGGCTTTGGCAGTAGGTCCACATGTGCAGGTGCGCACTCTGGCGGAGTCCGTTGAGGCGATTGGGCTGGGGTCTTGGAAGCTGCGAGGTACCATGAGCAAACCATTTGAGGTGTTGGCGGCAGTCATTGAGGGCACCTGGCGGCAGGCGTTTGACCAGCAGCTGTCTCTGTACCCTCTGCCTCAGGTGAGAGCACTGTTGCTGATGTTGATCACCGCTCTGTGCCTGTATAGAAGAGCGCGTTGCTTGTTAGGTACAAGCAGGCACATTTTGGTTGGTGGCCCTTTGTGACGCAATGTGAGGGGGCAGAAGATGCCGTCTTTTGGCCATGGGTGAGGTGCTGTCTCGCAGAGATACACTGGTGATGTGCACTGTGCAGGATCTCAAATTTGTAGACTCTATGGACCAGACTAATATCTGTGGAGCTTGGTCATACCTGGACATAGCAGATCCTGTAAAGGGCCAGGAAGGCTACCCGCGCCTTCTCATCGAGAACAGAGCTTACTGCAGCCAGGTCTTCAGAAAGCTGCACATTGAGCTCGCCCGTCGGCAGGACGGGATGCAGGTGAGGCCTTGGCAGGACAGCCCGGTTGCATGGTAGAACAGTGCATGGATGGGGTCCTTACTCACTCTGGTTAAGCATGAATTGCCTGCTGGAATCAGGGTTGGATGCCTCGCGTCCCTCTGCATTCAGTACCTGGCATGACAGGGCGCTTGTCTTGTGCAGGTGATGCACTGTGTGCTGTATCCAAAGCTGGAGTATGACATTCCGATATTATCGCTGGACATGGTGGGAAATGAGAAGGGCGAGGTGTCTCTGGCCATTGTGGACCCCTGCCCATGTGTCCTCGATGGCAACATCCCTGACGTCCACCGGGAGGCTGCCAGGCAGGACTTCGACGTTCATAAATGAAAGTGGCAAAACTAGTTCAAGGGTAGTATTCAGTCGATACTGAATAACACACAGTCTCAATGAGCAGAGCAAGAGGTAAACATGCTTGGGGCTCCAAGGTCCAGTGTGATAGGCTACACAATTGGAAGACATGAGCTGCCTGACTTGACAGATAAGCCTGCCTTGCTGAGCTGTTTTGAGGCTGTATGCGCCTCCCATTGTCTCCCGCTGAAGCATACTCTGGACAGTGCAGGCAGCTCCAGGAGAAGTATGGGCTGCAGAACAACCGGAAGATTCCGGAGTGGGGCCAGGACATCTTCTCGGACATGTGCGTGATCATGCGGCCGCAGAGCCAGGACGAGCTGCAGCGCTTCATGCTGTACTGCAATGATTTGCACAGGGTGTACCTGCACCTCTCCTTCAAAGTGCCGCCCCTCACTGCGGAGAGGTGAGGCACCTGCAACTCAGATGTTGCCTCAGTAAGTCATGAAGGTGTGCTTGTCGTGTGCAATGTTGTCTCAGCCTCTGGTCATCCTAGACGTGCTGGATTTCCATGCATGAGGCTGCACTCTGCCTGTCGCTGTGGAAAGTCTCCAGCGTATATGCCCAGGAGCAGCTTTACATGTATGGCACCCTTGTGCAGTGACAGCGGGAAGAAGATGGAGAATGTCAGGGCTGCCCACACCCGGTACTGCGAGAAGCAGCAGGAGAACAGCAAGACTACCCGTGTCCTGGAGTCTGCCCTAGGGGAAGAGGTTGCGAAACGGTATATGAGTGAAGTGATGTTCGACGCCCCAGAACAAGAGACAAGCTCTGCCTTGGAACCTGTAGCGGCTTACTGAGTTGCACACTGCACAGCCTAACGAATGTCACGTGTGTACAAACAATAACCTTTGCTCGCGTACACGCCTGAAGTGTTGCCATGCATGGGGGCGCGTGTAGTTGGCCAACGAATGGCGGTGTACTGCATGACAATCTCCAGCGGCTCTTGGGTGTTGTAAGATGCAGCAGCATCGTCGATCACGCTCAATTGGCTTCATGTCATCCATCATCAGAAGACCTCAACCCAGCTTCCTGTCTCATCGGAGTTACGAAACGTCATCTCGGAGTCCGAAGCAGTTCGAGTTTCCGAGACAGAGCCACTTGCCGAAGCTGCTCGTCAGTGCTTGCAAGACCGCTAGTACATCTAAAAATCTCTTTAGTACTATGCACAAGGCGTGTCAGTGTCGCACGTCATGAGGCCTGCCTCGGCGCTCACAGCACTTGTCTTCTGCGTTGGCTTGCTCGGCTGCGCCTTTAGAGGTGCGACCTCCCTTTCATGTACATATCAACTATATGGAGCTGTATGACGACGTCACAGAGCCTGCTGACACATTGCGTGTCATGTCACCACGACCCGAGCCCTCAGACTGCACGTTGGTGCCCCTTTGCTTGATCTTCGTCTATACCCATGCAGATGAAGCATCAAATGCGGAAGTGGCCGTTCGTGCAAGGAGACTACTTCAGGTGGGCTCCACATTCATCAGCTTCTGATAACCAAGGTCTCCTTTTGCAGCAGTTGTATTGGCCCTAATGATAATCAGAACTTGGGCATCTGCAGGGAGGGCTCCCCCAGCAAGCCCTGGCCAACATAGGATCGCTGGCAGGGCAGCTCACGTCAGTGACAGGCCAAGGTAGGTAGAGCTACACCCTTCGACAGCTTTCATCCACCTGCTGCCCCTGCATCTCATGCAAGCACTGCTGGTTCGGCCCCCTGCGGTGTAGCACCAAAGTCCAATGTGATTCCCAGTACATAGAGCTACAAAACTATATATTACTTCTGGCAAGTCGCTTTTCGATTGTCTGATGCAGGCGATCCAAACAATCCCGTTGCCAACAGTGCCGTGCAACTGTTGGGTGCTGTGCAAGCACCCCAGAGCAACACGTACAATGCCAACCTTGCCGGAAGCATTGTTGCGGTCATTGGGTCTGCACTCAATGGCCAGCCAGCCACCCCCAGTACAGCCTCTGCCCTCCTCGAGATTCTGCAGGTATGATTCTGTGCCATCAAGTCAGCTCAGCATGCTGGCCTGCCATCCATTCATGGGGTCTGCCGGTACAGGTGCCACAAGACTCACTGCTCTGCAGACCACTCAGACTGACAATGGGTTCATTGCACAGGTTAAGTGTTCATGAGATGCCACTGCCTGCAGGACATGTGATCATCAATTGACTGCCGGGAGCATTACCATAGATGCTTGCAGAGCTGTAAGTTCGCCAATGAGGTGGGGAGATGACTCTGCATGCTGGACCTCAACTACAGGTGTGATGCTGGTGCAGGCTGTCCTTGGGACTGCAAGCCCCAGCCTGACAGCTCTGGTGAGCCAGGGCCTGCGCCAAGGCAACATCCTGCCCCGCACGCTGTTTGGACCGGAAGGGAATTTCAGCAACGGGCCGGAGATTGTACAGGCAGTTGCGCAGCTCCTCGGCATCCCCCAGCGAGCACTGCGCACCCTTGCCCCAGCACCCCTCGGTGATGCTGTGGTCTTTTGCTTTGCTCAAGGATGGAGCTAACTGGGTGTCGCCAGTGCACTTGTGTGTGGTCACCTGTGGTTCTTAAATCTGAGGCCGTACAGGGCTATGTCCGTCATATATCTGGGCACTGTTCAGTGTCAGCACTGCCGTGACACCCTTTCTCATAATCCTGTACATGACGCAGGAGGCATGTGGCCACCTACCCAAGGGCCAGCGCCACAAGCAGAGGATGCGCGGACTTTTCCCCTCTTGGCCCCGGCGCTTGGGCCAGGTCTGGTTGCAGGGCCCTACCCAGTCAGTGTGTCCAACATGTTATCACTCACAGGCAGAGAAGGCTCTGAAACTCTTCTCTTGTAGATCATATCCACAGCTGTTGAGAGGGGGTTTCCCACTGCTGTGACAGCTCTCAAGTGATGATCAGTCTTTTGCTCAGGTTCGGTCTCTGTACCTGGAGCAGGTCCTCTGTCCTTGGGCCTCCCCCCGCTCCCTTTTGCATCGGGAGCAACCTTACTGCAGCAGGTCCAGCACCTGTTGGCAACTTCATCGTCAGATGCTGAGAGGGCGTTTGCATCAGGAGAGTCTCGTCTGAGAAGAGCTTTCCAAGACCTTTTCTCAGACCCCAGTCCTTCAGGTAATGCGGAGCTTTCCTCTTGGTCGGAAAAATCAGACGCAATTTACAACCTGTACACAGTGCTACACACTGGAGTATAAAAGCTAATGCAAGCTCTGCAATCCGCAAAACATGGCGCGCTCTGATGGTCTGTCAGGTGATGAGGAGACTGTCTTGTAGCGTTGCTACTCCTGTGCTCGAGATTGATGTCATGCAGCCTACTCATTGTCTGGTGGCAGGTCTCTTCACGTGAAGAGAGCGTGTGCAGGCGGGTTTGATGCAAATGCACCAGCCCCAAGCGTGGGTGCACTTTTGAGCACCCCAGCACCGGACAGGCACACAGACAGCCATGGCTCAAGCGTCCACCCTGCGCCAGCGCCAAGCATGCCTGCTCTGGTACCCCACAGATCCAGACTGGTGTCTCCTATGGTGGCACCCACAGTTACTCCGATACTCGCACCAGCCCCAACGCTTGGACCTTTGGCAAGCCCACCAGGGCCTTCAACCCTCCCTTTCAGTCTGCCACCTCTGAGCAGCATTATGCCAGGTGCCATTTCCCTTCCCTGGGAATGCCCTGCATCTATGGATATTGCCAAAGGTGTACGTGAATATGGCCGCAGCTTGTCCTGTGACCTAGCATGATGTTCTCTGTCATAAGTTGGGAATGCAGCCATACTTAAAGTCATTGCCGCGCAGAATTGGGATTGGACTCGAGCGCTTCGTTGAGCGTACGTATCTCATGAGCACCTTGCTAATGCCTCAAATTGCATCTGTACCGAGCTGGTGTCCAACGTCTTTCTGCAAACGCTGATAAGAACTGGGAAGTCCAGGGCCTGCACAGTATGTATGCGCCAGCCATCACTAAGGCTGGGATGGTTCCAGGTGTTTTTGCCTAAACTCCATGTGGCAGTCAAAACCGTGAAGATTGCTTTGTCGTAGGTGGACTTGGAAACTCTCATTTCTGAGGTGCAGCATGGTGGTCTGCAAAGTCTGGTCACCCGCGCTTCTGCAGCTTTTACCTCATACCTCTCAAGCGTAGGTGCGAACTCAAGATCTGGGCAAGCTTCTGGCATTAATACTTCGTGTCCTTCAAACTAGCAGCCGCATGCCTGTCACTACATACTCCTAGAGCCAATAACATTGGTACTCCAAGGAAACTTGGACTGACAAATCTCTTTAGGTTCTGAGCCGTCGATAGCAGCTCAGTGGTGCAGCTACGTGCAGAGAGCAGCCTTGCAAGAGCACCATTTGCATCAACCCTTGCATTTCTTCTTCCCAAGCTCTTCCCGTTGCCTTCCATTGTGCCGCCCAAGGTGCGTACGCAACCCTCCAGAGGAGAGGGAGGTGACTCACGCTTGAAGGCATTTGACACTCAAAGCTTGATATAGCATGCACCATACGACTCCCCACCTGCAGAATGTCGGTTTGCGTCAAATTCAACACAAGGATGACATACTGTGGTGTATGACGGATGGATCCGCACCTGTATCTCATGTGATCCCGAATCACACTGGTGCTGCGACTGCACCAAGTGAAGCGATGGCTTCACCATGCATGCAATGTTATGCAATTTGTATTGAGAATTCTGGACTTTGACAGGGTGGTACACCTGCTACCATTGGGGAACCATGTGTCAAAGGAACATTGGAGCTTCCTTATGCGGTGATCCCCAGTGTCTGATGTCTGCAATCGTCTTGAGATTCCACCTCATGCACAGCACCGTACATGCCAGTGCCTTTCCTTCAGGACGCCTAATGTGCCAGTGTCAGTCAATGTGTGAAACACATACAAAAGTGCTATCGCGGCTGATCCATCAGTAGCACTGCCTGATTTTGGCACCTTTTTGCAATGCAGAAAGGACCATCTTGTTCTGCAAAGACCATCACTCTGACGCTGGTGCCATGGTCGTGTGTTCTGAACGCCACACACAATGTACTCTCATGTTCAGACAGCTACTTGCTGTACGAAGAGACCCCAGGTGAGTGCTTCTTTGCGGGGATGTGCACGCAAGCCTTCCATGATGTGCCACAGACCGGTCCATCCCATGCTGAATGCTGAAGATCAAGTTTACTGATGCACATCCTGGTTACGCCTAGACTGCGGGCCTGGCCACTGACTGCCACTATTGAGTTGGGGTGCTGCACCTTGCAGAGTCCTGCAGCATTCTGGACGTATCTGAAGGCATGCTAGCGGGCAGACAGTGCCCGCTTGAGCATAAGCTGGGACCAAAGAAGGACATCTACCTTGGTGGCGAGATCTTCAAGCTCAAGGTGATTTGGACCTGCAACTGCTGCCGCATCATTATCTGTCTCGAGATCATTCATACTTGCATCTTAAGGAACATCGTTGAGAATGGTGAGATGTGTTGCAACTATCATGGCGTGATGCGATATGCAATTAAACAGACTGTTACACATGCTATCACTGGCACTTGCAGGCAACAGATGTCCTTGGTGCCTTGCTTGCGGAGGTGCCCAATCCATAGGAGGGCGAGGTGGCAACCTCAGCCAAGGATATTCGACCACAGGCAGGCATAGAATGGGGTCTGTTCTCATGTGGAGCATCCTGGGTCTAGCCCAGCTGTCCTTACGGTGTCTGCACAGCTAGATGGTGCTACATATTCACGAAATTGATCTGCTTTTGGCCCGCAAGAGGGCTGACAGTGTAGAGTGATGTGTGTGGTGGATCTACCACAAAGTCCCATAGCTCCTTGCTGTCAATATATTTCTACTGCACTTGTACTTTGTACCTCTAAAAGGACAGATGTCACGCTATGGCATGTGTTTGAAGAAAAGTCCTCTACTGCTTGCCCTCACAGTTCATAGCTTCGCACTGCACGCCATATCAGGGACGGGCTGTCCGGGCCAGCTGTACATTGCATGGCATCCTGAAGCTAATAAAAAAAGAATAGTGATGCTGCCCATCCATGCGGTATATGCAGGCCTCTACAAGGGCGCATTGGAGCGTCGCGATGCAGAGGTCCTGATTGTAGCGGCACTGTCGGGACTGTTGTACTAATGCATCTAGATCGAGATCTCCGAAAAAGAGTCATGTCATCCCCTGTTGAGAGGAACTGTACATGTGTCGTCTTTGTCTTCGCCCCACATGCTGACCTAGGATCCAAGCCGGGAAGGGGATAGTTTGACTCCGTCAACTATTATCTGCAAGGTCCACCAGAGACCAGGCCTTCAAGAGAATTTGCTGTGCAAAGAAAGGGAAAATGCACCACGACATCATGAACCAGGTACACGCACCCGCCATGAAATGCGGATGCAGTGGCCTCTGCAATGCTGCTCTTGCGGCAAGTCATTTTGCCAAGTCACCACCAGTCGGCAGTGAATGAACGTATGGCATGAAGCCATATTTGTACAATCTTCTGAAGTCCAGCTGACACTGAACAGCAGCTTGAAATTTCTGCCCTTACTTGTTGGAAGTTGTCTGCTTCTTGGCTGGTCTAGGGCCTTATTCAGTAGACTGAACGCCGGCATGCGCTTGCACGCTGAATGCGTGCATCCCGCTCCCCTCAATGGGCTTGGCGGGCTCCATGGGCTGTGCACGGGACTGGAAAGACATCCACATGCCTGCACATGTGAATATGCCACTCACAGTCTGCCTTGCCCGCCCTTCCTTGCGCATTGGACAATTCAGAGCAGCTTGGAGTCTCTGGTGATGCAAGGGACTTAGCGGTACTCCTGCAGTGCAGCACGAAAGGGCACGTGGACTCACCCTGGCCGGGCTGCATGGTGAGGCGGTTGATCTCGTGGCGATCCACTCCTTCAGGGCCGCCCATGCGCTCAGCCAGCTGGAACCTGAAGTGACTCACCAGCTGTGCCACGCTGGCGTCATGGATGATGCGCGCCAGCTCACGGCCAATGCACTGCCTGGGGCCTGAACACACACCCATGTGAGTGCCATTGCACAGTGTTGCAATCCCTGCTCGCTGTATTGCCAGAGTCACCGCAATCAGCAGCTGTGAACATATGAGCTCATGCTTATTTATGCCGCTGCACCTCTGCTACTACCTAACTCCTCTCTAGGTGCAAGGCATACATGCAATGTCCTGTATTGTGCCTTAGCTGGCAAGCACACCTCTGCACTGCTCTGTATACTGAGGCTCGCACCTGTGCTAAAGGCAAGGAACCTCTTGATCTTCTGCTCTCCATCAGGCGTAGTACTGGGGTCCCCCACAGGCGAGGCTGAGGGATTATGCATAGCAGATGCCAGCTCAGCACCTGGCTCTGACCAGCGCTCCTGTGCAGCGAACACAGAGCAAATCCTGGGATGCCTTCATGTGAGCCGAGCAGAAAACCTTCAGGGTAGCCCAGCCTAAGCAGTAATGAGAGCATGCAACCTGCCAGCCCAGGACATGATTTTCTCTAGCATTTCTGCAGAAAGTGCAACCCCAAAGGTGATACTGAAACCCCACATGACAAGATCCTGAGGGCGAAGCAAGAGGAGAGATGTGCCAGCCTCGTAAGGGCAAGCCTTGCCCAATACTCTCGACATCAGATGACAAGGAGCCTGACGTGGACTTGCAAAAGGTGCATGTTGCACCTATTCAAGAAACATTCGAGCTGCACTTCACTCTGTTGGGGGGCGAGCAGCTCACCGGGATGAACGCATCGGGATCTTCCCAATTACTGGGGTTGTGATGGACCTGCACATGCAGCAGCCGTCAATTCCTGCTGTATATCTGCATGCAGCCTCCTCGGATCTGGAAGCCAACATCTGCAGTGGTGGGATGCCAGACTGGCCTGTCAGTAAGCAGAGCAGTCCCAGTGACAAGGCCCTTGTAAGCAGGAGACATACCGCGTAGAAGGGCACAGCAATCATGGTGCCCGCAGGCAGGTAGCAGCCGCCCAGCTTCATGGCACGCTTGGTGTAGCGAGTCACCCCTGTCGCGGCCACTGGCCGGACCCTCATGGCTTCCTGCAGCGTGTATGCCAGTACGTCAGCATGAGCTCACATGTGCGCAGCCTGCCAGACTGCTCGACTATGCCACATGGCCCTGTCATGCACGTGTACTATTGCAGTGTCTGTAGCCTAAGCCATCACCCCAGCACAGCTTACACTACACTTATGCACTGTGATTAGGCGCTTCCTGCCTGGGCTGCGGGTTTTGGCAAGGGGTTTGTAAAGGGTGCCCACCTTGCAGACCCACCCCAGGTAGGTCAGGCGAGCCAGATCGGAGTATTCCATGGCGCGGGGTGCCGGCCGCTGAGGTGTCACCAGGAGGCCAGCCTCATCCAGCTCAGCCGCCAGCTTGGCGTCCACTTCGGGATGCTGCGAGATGAGATATCTGCAGGCAGGACCATACAAGCTTACATTGACCTCCAAGGGCAGACTGAGCCTGTGATAGAACTTTCCAACCCGCTCTCACATGAGAGATACCCTAGAGAGCAGAAGCGCTTGCCTCCAGCAGTTTGGTGTGGGCTTCAGAACGGATTTTGCTCCAGACCTGGTAGGACATTGGCTGGCACGGCAACAGTGGTGAGTAGGTTCACTGCCAGAACAGGCAGTGGGGGCAGACGGACTCACAGCGTCCAGGAGATGGCGTTCCCAGATGTCTCCAGGCCGGCAGAGAAGTACATGCCGAACTCTCCGGCCAGGAGGTTGTCGGGCAGAGGCTGCCCCGTCGCGGGATCCCGCAGGCGCAGCAGGTGTGCTGCGATGCTGACATCCTCCGCTGCCGGCTCCCCCCTTGCCTTCACCTGCGCAAGCAGCCTTTCCTGCTGGATGGTCTTCAGGCTGGGCAAGCTTTGGTATCAGCAGCTCTGATCACATCCTGAGCGCAGATGGCCACCGTAGGTAGCCATTGGGCAATGCATGCCTGGAATAGCGCTCGAGGCACAAAGAGCAGCAAGAGCACAGTAGAGTGCATCAGAGGAGGCTGCAGACCTCCTGCAGAAGCTGGGACATGCGCAAGCGGAATTGCTTGAACAGCCGTTCAACCTTGCGGCGCTCTGGCGACCACAGGTTGTAGATCCAGAACTTCCTTGCCGGGTTGCTTGTGCGGCTGTAGAGCTCCCGGAAAGCTGCACAGACAAATCAAGGTAAAAGGTGTGTCTCTGGCTCTGAGGCACTCCTTCTGACATGCATACAATCCCATGAGTAGATTGTCTAGCCGCTGCAGCCAGAAACACGAGATTCTGGGCAATGCTCCTCAGGTGAAGTCAGCCATGGTCCGTTGGTGAAGGACTGCGACTCACTGAGTTTGATGATGCCAAAGAGCTCATCGGTGCCAGCGTCCATGAAGGTGTCGCATGTCTGGAAGTCCTTGGCAAAGCCGACCAGGCCGGTGACGTCCAGGGAGATGCGCAGAGTGACGTTGTTCATGTCCAGCTCGCTGCCAGGTGGCAGCTTGTTCAGGTTGCCGATGACCTTGGTCAGGATCTTGATCACATCCGGGAAGCCATTCCTGCACACCACAGGCTGCCATCATAAGGGCGCAGAGGCTCACCACAATCTTGCCTCACCTGCAAGCAACTGAAATGATGACACTCCACATACTGACCGACTGTCAATATTGTCAGCTGTTCACAGTGCATGCATCTGTCCAGCTTGCACAGCACGGGCTTCAGGTAGGCGAGTACGGAATAGGCAGGCGACACGATTGCTGTATATAAAGCGAACAAATGCTTGGGATCAAGATGCAAGGCTTCAAATGCGGAGGCGCACTTGATATTAGCAGATATGAAAGCGGGCGCAGTGCCCTTCCTGATCAGGCGCCAGTATGGCGAATTGGTCTCTGAGCTGAACATGGTGCGGTGCCCATGACTGATGAGCGCATCAGACAGATCGGGCTCCATCGCCTTGCTGAGCCCCTCCTGACTCCCCAGAATGGTGTCCGCCAGCACAGCATCCACCACTACCACCAGCTGCAGCCATGCCATCATGCCAATCATTGAAAGGCATCTTTGAGAACCGAAGCGGCAGCTTCAGCCTCAGTGTTTGACTGCTCATAGCACCATTGTGAAGCAAGCCCGCGTTGCCAGTGGGAGTGCACGGATGACTCACATGCCAGCAGAGGACGCGGACGGCGTAGATGGGCCCCACGCTGCAGCCCCACTTGTTGAAAGCCCGGTGGTGGTCTTTGCGGATCAGCGTCCATGCTGAGCCCAGAAAGAAGCCTTCCTCTGGCGGATGCGGTACCTGCACGATTTCCCGGTGGTGGTCTCTGTGCCTCGTGATTACCCTCAGGATGGTTGCTTTGCTGTGATGACTTGCTGCAGGAAGGTAGAAGATGCACTGGAACGCACGTGGCTTCAATGTGTATAGCTACCCCAGTGGCAGAATGCAGGGGTATAGGCCTGCGCTGACTGTTGCCCGCTGCACCAACTGCAATACAGTAGAAACGGCAACAGAGACATGTCACCTCTCATGTTGAGAGTATGCAGAACCTTTGCGTTGCCCTGTACGCCAGCTCCAAGAATGAGCATGGGGGAGAGGTAGCGCATGAAGGCTCACATTGAACAGCACAAAGAAGCGCCATGCATCCCCAAAGAAGTCGCAGCGCCACAGAAGGGCTGTAGCTACAGCCACTGCGGCCAGAATGAGCGCGCTGCTCCAGCCGTCTGGGAGTGCGCTGGCTGCGCTAGACCAGGCAGACACTTCCATTACAGCTCCAGCACACCGTCCACCGCTTACTCCACTGTGAGCTGGTCACTTGCCTGTGAAAAGTGTGCTGCACTCATGACTCATTCCTGCTCGTAGTGTGGCATGGAACAAGGTCACCTATTGATGGCTGTCTCAGCTGCCATACATGTGTGCGATAAGCCAAGCAACCAAGAATACGCTGGGCCGCCTGCTGCGAACCGCTGCGAGTGTGATCCCAAGAGTATGTTGCGGATGAGAGTCTTTGCGACTTGGTGTAATACCTTTGAGCTTGATGCCAAAGTTATCTCGCAGGCCATCAGCTTTCCCAGACTCTCTTCAAGTGCTGCCCTCGTCCGCAGCTCTTGCCACTGTCAGACAGAAAGGAAGGTGCTATAATTAGTGGGAGGATGTAAGACTTGACAAATAATATATCCGCCAAAAACTTCAGCTGAGCCCTCTGGAGAGGCCAAGGGGTGCGATTATGCCTGTGGCACCGCTTCCGTCATCTCAACATACCGTGCATATCCCCTTTTGTATGTTGCATACAGTACTTTGCCCTACCTCAGCTTCTGCGTGCAAAAGTGCAGGGCTAGCTGTCCCAACTTCAATCGTACAGAAATGTACACAATTGCACTGAAATTATCTCCTGCCCTTTGTCCTGATTAGGTCGTGACAGGTGTACCGGGGGGTCCTCCCCTCTGCACATGACACTGCATGCTCCTCAATAGAGCAAGCTATCTCCACTTCTTTGCTATGCATATCGACATCATGAAGAGCTTCCGTGTGCGTATTACTACGACCGTTTGTCCAAGGCTGACAGACGAAGGTGTGTGGCAATCTTAGGACTGATCGAGGGAAAGCAGGTCGCTTGGAGATACATGCAATCACCTGTACATGGAAGTGTTGCATATGTCAAGTGGTGTTCGAATAGCCATAGAGGGCGGGTCGATGCAAGAGCACAGTCGCATGCCTCGCCATCGGATCCTGCTGGAGCCCTGAGATGTGCATGTGAGGAACAACCATTCACACGAGCTCAGGTATTCCATCGTCACGGCTCCTTATGCCTGCTGCAGCTGTAGTCTCTCACGCCTTCTTCTCACGCTTCGGCCAGTTTTGTAGCAGCCAATACCCCACTATCCTTGAGCATCAACAGAGGAAGCATGTCACCAGCGCAAGGCCTGTAAGGACGCTCGTTCACAATGGGCGTTCATTGCTTTTATGCAGGAGACTGTGCAATTCCCGCCCCAGCTGTAGCTGCTGGCAGATATGCTAACGGTGTCTGGAAACAAGCCACAGATGCCTGGAGCACCAGGCATCTCTGCGCCGCCAACACTGCCTGTAGAAAGAGTCAAGGAGCAGAGGTCCGAGAATGGAAGTACCGATGAGCACTCAGCAGGCTCAGTGACGGTGCCAGGTGACAGCAATCCCGGTGGTGCTCTGCATGCAGCGCCAGTGTGTTCCAATGCTGCTGTGGCAGCCACGGAATCACCCTACGCCCCATCACAGCCAGCACAGGAACGCCAACAGCAGCAGCAGCAGCAGCACAACCATTCTTCGGCTGAGCAGAGCAGCGCTGCAGAGGGGTCAGGCTCAAGCCAGGACCAGAACGGGTCTGCTGGCAGCAAGCTCTTCACGCCAGGTCAGCAGGCAGTGGCTGCAGCCTTGATGGCGGTGCTGACACGCGCCATGGAGGGTGGCAAGAAGGCAGCCCTCGCAGCAAAGGGGACCTTGATCAGCAACAACCCGGACACACAGCCATTGCTAGATGTGCTGCCAGAGAATGGGCCGCTCCCTACAGTGCAGCAAATAGAGCAAAAGGCCTCTGACCAGCTTATGATGAGCCTTACCAAGCTGGCCAAGCAGTGTGAAGCAGCCAGTTGTCAGCCGCTGGAGCTTTTCACTCGCAGCATGCAGTGCAACACACGCAAGGCAGGTGTGCAGAAGATCTGTATCAGCACAAGCGTGCATGAGAGGCAGGCGCAAAGGAATCAGGCAGGCATGACTCTGCCGGACGGTTGGTGCTCGACATGTACGCGAGACCTGCAACAGCTGGGTGTGCCGCAACGTCTGGCAGACCTGATGGTGGCCTATGTCCAAGTCTTGGGATGGCAGCAGAGTGAAGGCGACGAGACCGCTAATCCGGACCTGAACCATATGCTTCCAGGTAAGCTTGAGCACCCTGCCATGTACAAGCCTCCTTCGGTGCCTGTATCATCTGGTCATCGCGGTTGTAGGCTGCAAGAGTTGCAGACCAAAGTCTTGACTGTCCAGCACGAGGTCCCTGCACCGTTATCATGCCTCCCAAAACATAATGTGGGCCCTCCCGCTATTGTGTGGGAAAGCTGCAACACAGCGCCATAGTTCAAAGATGGCTCATCAGACAGATCATAGCAGCGCAGCACACAGCTGTTGCTCTCATTGTGCCGCTGACACAGGCATCATGCATGGTGTCTGCAGGTACCTACAACGCCCTTGCAGAGACCTTGCACAGGAACCTCTCGCTACCCCTTGTCCTGGTTGAGCTGGTGCCCTTCTTCACAGCCGCCCTCCAGAGCTACCAGATCCGGGCTGGACAGTGCGGGCAGTCCTTCAAGCACATGGTCCTGTTCGAGGCCACCGTGCAAGGCTGGTGCGCACTATCCCTGCCCTCCACGTGCCTCCCTGCCTGAGTCGAGAGTGCATGTCCGTGCAGACAAGTGTGACAGCGCTACTGCACGGCGCAGGACATTTGCTGCGGATAACATTAAAGCCGAGAAACTGCTGCCTGCCATAATAGCCGCGGAGCCTTCTGAGTGTTCTACAGGCTCCTTCCTCTCTGATGATGCTTGCCACGAGACTCCATGCGCTGCTGCTGAGGTACAGTATCCTCATTCTATATTCTTCTCCACCAGCCGTTTTGTATGCATGAAAATGGGTCAATCACCTCAGACCCGTGTGAATCCATATAACTGTCTCCTACAGACAGCCCGTTGGCTATGCTTCCTGTAGCATAAGGTGGCATCTGTGAAAGCAGTAGGCCTAGGCCTGCCACATTGAGATCACGAGCTGCTGCTCCACATTGCACACCAGAGCTGATGACAGTGCGTCGACACGGCATAATGTGGTCTTGTCAAGAGGTGCTGCGGGACTGTGCCTTGGGCTAGCACTACCTAATCATGCTGCGCTGGTCTGATATGTTGGACGTTACCCTTGCTCCACAGAAGACTTCTGTACACCAGGGTGATCCCTGCAGGTGACACCGGAGCAGGTGGCCGAGGGTCCTGCTCAGGCGCCTCTTGAGGAGCTGGCACCGCAGCATGTCATGCCCATCTTCAGCTGGGTGACGGAGTCCATGGACCTGTCGGACAGGGACCGCATCCTGGAAAGGGCGCTCAATGGAGAGCAGCAGCACCCCAAAGCCCTCAGCACAGAGCTGTTCCCAGGTAGGGCTGAAGTCCTTGCCATGCTCAAAACCAGTCAGTGTCAGACGCCTCTGGCAGAGGAACTCCTTACTGCCAATGCCCTGCAAGAACTCCTAGCCCTGCCTTGGTACAAGTGATGGGCTCCAGGCAAGCTTTGTGTGGGATGTAACTTGGTATGAATGGTCACTTTGGAGTGACAATCTCATTAGGATCTCTCACTGACTGCCAGTCCGAGAAACATCTGTGCAACCTGAACACCATGTCAGAGCTGCCCTGTCCTTCTTGCAGGCATCAGTGAAGAGCTGTACTGTGCTGCTGACAGTGAGAATGCCAGCATGCGCCCTGCCTTGGTCAGGTCAGCCGCAAGGCATGTGGAGAGCTGGGTCCAGGTGAGCCCTTCTGAGACACCTCCTTGTCAATCCTGCCCAGGATGAGGTCTGCATATGTTCGTGGATAACTGTAAGATCTGTTGGTATGATACCAAGAGACAGATGTTTGATTCTGATGCCAGGGAGGAGGCAGATATGCTCCTCCTTTTGCTTGCCCTCTGCAGACCAATGTGACAGCTGGGAAGGCAAAGCGACGTGACCCTTACTCAGGTGTATGTCAGTCTTCACATCAAGCGCCAAGCCTTTGGGATGCTTGCAGGTGTGGATGTGTGGGTGCAAAGAGCGTGCACTGGACCTCCCGCAGCTGTTGAATGCGGAGGTGGACCGCCTGGGGTGGGTTTCCTTACCCTATGATGTTGTCATGACCTGCACCAGGATATCTGAGAACGCTTGGCCTCTTGAATCCCTCCACCGCAGTGCTGAGTGTTGAGGTGCATACCTTACGCAACAAGGGTCTCACCTCTGGTCGTGACTGAATTCTGCTTGTTTTGCATGCAGCCATGAGCCCAGTGAGCTGCCACAGGCTATCCGCAGCGCCATACAGGACATCAGCACCAGAACTGGACATCTGAGCACAGCCAAAGCAGTGAGCTTACACCTTCCACTGATGCTGGCGTAGATCCTCCAATGACCTACTTATATATGCCACTTCTCGTTGACTCCTGATGTCCAGACTGTTGTTTGCATCCGCACACATATAGCTCTTCCCCAAACTCTGAAGCCACCTAGGACTTCTCGCAAGCTGCATTGATCGAGACACGTTGGGCCCACCAATCGCTGCCAGGCTATTTGAATGCTCTCGTGGTCAGACCACATACTGCATGGCGCCGGCTGTACCCTGCAGCCCTTACAGGCATGTAGCTACTGCTGCAAGAATTCTGCGCAGGTGGTCTGCCATCGCGCCAACACAGAGGTCCTTGCAGCTGTGCATGACATTGCCAAGGCAGGCGAGGGCGGGACAACAGAGTACTGGTGGTGGAAGGCGCTGACCCAGCTGCGGGACTTGATCATCTACCATGCTGAGGACACTGAGGCTCTCAACGCTCTGGATGCCCTCCTGACAGGCGAGGCTTTTCACCCTGAGCACTGCACTCAAAATGACTGCTGCCATTACATACTTCGTTGATGCTGGCCTGCAGATCCTAATAGCCTAATGAAATTTGTAAGATGTTGGACAGGCAGAGGCAGAGCAGCGCTCACGAAAGGCATGATGGCCCCACACATTGAAGTGAGAATGCTCCTGAATATGGTAGTGTGCTGGAAGATTCCAGCAGCCTCTCATTGCACATGTGTGGCTTGCAGATCCGCTGATGTCTCAGATGGAGTTGTGGAAATGGAGGCCGCATATCACACGGAAGCAGCGCCTTGTGTGGATGGGTCGTAACTTGAGGGAAGTTCTTCAGAACCATGCAATGGCTGCCCTGACCCAGGGGAAAACCTTGCGGGCCCACCTCGAGGATATTGCATGCTACAGCCTGAATGGCCGGTGAGTATCAATTGTGAGCATTGCACTTCTGCGTGTTGCATTTGCCTTCCATTGTGGCTCTGTATGTTGTCCTCCAAGCATTTTACAAGCAGCCAGCCAGCTGTCAGTGCTCTAGAAGTTATGCTGCATGTCAGCCGAAGCAGGTACTGCCCACCCAAGCCCATACCTGAGGCTCGCAATGTACACTCAGAGGTTTGTGACTGTACAGGGGATCAGCGCAATCTGATGTGGCTCACCTGATTGACATACTTGCGGATCGTATCGGCATAAAGGTGAATAAGAGCGCTCTCTTTGATGTCAGAAACCCCTTGCTGCAGTGCTCCCACAGATCCTTGGCAAATGCAGTGAGGTTTTGCTGAGTGGGAATGTGTGGGTAGCCCCGCTGAGCCACGAAGACCCATGACCCTCTGAGGCCCTGCGACCCTGTGTGGCTCACTTCGTGTCACGCACCTTGTACCTGCCCAGTGACAAGGGTGCAGCTCGAGGCACAGCAGAGCATTCCGCGCCAGGCAGCCTGCGCACCCAGTGCTTGCTGCTGCTGCTGCAGGAAGTTCCACCCAGTGAAGCATGGAGGACGGTTGCTCTCCAGGACCCAGATGTTGCGCGGGTGATGGGGAGTGCTATCATGATTGCTGCCACCCGAGAGCGCGCCACCTACACTGCTCTTCGCAAAGTACTCCCAGGTGCAGCTCCCTGCTAATCCTGTGGAGTGAGTGAGGTGCAGATGCGGATGCAGATAAATATCGGAACAGTTTCTGTACGCTGTGCTCACTTCCTCATCTGCCATCTGATGTGCCATCACGCGCAGCCCCCGTAGATTCTCAGCAAGAAAGCAAGACAACATCTGGGTACATGAGCAGAAAAATTTCGAGCTGTCATTTGCTGAATAAGTTTTTGCATCCACCAGGTTTACCAGACCTTGTGTCGGGTGGTGACAGATTTGCTGCTGCGTCGACGCTGTTCCACGCCGCCAAGCTTGTGCACTGGCAGATCCTGGTACGTTGCACTACAAGCAACCTCCAAAAAGCTCACATAAACACATCCAGAGCTCCTTATATGACTTTTATTAGTTGATAGCTATCAAATCCCGTGCTCCGCACACTGTGCACTGGCACACCTGTACATGTCAGAAGTCCTGTGCTTCTGATTTGCTTGACGAGACATAATACATAAATGCCCTGAGGCTCACAGTGTCTGATGGATTTGCAGGTCCACATGCACATTGCCTCCGTGCAGAAGCTTGGTTTCATCACCTACATGGGAGAGCTTCTGGATGAATACGGGTGCTCATGCTCCCCTACTCAACCTTGGAACATCACAGACATGGACAGCAACTAAAATTCTACCTTGCGCTCGTCTTTGCGGCTCATCAAACACCTACCAGGCCTTGTTTGTGACAGAGAATCCAATCTAGATGACTCCAACTGGTTCGCTCTGTCTAGCGCGATGCTGCATCCCTCGCGCAACACAGATCTCCGATTGGGTCGTCTTTTGCAGGGTGGACACTCTCTCGGAGACTGAGCAGACCCTCTGTGAGGCTATCTGCAGGGTTGCATCTGCCATCAGGGCCACAAAGAGCAAAGTCAGCGCTGCAATTGTGAGGCCATCCTCCTGCTGTCTCGTTTCCAAAGCTCCGGGTCTAACAAAGAGCATCCTGCATCATAGTGTTCACACAGTGAAGGATGAGAGTTCACCGGTGCTCCACTTATTGCCCAACAGCTCTGTCTTCATCTGGTGGAGCTTGAGATGAATGTCAGTGGGAGACCGAATTGCTCACTTTACTGATCCTTCCGTGGCGTCCTCACATCCTTTCTCTGTACTTAGCGATGAGTGAGGAATATCAGTCTGACTGTGTGTCTGTCAGGCATTTAGTCATCATGCAGGTTCTGACTGAGATATTCGTACTGCTGTCCCTCTCTCATTCAGGCATGCTAATGCGCAGGCCAAGACGATGCACATCAGCATGTGGGTCAAGAACATAATGCACGGGGACTCTGCAGCGTCTGTGGACCGCTGCCTTGTGCTGCTGGACAGGGTCACGAGCACCTATGCAGAGAGGAGAGCCAGCTCATCAATAGCTAGGGCACTTCGCCAAGCCCTGCCAGGTGTGTGCAGCGCTGAGTGTTAGCCCTGCTTTTGTGGCTACATGCTTATGATCTTGGTTTGCTGCTCAGAGCTGTTGCATGTGATTGCCAGAGCGTGCTGTGCATCTTTACTTCTGATCTTAGCAACCCAGTTGTTGGGTCAGGAACAGGCACGTTCCTTTTCACAGAGTGCTTCCTGTCTTCATATGTCAGCAACAGACGTCACTGATACACAGCACCCTGCTTGGCAGATGCTTCAGTCCCCAGACACTTGCGACTGGAACGCCTTTGTGACATTATAAGCATACCCCATAAATGCCTCCTCAGCTTTGTGTAAGCTACCTGACAGCATAGGAACATGGGGTGCGCGTAATACAGGAAGCCTCCATGTTTACCTGCATCCTGGGTGTTGCATGTAGGTGTGGTGGAGTGCCTTCTCCAGCTGCACAAGTGGCCACATGGATTTGACGAGGACCGGGAATGGCTCAGTGAGGCAATCCAGGCCATTCGTGACATCACTGCGCAGCATGTCCGACAGGCCCGCGCATCTGGCATCCCCCTCGACGAGCACATCAGCAACGTGCTGGCTGTCCCTGGGTGAGTATGCTCTGACACAAGGTCAAAGCTGGAGTGATGCGCTGTCTTGAGTCTGTGTACAGCCTGATGAGGCAACGTGCTTATTCCATAGGCCATCAACATCGTCCCTGCGCAAAGGAGTGCGGGCCAGCAGGGCATTATGCGTGAGGAGTCCAGCCAAGCAATCCACCTGTCTGTGTGAAGGATTACATGCCTCAGGGCATTGCACTCTAAGGCGTCCAAGACAGGGTCTGCGCACTGGTTGTCACTGCTCTCAGCTGAGCGCTGTGAATTGCTGCGATATGGAGTTGGCAGATAGCCTTACCTGCTCATAGAGTTGTTCATTGGGTCAAATATACGCGTTGTACTTCAAGATCTCACACTGTACCACATTCTATCTGCAGGCTGGAGGCTGTGGAGGCAGAGTACCTGGTGAGCATGTTCATGGAGTTTTGGGTGGGCCAGCTCAAAGCACCACACTGCCCAGCAGCAGAGGGCAGCGGGTCAACAACCAGCAACAGCCCAGCAGACAGCAGCGCAGGCGCAGAGGCGCTACTGAGCGGGGCTGAAGCCGAAGGTGCAGCAGGGAACGGCAGCTGCGAAGCGGGAGAGCCTTCGGACCTGATCAGCCTCATGAGCCAGCAGGGCGATGACATGGGGCCAGGGGCGGCTGATGACATCGCTGGAGATGCCAGCAGCACGGAACCGGCCAATCAAGGTAGCTGCAGTGCTGCCCTGAAGTGCTCACAGGAGGACTTTTGCACTGAGAGTCGCTCTCTGGGCCTGGGCTTGTGATCCTTCGCGGACAGTTGATGTTGGTTGGCTGTTACGGTCGGCTGTCTTGTGACTGTCTGGCTCATCATGCAGGCGGGGAACCCGAGCCACTGCAGGATGGACAAGAGGCTGCAGAGCCTAAGGACGGCCCGAGCGAGACCACAAAGGCGCAGAAGAAGAGGGCCAAGAAGGCGCGGCAGCGGGCATCCCGTGCACAGCCTGTTGCCCAGACCAATGAGGTAATGCAGCTAACAATAGCTGTTATCACCAGCCTCACCTAGGCATGATCTTTCCTGGTGTCTCAAAAGCAGCAGCTTCCTGGCGTTACCACCCAAGGGGAACGAATGCAGGCAGAAAGCTTTGCTAGAATGCCATAATAGATTCAAGCTATTTCGTGACTGTGCTGTTTGCTGTAACCTGTTGGCCCAACTGCAGCAATGTCCGCCTCTGATGAGATGGGACTCGTTGCAGAAGACGTGCCTGTCTAGCGCTCTGCAAAGTCGGACGCAGACTGTGATGAGCTCTTGCAGGGGGAGCGCAGCGGTAGCATAGAGGTGGAAACGGCTGAGGGCGTGGGCAGCGCTGCCAAGCAGGAGCCGGTAGCAGAGGCACAGGCTAACCAGCAGGTGCCCAAAGCAGGCCAGGTCATCAATGGAAACATGTCTGCTGTGGTCCATGACCTGCTTGCACTTGAAGTGCCAGCCAGCTACAACAGCATGACAGCCGGCAGCAAGACTCCCTCCCTCAGCCCTCAGCCTTCTCTGCAGCCGCATATTGGGGTGTCTCATGAGCAGCTGAACACAAATCAGCCCAGCGCGGCTGCCGAACTGCCCAGGCACCCACCCCTCCTGCCCAGAAGGAGGAGCCCTGGCAGGAGATGAAAACAGCTCTGCGCAAGCCAGTCAATCAGCAGGCGCCCCCGAAGGCTGGCAAATCCAAGCTGAAGAAAGAGGGCAGGGATGTGGCTGATCATGAAGGCCCTGCTGACACACCATCGCCCCTGAGGGAAGTGCAGGCAGCTGCTCAGGACTCACAGCAATCTTCCCACATGATGGCAGAAAGGGCTCCTCAATCTCAGCCAGTGAACGTAGCTGCAGAACAGCTGCCTCCAACAAAGGGGAGCGCTCCTCAGCAGCCTTCGGAGCATGAAGGCCTGGACTCTCTGAAATCCTCAGTTTCAGGAGCCATCTTCTCTCGGATGCAGCATGAGCGCATGCAGAAACACGCAGATAGCACGCCCCCAGGTCAGCCCGAGATGGCCCCTCAGCAGACGCCACTCTCAGGCCTTCGCTCTGCATCCTTCTCAGATGAGCAGGTGCGCATGCCGGACTGGCGCACCACAAGGTTGTCACATGCCTCCAGTATCGAGCTGTCCTCTCTCTGGGTTCATGGCTGCAGAATGCTGATAAGCAGTGGCTGAAGGTCCACCTTTTATGACAAAGCACAGAAGCACGAGGACATGCTCCAAAGCTCGTGATGCTACTGGTGTGTGTCTGCAGGCGCCAGCAGCCTACTCAGAGGAGAAGGCGGACTAGAGTGATGACAACATCTGCACAGTCTGCAGGCAAGATAGTCCTGAGATTGACTTCTAGAGATGCACATGGTGCACTCCCCCTGCAACTGCTAAATACCTTCTGTGCCAACCAGAAGTTATCAAGCCTCCCTCTGCTTGCAGGGAAATCACAGAGCCAAAGCACAGCATTGCAAAGCAGCAAATGCTTATGTTCGCCAAACACGCATAGCATCACTAATCTAAAAGCTCGGCCTGCTGTTATGAGCTGCTGGACAGAAATGTCAACGTGTATGCCGCACTGAACCTTCATGCAAGACGGATTGCATTCTCAATGTGACCTCCTGTGATATGCGCTGCTAACAATGCACTTGTTAGGGCTGTGGTAGAGACAGTGTAACAGCAGGAGCCTCTGTCCCATGTGTCGCGCAAGCATCCAGAGCATCAGGGTAGGCAAATATTCAGTGGTTTCTGCTTGTCTGTAGCCTCGAGTAGACAATGTATATAGCAATGCATGGGCACTGTGCCTATCCTGTGAGCAACCTCTCAGCATCATGATATTGTAAAGGGAGCTAGATGACCAGCTGTATCTACAGAGCACCTTGCTGCAGCTCAATCAAAGACTATACCAACATGTACAACAGTAGTAGGGAGAGACTGATGGACCTGGTCATGTAGTATAACAGAGTCTACACGATGTGGCTCGACATCCTGGTGCAACCAGCCTCTATGACGTATGATAGAGATAATCCTGCTGGGCGATTTTGGTCATGAGCTCAATTGCTTCTCAAGGGTTTAGGGCAACAAACCCGGCCCTCTTTTTCATGCATCGTCCCGCTTCGGCAGCGGTAGTACTACTGTGCAATAATCTGCACATAAAGCTAGGATCAGCTCTGTATGTAATTATCCAATCTTGCAAGAAATTTGTCCAAATACCTTGGGTATGGTGTACTGAAGTGTTCCATGTGCACGTGGCTGCTGATGGACTCTGGAATGAACTCAGCACAGAGACAAGGTGCATGCTGGTGGCACAGCTTACATCAGCTGAACCGTGCATAACCCCGTCTGTATGTTGCATGTGGTTACTTGCCCTACCTCAGCTTCTGCTTTCCAATTGGATGGAGTGCAACGAAAGATGAAGAGCAAGCTGTGGTACGGGGTGACACTACAACCTAGCTATGCTCCCGCATGGTTCAGGACTTTGCTAAGTCTAGGCAAATCCGTGCTTCCTCCAATGACTCTCAATCCTCTCTGCAAATTGAAGTTGCTGTTTGTCGAGCCGCTCGAAGCCAGACTCTAGGGCTTGCTGCTTCGCCTGCGTCCGACTCAGCGTCTCCCTAAGCTCTTCGGCCACCTTTTGGAGCCTTGCTTTGTGTGTTGCAGCAACAGTTTCCGCCATCTGGAGCGGTAATGGGCCCAGTCTCTGCACAGCAGCTGAACGTGGCGGGTGGTGAACGCGAGAAAAACATGGATGGTCCAGGTGCTAAGCACATGTCCTGGACATTGCACAACTAAAGAGAGGAAGCTCTCAACGGCGTGGAACCTCTCACCTTCGCCTTCTTTGCAGGATGGCGCACGTCATGGTCTGCCTGTGTGAGATTAGAGTTTACCGAGTCTTCAGCATCTTTGATAGAGGACACAATTGCTGTGGACATGGAGCTTTCTGCTGCCATGTCTACCCAAGAGAACCTTCTGATGGTACACTGACCAAGTACCCTAATCACGGTCTGACACCAGTCATGCCTGTGCACTTTCACTTGCACACGCGCATGATGCTTGCCGCGCAGAGCGTCAATCAACCCGATGCAGATGCTTAATGTGAAGCTGTGATACAGTTTGTAAGTTGCCAATCTTGGACTCGTCGCCCTGGATCCGGGGTCCCCCCGCTTTTCAAAAGCCTTAACATTTAGGTTCAAAATATGTGGAGGAGCCCTGATACTGAGCAGGGACAGCTGTCTCCAAATTCAATCGTACGACCACCGGGGGTGTTAATTACCCCAAGCGCAGTGACGCAGACAAAATTCCGTACTCCGGTTCACGGCATTTAGATGCGGCAAAACTGCATTGTCTACTTCCCAGCAGCCGGCAGCGGCCCGCCGGGCTTGCACTTGCATCACTTTGCTGTGCAGGAGTCGAGATGCCCCAACCAGTGAATGCAAAGGGTAGGTCCCATGGTCCTGTCCAGTGCTGTTCTGTCTTCATGATCTCGTACATTTTGCAATGCCTAGGCCGCAGAAGGACAACTAAAGAGGGTTGCAAACGATTGCAGGATCTCAAGCAGTCGCTTGGCGGATTCTTTCTCTTTCATTGCTGTATACTGCAACTGCTGCCAATCTGGTGTGGAAGCGACAAGTGGGGTTGTTGCTAATTGCAGGGGTTGTCATCCCTATGAACGCCATCACAAACCCCAGCCGCGGTGCCTCATGAGCCGCGTCTGCCATGGGCGTTCAGCAGACAGCAACATTGCGCAAGTTGGTGAAGCTGGCCATGGGCGCAGGGCCTCCCTATCAGAATCCACACTTGCTGCATGAACCACTGTCTAATGTGCGTGCGCCCGCATCCGAGGCTCTCCCTGGAACATTGACAGCGCTCTCACGGTGTGCTGCAAGAGCCCTGCATGTGGAGGCACATGGCACAGCCCGGGACGGGTTTCAGGGTCTTGTCTTGCACATCACATTGTCCCAACAATACAGGGTCTGCCTCCAACACACAGCGAGCCGCATGAGCGCAACGCCAAAAAGATTGTGGATACTCTGAGAAAGACATATGGAAACGGGAATCTGCTGGACCCCATGGGAATGTGTGTTATCTCAGACCCACAGAGATATCTAGTTGCTGGGGAGTACACGTTCGGAAGGAACCCTGAAGGTGAGCTGTGAAGAGACCAAATGCTCAGCTTGGACATCAGAGGATGTTTGTGTTTTGTCTCTTTGTTATTAGCCGCATCGCATTCTGCGAAGGAGCTCAATGCATGATGGACGACTCTGCAGGGGCTGCTATACAGATGCATGGAAGCTCTTGTCAATGTTGATTGTGGGTGTGCACCTGTGAGTAACGTGTGCTCAAGCATCATACTAAAGTCGTCCGAGGCCGTGCGGTGAGCATGGAGAGCGGGAAATTTGAGGCAACATGTGTAATGGAGGCCGTCTCTGCAGCGCACTTCCACCAATACACTTTCGTGGACGGACGTGAGACCGGCGAATTGCTTCCGCCCCTTGTCATCAATATATTCCTGCCCCCAAGGTCAGCCAATGAAAGGGGGCGTCATCTCACTGCCTGATTGTGATGTCTACGTTAGTATGGGTGCAAGGGATTGCTGTTGGCATGCAAAATCCATACGCACGTGCAGGCAAGGCGGCACGTTCGTTTGTGTTGGCGACGCGGGCGCTATGTGCGAAACACACTAATGAGCCAGCGGCTAGCAAGGAGCTCGCACGGCGTCACGAAGTGCACCTACGTCGTTTTGGCACCAACCTGGGCAGCGACAAGCAGATTCACCTCCAATGGCGATGCCATCCTCATGGAATCCCTTGCATGGCAATTTCTTGATACATCAGAGACCATGACGTGGACGGAGCCGGACCACCTGCCAGATGGCTGCGTTGACGGAGCGAATCTGCAAAGGTGCGGCTGCGTCCACGTAGCCGTGAGAACAAACAGGTGCACCCTCATCTCCAAGCAAATAGTATCTTTAGGAGTCCCACGTGCACAAGTCTTGGAGGACAGATGCACAAGTGCATGCTTTCAACCAACCCTCACATGATGCATACCATTCATGTCATAATTATGTTGGTATTACTTTGCAATGGTCACCATTGCTGGGCATGGACAGCTTGGTACCTTCAGTTTTGATGATGGCATCATGATGGAAGGTTTGCCAGTGATGTGTCTGGCTTGGCATGATGATTGGCATGACATTGAAGAGTTGCCTCATTGCTATCCATGCCACTCCATTCTTGTTGAGGCGTGCCAAGGTGAGAAGGGCTCCCCCAGGCAGCAAGACTTGCACCGTGTGCACGATAGACCCTGCATGCACCATGAGACCTTGGACCTATGCAGTGTAGAAGATAACATACACAAATAACTATCATGGTGCTCCCATTGTGTTCATAGTGAGCTCACCAAGCTTAGGGTATAGCATGATCATCATTTCGTCTAGTGTTTTAATAATACTAGCTTGGTGATCATGATCACCATCCATAGGGCTTTGCATGATGATGACCACCTTTGACCCTCTCAACCCCACCATGACCACCTACATACTCGTCCAAACATGCAAAGATTATAGTTGATCACCATCATGATTGCCAAGGGCAACATCATGACCACCATGCCACCATATGATCACCAGCCTTAGTTCTCACAGGTCCCCATAAGTCTGGGTTGCAACTTGCACAAAGTTTGGCCTAGCACGCCAGCACCAAGGCTGCACCTCATCTGACTTGGGCCATGTCATGAGGTGGCCAAGGGCCTGTACTGGCCACAACATGTCACCGAGCACCTTTGAGCACATGGCTGAGTTGGCACACAATGACTTGGCAAGCACTCAGTCTCACTAGGCACCACTCACCATGAGCCATGCTAGCTAGGTGCCTTATAAGTCTGGGTTGCAACCCGTACAAAGTCTGGCCTAGCACGCCAGCACCAAGGCTGCACCTCAGCTGACTTGGGCCATGACATGAGGTGGCCAAGGGCCCATACTGGCCACAACATGTCACACGAGCACCTTTGAGCACATGGCTGAGCTGGCACACAATGACTTGGCAAGCACTCAGTCTCACTAGGCACAACTCAGCATGAGCCATGCCAGCTAGGTGACTTGGGCATGAAAAATCACTGCCACCGTACTTGGCTGAGTGTTTCCAGACATTCCCAACACTTCACTCCTCAAAAATGGCCTCTGTGACACGATTTCGTTAAACCGGTTGTGTTCTTACGCCCCCCCATTGGTATTATTATTATTATTATGGTTTAGGGTTTAGGGTTCAGGGTTTAGTTTAGGTTTAGGCTTTAGGGTTTAGTTTTTTAGGGGTTTAGGGGCTTAGGGGTTTAGGGTTTAGGTTTAGGGGTTTAGGGTTTAGGGTTTAGGGTTCAGGGTTCAGGGTTCAGGGTTTTAGGGTTTAGGGTTCAGGGTTCAGGGTTCAGGGTTTAGGGTTTAGGGTTTAGGGTTTAGGGTTTAGG